>VWZV01008296.1:631771-690640 GCA_013397155.1 Irena cyanogastra | reverse complement strand
CCTCACAGAATCGCTGAATGAATTAGGTTGGAAAAAGCTCTGAGATCGTCGAGTCCAGCCTTTGACCTGCTAAAACTCGGGCCGCAGTCGGGGTTGTGAGCAGCGGGGCGGTGCCCCCTCTCTCCACAGACCTCAGGCCCCGCTGGGCGTCATCGCAGTCCGCGCCGAGCCTTTGCCTCCGCTCGGTTTCACAAGCTCCGTGCTGGTTAATTTCAGCCTCGCCTGAGAAATTTTGCAGCTTTTTGCGTGCTTAAAGCAAACTCTTTTCAGGTGAAGAACTTGCCTCTTCTCTCAAGTTCGTGTAGCACAATTCCTTTTAACCTTCTCGCTGCGCTAGATGTACCTCTTTAGCATCCATTGCCCTTCTGCATCAGCAATCAAGTTGTACAAGCGCTGGGGACACCAGGAAGCCAAAGCCAGCCCGTGGCCAGGAGAATGATGTGGAATTAATCTTACGCAAGCAGTGTTGGTTACACAAGTTTTCCGTACGAGCTCTATGCCTGACAGCAAAGCTGCACCATGTGCCTTTGGAGGAAGTTGTAAAAAGATGTGTTACATCTCTAGATGGAAGCTTCAATCAAATACCTGCCGTTTCCTTAACGGTGATAATTATCCCTTGCTATCTGTTTCTTGTGTCTGAAACAGCTGCTTATGAAATACACTGGTTTATGTGTGTATCAGGACTTCACAAGCCCCTTTTTTGTTCCAGTAGCTGAGCTTGCTGCTCTCTCAGCACTCCAAACTTTCACTTACACCAGGAGCAGCAGTCTTCTAGGTTGTACTCCACATGAAAATGTTGCATCACTTTAAACAAGGCTGTGGTTCAATATATCCATTTGCGGTGGTGAAACTAGTTCAGGAAGTTCCTGTCCCCACATCACGTGTTTGGGAGCTGGCCTCAGCATGCAATTCCCCAATGAGTTCTACTGGCACACCTGAAGAGGTGTTTTGTGGCAATGCAGGGATACTTATCAACTAGAATTTCTTCTCAGTTCACTGAAAACGTGGTTCTGCCTCATGCTATTTGAACAGATGTAGTTAAAGTACAAATCGCTTTAAAGAAATATTTCACAATTTGAAAACCAAGGGGTATCCTTGGCCATGCTGGCAGATTTGCCTGCTGTCATTCTTGCCCCATCGTGGATCCCTGTCTCATCCTGATGAATTACCAGATCTAAACTCCTTAAGTAAAATACAATATCTTTATGTAGAAAAGAAGAAAAACCCCTTTATATGTATTTTACTAAAGTAACACAATGCCTTTGACACTTGGAGTAGCTTGTTTAGATTACATTTAGGGGCTCTCTGGAGACTTCTGTGGGGCGGTAGCTTTGCAACTACTCCAAACATGGGCATCACCGTGTGTGCCATTGTGCCAGGGGAGCGCAGTCCCTGTCAGATGACTTCTCTGCTGGGATAGCCTGCAACGGTACTGCAACCAGGTCAGCCAGTCAGAGTCGTTTGGGTAACTGGCAGGGGAATTCCAGCCCTGCGTTTTTATCTGCAGTGACTCCCTCGCTGCTGGTAACAGCTGCAGCTCTGGATGTGAACAGAATCAGCTTTGCAGGATTCAGCTTAGATGGCTCTGAATGCAGTGTCATTGACTTCAGCACATGGCTGGGCTTACAGGTTAGGCATTTCGTTGCTGCAAGTTAGAACAGCAGTGCTTGGATGTCACACACAGTTGATATCAAGAAGCAATTTGTGTATTTTGGGGGGTATTTTCTCCACTGATCAAAGTGGAGACAACAGAATTTGGCTAGGAACAGCAGTTATCTTAGAGACATTAAAAAAAAAAAAGGTGGTAAACAACACATTCAAAAAAATGATAGAGCTGATTCTGATTCTCCAATTTCATTTGTAAGAAGTTGATATTCTGGAAGGAAACTGGGGAAAAGTGATGCAGGTGGGATACTTGTCAGAGGCCAAAGGTCTGTGCAGGAAAGGGTAACAGTTGCAGGTGGTATTGGAGTGAAGACCCTCCTGTAGAGCTGAAGACCCTCCTGAACAGAGCAGGGCAGGAGATGCAGAACTGGCAGAAAAAGTCTGAACATATTGAGAAGTGCAAAGTCACAGGGTGTTTGTTTGTAAGGAAGGGGATCAATGGGTGAAAGAAGGAAGCGTCAGAGAAATGGAGGAAATAAATAAGAGGACATGAGTCTCTTGCAGTGTTGGGGGCGGGTGGTGTGAGCTCCTTGGCAAGGAGAATGGTGTGAGTCGTTTCAGAACTGCCCTGTTACAGTAAGTAGAACAAAAGGACACGTGGTGGGAAATCACTGGAACTAATACAAAAATGACAGGAAAACTGTTGCATTGAAATTGGCAAAAGGGCTGGGCGGACAGACAGCAGGCAGGAAACAAAAGGATTGCCAGAGAGGAGATGGGTACAGCAACAGTGTGCTGTATAGGGAGGAGTCCTGAGAGGTCGCCTTGCTTCAAAGCACCCCAGTACTGTCCTGTAGCTAACAACACCAATGTCTGGAAGGTGACACTTCATGCAAAGATTATGCCTAACCAGTCCCAGGACAACGGAATGGCCAGGGACAAGCAACTGGAACAGGAGTACACAAATGCCAAGAGCCTGGGCAACACAACACAGGAACCTGACCAACTAGTGCATGTTGTCAGATCAGATTCTGCAAGCATGCAAAAAAGAGGGTGGAATGGGAACTGTGACTGGAAAACAAGTGTTTTAGGGAATGTATTCGCAAAGAAAGAGAAAAATAAAAGGTAGTGGCTCTACAGTGGCAATCAGTGACAATCAGCTTCATACACAAATGAATAAATGAAACAAGGGTTAGCCAGTAACCCAAAAGACATAATAAGAATTAAAAATACTTTCAGGGTACAGTTTCACTTTTGAAAGGGGTTACTATACATAATGCAGCCTGCTGTAGCAATAATTTGGGGACTCTCATGCTCCTAAATGGACAGAGACATAGGATGAGACAATAAGGCAGAAGAGAGAAGAAAAAAGTGCATAAGCCAGAACACAACAAATCACTACTAAAGGAACAGGTGTCCATCCAAAAATCATTCTCACAAAGACAAGGGCTGCGTCTCAAAAGCCAAGCTGGCACTGAGGAAGAAACTGTGTAGAAAAGATGATTAAGTTTCGCTGAAACACGAGTAGCCAGCCAAGCCAGAACTCTCTGTCTGGCATGCTCCACTGTGAAATAATTTCAGAAATGTTCTGGATTTTTGTACTAAAATATAAATGTTTTTATAAGAAGTTGCAGTAAGCTAAGACCTGAAAGGGAAACTGCACAAAGAAATCCCATGCCACTGAATCCTTCTGCTCCAAGCTAAGAAGAGGTCACAAAGCAAACTCCCTGTGTGAGGACCAACCTCAATCCTCAGATGTTGAGTACAGATCACCTGCAGCCACTTCTGAGGACAAACACCCTAGACCTTCATTTCACAAATGTTTTACTCAATGCATCAAAAATTGGAAGACAAATGCACAAAGAAAACCAGGTGCTCTAAACCTCTGACAAATAGGGTACAATTATCTTAGTTATTTCCTGATACGAGATTCACACAGCAAATTTCAGCTACTGCTTTTAAAACCTGGAGGGATTAATTTGACATTTTAACCCCTTAAATTGCAGCCTTAGCTACCAGGGAATGTCAATTTTGAAATCTTGGACCAGAGAGAGCAAAAATTACCCTAGCCATCGTGTATCATGCTGGAATTTGGTAGCAGTCCCCACAAGGAGAACCAGGCTGCACCAAACCACAGTAGAGCAGGAAGAGGATGCCAGGCACTATGGGGACAAGTACTGACTTGGATCTGACAGGATCCCCAGCAGTGGTGAAACACATCTGCTCCCTTCCTGCCAAACAAATGTGTATGTGTTAATAAAAGGTGGTGCAAGCTGTGAACCTACACCAGCATAAGGAATGGTGATGAAGAAACACACAAGGCACACCTTCATTGTCCAGCAAACAGCTGAACAACCAGGGGACATGATGGGTGAGCAGCTGGCTCACAGGTCATATGCAAGGAGATATAGTGAATGGGGTGACATCAGGCTGGCAACATGGCACTAGTGGGGTTCCACAATGTTCCATCCTTAGTCCAATTCTTTACAATGTCTTCATTAAAGACTTGGACATGGGATTTAAAGACATACTAAGTAAATTTGCTGACAACACCAAATTGGGAGGAGCAGTCAAATCCTTTGAGGGCAAAGAGACCCTGCAGAGGGACGTTGACAAATTAAGAGAGATGGGCAATCTGTATGAAGTTTAACAAAGGTTAGTGCCAGATTTTGCACCTGGGATGGGGCAGTCCCAGATGTACAGACAGCCTGGGAAACGAGAAGCTGGAGAGCAGCACCACAGAAAGGGACCTGGGGGTCCTGGTCAGTGGAAAGTTGAATATGAGCCAGCAGTGCCCTGGCAGCCAGGAGGGCCAACCCTGCCCAGGGGGGCACAGCATTGCCAGCCAGGCAAGGGAGGAGATTGTCCTGTTCTGCTGTGCATTTGGGCAGCCTTAACTCGAGTATTGTGTGACATTTTGGTCTCTGCAATATAAGAAAGATATAAACCTCTTAGAGAGTGTCCAAAGGAGGGACATGAGAATGGTGAAAGGCCTTGAAGGGAAACGTTATTAGGAGCAGCTGAGAAGAAAGGAGGAGAATGAGGTGAGACCTCATGACTGTCCTCAACATCCTCACAAGGAGCAAGTACATACCTCTTCATTCTTGTGACCAGTGACAGAACTTGAGGAAACAGCATGAAGCTGAGTCGGGAGAGGTTTATGTTAGATATCAAAAAAAGGTTTTTCACCCAGAGGGTTGCTGGGTACCGGAACAGGCTCCCCAGGGAAGTGGCTACAGTACCAAGCCTTCATTAGTTGAAGAAGCATTTGGACAATGCTCTCAGGAATATGGTGTGATTCTTGGGGTGTTCTGCACAGGGACAAGAGTTGTACTCAATGATCCTGATGGGTCCCCCTTGTTGCCTTTTTCCCAACCTGGAAATGAAACTAGAGATAATTTTAGTAAGGAGGTAATATAAAAGAGGATCTTTAACGAAGGCCTTCAGGGGCAGTTACGGAAAGATGTCCACAAAAACCCATCCCTTCCAGGGGTGAGTATATTTTTATAGGTTTTAGGAAATTAGCAAAATTGATAAAAAGCACTAATTAGGAGGACAAGTGGTGACACAATTCTCTCCCCAGGTCAAGCCTCTCCTCTGGAGCCCCCCCTTCAGCACTAGTTGTACTTTGTCCACGAGAATGTATCTCAGCCTTGGTTCCCAGGAAGAACCAAGAACCAGAACCACTGGGGCTTTGTAACTCCTGGAGCTTAGAGCTCTGGAATTTGTTTTGTCTTTCTGCTTAGGGAAAGGCCATGGAAAAGTACTGGAAAAACTAGCTACTAATTCAATAGGTGACAGTTACAAATACATGTGTGAAGAATACAGAGAACATATAAAAGAAAAAAAGGGCAAAACCCAAACAGCATCATCCCCTAACTCAGTATATTCCATGATTCTGTGATCTCAGTAAAAATTTCAAGAAGCAGCATCTCAATGAAGTTGGAAATGAACAACTGAGGTCTTAAAGAATTAAGTGTATTACAGGATTTCCCTGCAGAAAGTTAGTGTTGTTTACCCTGCATTCCGTGATTTGTCATGAAAAAAAATTGTGTTGGAGAATCATGCATTTAAAACAGAATTTTTTAAAATAGAGATTTCACCGTGAAATAAGAAGGATTGTCAAAAGGGCCAAAATCACCAGCTCGTCGAGGGAAGGCTGCGACAGCCAAACCAGCCAGCTGTTAACACACGACTTGATCCGCCGTGCCAGAACCGTACAGAAGCTGCGATGCCGCTGCCTTGAGAACGACAGAGGAAAAGGCTTTACAGCCCTGAGCCTCTGGTCTCCCTCGGCAGGAGTTGTTCCCGGGGGCAGCTGGCCCGCACGTCGCCCCAGCGCTCCCCGGCACCACACCCGGCCCCTGCGACCCCTGACCAAAGGGGGGGACCCGCCGGGACTGTTACGAGCGGCGCGGCCATCTCCCCTGCCCTTCCGTCCGGGGGACGGAGCTGCCCGGAGCAGGGCAGGAGCAGAGCTGCCCTCTGCGACATGTCCCGGCAGGACCGGGCGATCCCGCCCCGTCGCTGAGGAGTTGCACCATCCCGGTGCAGCGCACCTGGCCGGCGGAAGGCGCGGCTCGGCAGGGTCCGGGCCGCCGTCGGGGCACGCTGAGGTTCCTCAGGGGCCCGGGACTTCTCCTCCACCGTCGCGCCCCCACAACCCCTCCGCAATCCCTGCCCCGCGCTGGCCGTCCCGCGCTGGCCATCCCGCCCGCAATCCCGACCCCGCACTCCGGCTGCCGCCCCCGCCGCGCTGCCACGTCCCCGCCCGGCGGGGCCAATGGGCGGCGGCGCCAGGTGTGTGTTACCTGCACCACGTGGGCCGGGGGTGGGCAGGTGCTGCCGCGGCCCCGCGCAGAAAAGCTCGCAGCCATTGCACCTTTCCCAGGAGTGCAGTTGGCGTGGGAGCGGCTACCACCCACCTCGGGGAAAAGGGGGTGGGAAAGAGGGGGAGCCGTGCGCCTCCCCCACGCCAGGTCCTTGGGAAGTGAGGCTGCCAGCTGGGGGTTCTGCCGCTTGGGTCTCGCTTGGAAGCGCCTGGGGCAAGGAAAGTTTCCGGCCTCTTCTCTTTCCCCGCTTTTTCCTTTCCTCCTTTTTATCCTCTCTACTGGCCCGGTGGCATCATGACGGCGTCTCCCGACTACCTGGTGATTCTCTTCGTGACCACGGCGGGCACCAACGGGGCAAGGTTGGGCTCAGACGAGCGAGAGCTGCTCCAGCTCCTGTGGAAAGTGGTCGACCTGAGGAGTAAGGAGGTATTTTCACCCGGCGGGGGAGCACCCCGACCTACTGCTCCCCTTGGCGCCTGCCATGCTGGATGCGGGCAGGGCGGTCTCGGCGCTGGGCTGGTAATTGGTGTCCCAGGCTAGAGCAAGCTCTGGTGGAGGGTAGGGGCTGGTGCTGCAGGTGGGGGCCTCCAGCCCGGAGAGCTGACTCACCCCCTCCTCTGCTTTCTCTGGAGCTGGGGCACCTGCATGACGTGCTGGTCCGGCCTGACCACACAGAACTGACGGCTGAGTGCCAGGAGATCACCCAGGTGGATGTGGAGAGCCTGGCACTGGCTCCACCGCTGGAGCAGGCATTGAGACAGGTGACACCGCATAACTGGCTGCTAAGTGCTGGTCTTCTTTAGGAGCTCCCCCGTGGGGTAGAGGTGGTATTATCATCTGCTTGTCCCCACCATCAGAGCAGTGGAGCCTGGTACGGGAGCACTACAATCATGTGCGGGCCAGGAAGCCTATAAGTGTAGGGCTTTGTGGGCCTTTCTCCCTCACCTTTTCTTTATTTGCCCTAAGAGAGGAAGGTTAGGGTCAGCTATTTCCCTACCCTGCTCTCCTGCCATGGTGGACCCTGAGTGAGTTTCAGCTGAAGGTGAGACCTAATCAGTGTTGGAAGAAGCCAGCTTTAAGTGTCCCCTGTTAAGGCTTGTGCTCATCAGTCCTGGGAAGATGATGGTACTGAAGCCTCTAGATTAACAAGGAAATGTGTGTGATTCCCATTGAAGGTAGCACTGAAAGTCTGCCTCCTTTCTGACATGCTTGAGTGCCCTGTCTAAAAAGCTCTTCTGCCTCAGGTCTTTGCAATCAGCTTTGTCTCATTGCAATGCTCTTGCAAATCTTGAAGAGGATTTTCTTCTGTGATGTGGGCTGTCTGTGTAGCCATATCTCATTAGAAGGGGGAAAAGGGTTAGCTTCCTTGTGAAAAGATTTATCATGAAAGTTAGCATGTGCTTAACTAGTAAGAAACAAATCTACAGAAGTAAAGGAGTAGACTTATATGAAAAGGAATTCCAGTTCCATGTTCCTGCTGCCCTGGAGTAACGTGTTATCAACTGATGATGCTGCGTAGTGGTGCCACTCTGATCTCTGTAACATGTATGTCTTTTCTTGTTCCTGCCAACAGTTTAATCAGTCCGTGAGCAATGAACTGAACATTGGTGTAGGTACTTCTTTCTGTTTCTGTACTGATGGACAGTTGCACATTAGGCAGGTTCTACACCCTGAAGCTTCCAAAAAGGTATGTGATTGTAGCTTAAGTTTGACTATTAGTGTGTTTTTATGATTTCTTGCAAAACAAATCAACTTCCCTCTAGTATGAGGGTACTTCCACACAACCATAGCACAAACATTGCTCATAGATAATGTGATTACCAGACTAAAGAGCCTGTCTGTGTGGAAGGCATATACAGTGCCCTGTTCTTATGCGGTCTTGAGATGCCCTTTTAAGGCATCAGAAGGAAGAAGCTCTTAAATGCTTGAGAAAGAAGCAATGTATTGACAGTACTTGTAGCTTCTACAGGGTTAACAGGTGGGATTTGGGATTGTTGCAAAATAATTAACCATCTTAACCATAAACTGTTCTTTGACATTTTACATTCATGCCTAGTTATAGCAACTTTGAACCTTTGGGTATTCAGCTGACACTCCAAGGGCAGTGTTTGTATTTGTAAGGAGCTGAACAGTAGTTTGAGGCAGGCTGTGAGTGATGATTAGTCCTGTAGTCTGGAGTTTTCCATAACTTTGGAGTTGCCAAATCGCTAACAGTGTTGTGAAGTCCTGTCTGCTTTTCGTTAGTGATAGGGTTGCAGCAATATGTGAGTCTCTCTGGTTCTGAAATAACTGCCTCAATATTAATAATACCTCATTTTGTGGTTTGGTATGAATGTGCATTGCTCTGTAACTGAGCTGTTCTGCTCCTCTCATTGTACCTAACTTCTGTGCCCATCAATTTGCAGCCTTGTCTTTGAAGGGACACTGCTGCAAGTCTGTGCTGTTACAAAAGTGATACTGAATGAGCTTGGTTGTAATGCTTGTTTGTGCTTTAAGTATTGATAGCTTTGAAGGCTTAGAAGAGGAGCAGTGAGCATTATTCACAGCGAAGAGACAGTTCTTATATGTGTAACTTGCCTTCTGTGACATATAACATGAGAAAATGTGGAAACAGGTTCTTAAAAGACTTTCTTCTTGGCTAATAAAGTAAAACTTGTCATCCATTTAAATTATGTGGGTAAAAGAAGGGACACATCCTACAATTATTTAAGTTGGTTTGATGTCAGGAATCCTTTGTCTGTATCATAACAGGGTCACAGACAGGCATCAAATCTTTATCTAAATCTTCTGTCGCTGTTTTGTTAAGAATTGTTCATTTGAAATTTTGTCTGTGCTGCCTGTAGATTAAGTTAACTAGCTGCTTATGAGACTTACAGTTTTTTGATTGATATCCTAATGCAGGGATTGGAGTGTGGGTTCACTAAAATCCAGATAGGCAGAAATCTCTAGGCTCTTGAAGATATTTATTTCTAAGATATCCATTCTGAAGCCTTCTAGCAACTCCTGGTATTCAGAGAATGAATCGGCATCAGCCATTCCAAAAGAATGTAAATGAAGTACAGAACTTCATTTCACATCAAGAAAGAAAATCATGCTAAAGCTAGAGCAGGAAATGTTGGCAAGCCCATCTACATTTTCATAAGTCTTTAAAGAGTATCGTTTGCCTAATACACCTGTCCATATGCTAAGATAAGCTCTAATGTTTTCAAAGCAGAGTTTGGTTTAGAGCCTAAGCTGCTTTCTTTGGACTCCCAAAATGTGCTTTCACATAGGCTGCTATCTGTTATAATGCCAACATGCTAACTAGTTGTTAAATCCCAGAAAGCCTTTATGTGTAGTCTAGAAAGGCCTTGCAGGCAGCAAACAGCCAAAAGAAATATGTAGTATTCTGTCTGGGGTGAAGAGCTGACTGAAGGAGTAAGAGTTTGCATTGGTTTCCGCAGCTGCCCCCAAGACTTCTCCATGTCTTCTTTCCACTCCCCCCAAAAAATTAAAAGCATGTGGTAGATGTTGTGGTGGTGCAAGAAGGGTTTCATTGACTTCTAGTGGGCTGCATGACTTGCTTCTGGCTTTGTATGCTGCAGTTACCATGCATAGGCTGACAACCTCTGCACCATGTCAAACCTTCTTCTGCACAGTGGGATTTTTTATTTGTTGGTAATAAATATTTGAAGTGTGACTATTCTCTGAAAACAGCCTTTTCTATAAACTAAAATATCTGCTAGTCTTGTGAAATTTCCTTAATTCTACAAACTGAACTGACTACCCTCTGGCTTTATACAGTTAAAATTGCAATCAAGAATTGATGATAAATGTTGCAATAGGAGGCATTTGCTCTGCTACATATATATTGGATTTGAAACTCATAGTTATAATGGCAAATGTTTCTCTGGCAGTGCAAAAGCATATTTCTCTTATTAAACAATATAAAGAGAAAGCTGTTTAAGCAGGAAAGTTTATGAACGTACTTACCTGGCTAAGAAGAGCTATGTGAATTTCTCTGTAGCAAAGACTATTTGTGTTTCCTATTTATTCTAAAGATATTGTTAAGAAGCTTGCTATCTATACACAAAGTAGGTTAAACTCACCCTGACTGACAGTGGCTACTTTGTTCCTTTTACAGAATATTTTACTGCCTGAATGCTTCTACTCCTTTTTTGACTTGCGGAAAGAGTTCAAGAAGTGTTGCCCTGGCTCACCTGAAGTTAGCAAACTCGATGTTGCAGCCATGACAGAATGTATCCTTTTAACAGTGATGGTGTCTCTGCTGCTGTTACAATCCTGGGAATTTTAGGACAGAGGTGTATGAGTAATGCTTGCAACACATGTTTAGGGGTGGTATAACTTTAATGAGTGACTCGGAGCTGTACTTAGTTTTCTCACAAAGATAAAGATAAAAGCATATGAGCATAAGTGTTTCTGTGGAGAAAATCCTGTATTTCTTCTTGACTTCATTATATTTTCTTTACCATCTTTGTAGTTGTCTCTCTTTAAACGTCACAGTTTAGTGCAACCAGCTCACTTTTTTTTCCAAATTGCTGTTGTGATTTGTAATATTAAAGTTTGGGTGTTGAATTTTAGAGCATCAGTTAGATTTTTATTTTGTTTTAGGCAAGAGCAAATGTTGGGAGACCACCTTAATTTTCAGGAGAGGAGATGGTTATTCTTGATGTGACCTTGTAGTGAATCTCTAACACAGGAATGAACCCAAGGCAGAGATGCTGTTGGAACATGTGGTATGCAGTCTTGTAGAAGGTGCACATGCTGCACCTCACAGGGTGAGGCTTGGCTGGCACCAAGATGCAGTCAGTAGTATGTTTCCATTTTCAGTGATAGGGATGCCTAAAATTGCTTTCTGAATAGTCTGAAATGGTCTGTAACCCCATCCTGTCTGGTTCTTTCCTAGTTTGAGCTTGAGAGCTGAAGCTGTGATTTGGCCATGCCTTCTTCCCTGGCAGTCTCCTCTCTTACTGCATGCTTCAGTCCTCATCCCAAACATATTCTTGGAGACAGAACTGCTGAGCTATCGAAGTAGTGGTCACAAGAGTGAGGTATCAGGGAGGAATAAAGGAATTTGAGATGTTTGTCTTTGGTATTGGTGGTTGATGTTGCTGCTATTTTTTTAATAACTTTTCCTCTGACTTGTTTATTGTGTCTGTGGAGTGTTTGCCATTAAGAGATGATGTCTGTGGCTTTAGAAAATTTTGGGCTTTCACTGCAGGGCTAGCATTGCCTGGGCTTTGTACTTGTTGGGAACATGAAATACACATATGGGATGTATTTTTGCATTTAACCATCCTGCTCTGCTTTGTTATCTGCAAATTTTAAGATTAATCTCTGCTAGTGAAGGGGCAAAAATATTTCTCCCTGTATTCTGAAGGAAAGCAGTACACTTTAGAGTAGGATTCTGAATCTTTATGTAGAAAAGTGAAATAAATGTTGTGGTGCATTGAAACTGGATGATGGAGACTTCTTAAAGTTATGGTAAAAAAACTTAATACATTGTTTAGGGAATGCTTTGACATGATCTGGAGAAATTAAAGACAATGAGCTACTTCAGCTGTTTCAGAGAGCTGCCCTTGTTTTCTCCTTATGTGAATGTCTGGGATATGCCTTTCCACTGTGGAAGGAGTTGTATGAGTGTAGCTACCCAAAGTGTCACTGGTCAGCTAGGGCATGGTGATGGACTGTGTATTCCCTGCCTGCTGGGAGAGGGGGGCAGACCACCCTGTGTTACCTGACTGTCAGGAAGTCTCTAAAGAGTCAGTGCTACCTGAGAGTAGTTTTGGCAGCTACCAATAATATTTTCTCAAAGTTCCTAGAAGCTTAGTCAGTCTATCCAAATGCATTCAGATTGAATCTGAGTTCTGGATAAGATATGCTTCTTAAGGTATATAAACCTTACTTCATTCTGGTCTTACGTTTATTTTTATGGCTTATTTTGTTTTGTGTCTGCTGAGACTCTTACTTGTAAACTTGCTGTTTATGCAACATGGCTGAAATCAACTGTCTCTCCTCTATTATTGTTTGAGAGCATGGGACCAGAGGATGTGGAGACCAAAAAGGGTAAAACAATTTTTGTTCTTCTTTTATTGACAAATAAGATCGTTTTCTTTCTCCTCACCTTGCTGAAATGTATCAACTTAGTCTCCTCAGTGTCAGAAGCTGCATAATTGCACTTGTAGACCGGGGACATGTATGTGATGTTTAGGATAAAAAGATTGTTTAAGCAGGTGCTGAGTGTAAAGACTAGTTTCATAAATTGTGTGCAGTTGTTTAGTTTTTCTTCCTTTGTGTATGGATATGCTGGGGTGTGGACACAAAAATAAATCAGAAATAAGTACAGTAAATTGAAATGAAGCTGCAGATTAGAGCATATAATCTGATCAAGCTCTTTTTATTTTTGTAGAAAGTGCAGGTTCTTGGCCTCACAGCTGAAGAGGGTGTATGAATCTTCCATGATTTCTGCCACAGAAACTATAGTGTGCCAGATACATTAGCATTTGGTGAGGATGGAAAGTTTTAGTATGGAACTAAGGTACTGACTAGATATTTGAGACTGCATTTACAGACTGGTAGAAGCAGGAGTAGAATGATTTTTGAGCACATCCATTCATGTACTTATGTCTCCATTTATATGTGTGTAGCCTGGTTGTCATCAGTAAGAGGAAACCTTTATAGTATTAAATAGTTAGGAGAAAGCTGGGTATTAATCTATAGTCACTGAAGTTATTAAAGTCTTCAAAAGTTTTTGTTTTGAAGGGTCACTTCTGCTCAAACAACAAATTACAGGCAAACAGGGAATGTACACTATTGTTCCCAGCTGTCAGGGGAGATAACTTCCTACTGCACAGTCAATTCCAGATACATATTTCAGTATCCAGCACACTGGATTGTAGGTGCTTGGCTCTGTATTGCAGACAAGGCAAGCACAATCTTGTAAAAGAGCATAGAGATAATAGACTGAATAACTAGCTGGGTTATTTTTTCTTTAGAAAGTACTTTCTGGACTTAATCTCTCAGGAGGCTACTTGAAATTTGTGTACAGCAATGAAACCATGCCAAACTTAAGAAGTCAGGTGAAAGCTTTACAAATCTTTACTCCCAGCCCCTGCAAGAAGTTATACATTTCACAACAAACAGCCACTCATATCTTTTAGATAAAGGTAAAGCAATGTTTTAAATGCTATGAAATTCAAGGGACCAAGGCATAACTGAGAGTAGTTGTAATTATCTGAGTGCTACTGCTGCCTAACTCATGGTGTCAAAGCAGTTCTTGTGTATGAGACAGTTTTCTGGCAGACTTTGTCAGAATTGTGTAAGTGTAATGACAGCCGGACAATTATGAGAAATTTTGAGTAACAAAACTTGAGGGAAGTGATCATGTTCCAGCAGAGAAAAGAACTTGGGTCTGTCGACGTTTTTTTTTAATGTGTAAGCATACAAAAGGAGCAGGGTTGTTCTTGCACTCTCCGTACCTCCCATACTTGCTATACTTCTTGATTTGCAAAGCTTGCTAAGCCAGTTTTCACCCTGTGAGTGCCTTCAGGGTGGAGTGAATAAAGCTTGCATGACTATTCCTATTAGGTTTGCAGAAGACTCATCCTTTGCCTCGAGATTGGGTGTGCAGAAGCCATTAAATGACAAATAGCTCTTGCTTCCTCCAGTACTTGGTTTGCTCCACTTACTTCTGAACTGGATATGTGAGGATAACTTCTTACTAGGAATATCTACCAGTGTTGTCAGTAGAAACTCAGGGCCACTCCAGAACTGCTTGCTTATTGTGCTGGAGATTGTAGTATTGAAACTTGGTTTGTTGGGGCTTTATTGTTTGGTTTGTTTTTGCATTTTTACCTGGATATCTTGGAAATAATGTGGAGCACAATTATAACCAATGGTGCTTAACTCTGGCAATAAAATGCCCATAATTGGGTATTAGCTGAGAATCTTGGATATTGCTATTTGCATTTCCTGTGATAGTACTCAGGAACTGGGTAATATTATATTAACTTTATGCAAAGCATTATGTAGAAAGGTGTAATCTTCTGTCTAAAGGGACTTAAATAAGAAATAGAACAAAGGGGAAAGGATCAGTGCAGAGCACAATTGCAATGATGTTTCATGTAATCTCAGGTTAAGTTAGTTACTCGATGAGAAAGGAGTTAAGAGACAGAAACGGAAGAGACAGTGGGAAGGAATAAGTCTTGTGAGGACACTGGCAGTGAGTGAAGCTGTGGTGATACCTCTCAGGAAATGATTTAGAAATTTCTTCCATGTTAGAGAGACCACCCTAATATAGAATATGCCTTTCTTTCCTGCTCCCTTTAACTTCCTGAGTGTTGCTGGACATGGTACCACAGCTGCACACCAAGATTAGGTAGTTCCTTGTTTCCCATCCTGCCTTATTTGGTACTCTCTTTTGCTTGTTGCTTCATTAAGAATATACATGTGGATGGTACTGCATGTATTAGCTCTGGACAGCCATGTCTGGTTTCTAACACTTCTTTAAATGTGAACTTGGATTATCCCTTGTAACTGTTTTTCTCTAATTGCCCAGGAGAAGCATCCTTTAAATATAAATGTACAGAAACATACGTGTGGTCTCCTATCCCTTCACAGAACAAGGAATGGGATTTATAGACTCTTTCATTTATATCTTTTCCCAAGTACTATAATTTCTAGTGCCTTGGTCCATAGGTTTCTACCTCTGTGTAGTCAATCTTGTTCATTAGAATACAGATTTTTACTTAGCATGCTCTTTAAACATGCAGAAAATGATCAGTTTTCTTCTCCAGTCTTGCCTAAAAGCTATGCTTCTAACTAATCAGAGGTGAAAGTGTGAGGTTATGCCTGCAATAATGTTCATGACTTACTTCCTCCCCTCCACTGTGTTTATATTTCTCTAGAGTTTGGCACAACTGACGCCCTGTATCTGACGATTGGTACCAGCTTCTGTTGGTACTAGAGCATTTTCAGAAACTGCTTCTCCCGTGGACCAGTGTCTTCAGTAAAACAGTTTCACCTAGGAAAATTATTGGGGGGGGGGGGGTTCCTTGTTTGTTTTCCTGGGGTGATGGCCTCTCTTCAAATTCCTGCCCCTTTCACACTGCTGCATTCTCCTCTCTGAATGCTGATCACTTGTAAGGGATCTTTGGCTCAGCACAAAGGAAATATTGAAACATCTTTTCAGTTCTGACAGCACAGTCTAACAGCCAAGCACATGTGTATGCATGTCCCCTGCTGGAATAGCTATTGAAACTCCTGCCCAATTTCTCTTGACTTTTGACAGAGAAAACACATTTCCAAAATCTTCATGAAACTTGGTCAGGCAAGATCAAGGTTCCAACACCTGCACCATCAGCAGCTTCTGGTTCCCCATGTGAACAGCAGAGGCTCTGCACAAGCCCCATGTGGAGCTGTTAGGTGCTACAGGGGGAACAGTGTCAGAAAGAGGAGAAGCGCTACTCTGCTCTGTTACACAAGATGCCCAGAAACATCTGTGTGGTGCTGCTTAGACACCCTCTCTGTCAGAGTCTGTGGGTTATTTTTCTTTCCAACTCCCCTTTCTGGGGGCAGAGGAGGAGGTTAGCTTGAGTTTGTTGAAAGCTTAGGAAGAGAGACTGCAATGAGGAAATTTTTTGTCACCATAAATAGTTGTAATCTCTTAAACCATGCTTTAAAGTTGCTCAGGACTTTTGGCTTGGTTTTTAAGAAAACTGTTTAATGTTTGCAGTACTTTACCCCAAAGAAGGCACTTGGAGGAGGAGGGTAAAGGCAATGACTGGGAAACTAAAGTCAAGCAGTTGGAGGGGAGGAATCACTGGTTTAAATATTCTGGTTTTTAAACTAAGATAATTTACTTAAGCTTCAAATATTCTTCTAAGACTAAGCATCACCCTCTCACATTCCATACTCCAATGCACACTTAAAACCACCAAAGCTTCAAAATCAAATTTGCCTGAAGTGTATTTTGTTGGCACAGCAGCTTTCCTTTCCTTGCTGTGGAAGAGGAATGCGTTAATTCAGTTCAAGTTATTTTTCATCTTGCAACAAGATAACTATTAAACAATTTTTTAAAAATCTTGTTCTACAAAATCAAGTTTGTAGAACCAACTTGCTGTCAGCCTACAAATAATAGGGAAGACTATCTCACAAAGAAATTTGTGCTGGCTTACCTGTGGATGAGATGATACAACAAAGCTGGTATAAGGTGTTTTTTTCCTAACAGAAAGTGTTTTGTTCCCTGTCCTTTATGTAGGCATCTGGCAGCTCAAATGTTGCTCAGCTCTAAGTGGAGAAAGCAGGGTTGCTCTTAAAAGAGGAGAGGTATCTTGGACTAGGAAGCAACCTTTGAACATCATAATGCAGGCTCTGGAGCATTTGAAATGTGTTAAATGTAGTCTAGGGGGCATGTGGGCAAATAATTGGTGCCCTTGGCTGTTTTCAATGTGTTGCATTACTGTATCTCCATGCCAGGATGGGTCTTGTTTAAGAAACCCTTTTGCTCTGAAGTCTTGATGCAAACTGATAAGGCAAGTACAAAGTGCAACACTTATTCCCATATTTCCTTATTTTTTGTTCTGTTCTTGATTACATTTTTTACCCTACAGTTCTCATAGGAAGTGAGTGAAAGACCTTTTTAAAAATGTGCTTCATAAATAATGGAGTAGAATTGCAAGTAATCATACAGTCCTGTAGCCTGGTGTTGGAGAGGGGCAAGTATGATGGAAAGCCAGAAATACCATAGTAAACTGTTTACAGTTGTCTGAAAAAAGATGGTATATGCAACTAAAATCAGCCTCCCTTTATGGATGTGAGGGAGTTTTTTGGTCTTTCTATGGCCTTCCTAGGACAGGATGCTTCCTGCTCTCTATTGCAGTCATTTCCAAAATCCTTCAGACTGAAGCTATGGGTTGTGGGGCTCTGTTTTGCCCATTGACAAAACACATGACTGGTGGACTCTAACCAGATTCTCAAAATGCTTCTGTGCAACAGCACAAAATTGGGTTATAACTTCTAATAGGCAAGGTTTAGATGAGGTGTCGTTTATGAATTTTGTTGAAGTGGTAAGATACTTACTCTGCTTTGGGATTTACTTGGTCAAAAAGCATGTGGTATATCCCTCAATTTCTGGAGATTTTAGCTGATTGTTTGCTTCTTCTCCTGCCCCAAATCTTCCCCTGAAGATTAAAGAGGATGTTAATTAAAGAGGACAGGGCTCCAGTCTCTTCCACATGAAGAGGTGTCTCTGTCAAACATACATATTAAATACAGGTGCTCATTATGGGGTCTCATGTCCCCAGACACTTTCTGGAATGACATTGCACTCCCGCAGGTGGCAGTAACTAGAGGCCAAGGCAGAGCAGCTAATGTATCCCAGTAGGAAGATGGATTAAATCTTCCCCTGAGAAGCAACATACAAGCACAACATGAAAGTGTGTTGCTCTAGCAGGAAACCAATTAGAAATCTGTCTGGTGGTGATTGACTTAACTCCAGCATAAAGATTTAAATCTTGACAAGAGCAGTCCAGCATTTCCCTATGGAGCCTCTCAAGTTGAAGATATGGGCAATATTATTTTAACATTAATATCTGAACCATACAGTAAGTGATTATGATGAATGAGTTTTCTTTGTTTCTTCTTTGGTTTTGTTGCCTGTCCTGTACGTTGACAAAACAGGAAGTAACTTGTGCTGTATTTCATAGATCACCGATTTTCAGATCCAGAAAGGGTGAACTACAAATTTGAAAGTGGGCCTTGGTAAGTACTTCTTCCCTCCTCTTTGTTGCATGTTTCACCTCCACCACTTTTTTGTTTAAGATTACTGTTCAGATCAGCTGTACTTCTCTCTTCCTAATTTGCCAGTAGCTGTTACCATTATATTGATTTACCTTCCCACTGCTATGGGAATCGATTAGAGCCTTCAAGTGGGAAGGGGAACAGACAATCTGATCAGATGCAAGCCTGTTTTCTTTTCAGGCTTCAGTGTTGCCTGTTAGCTGCTGAGAGTTGTGTGTTCTGCTAATAAGTGCTTATAATGGGTACTAAGTGTGTTGTGCTATTAACAAAGAATGTAAGCAGTGTTTCAGAAATAACCCTGTTAGTTACTAACTCTTGCACTCTTCCTGCAATTTACTAGACAGATACTGCGTATGCATACTTTTTTTTTTTTAATAGGGAAGAAACCCTTTCTTAAAGATATTGTGCCAGAAATACTGTGCTACCACTCAATTGTTTACACTATGGTGATTCTTATTCCCAAATATGCTTTAAACATAAAGCTTTATCTGCTTTTGATGCCTGCTTTGTTGCTCGGGTAGTTGGTTTTGGTTTTTTTTAATGCAACTGCATTTTTTCAATGTGTAAATACAGATTTTTCTCAGTGGTTTTCTCAATGATTTCTCTGTAATATCACATGATACTAGTGTTAAACTGACCTTGTTTATATTCCCATCTTGCACAAACACTTCCCTCTTTCAGATTAAGGATCTGTCATAATGGTAGATGATACTTATACTGTTGAGTTAAAAAATGTAAAAAAAAAAAGGCAACATTGGCAGAAAGTATCCAGAGAGATTAGTTCAGGGGCTATGTTCAGCCTTGTTCTAAGCTTTTTCCTTTTCACTAACAAAATTCTGGGATGAAATGGAAGATTCATGTTTTGAGATAATGAGAAGTACAGAACTTGGAGGCAAGGGGGAACAGTTTGAGACAGACAGCTACAGAAAGGCCACCTGAGAAATTAAAATGTGAGTGAGAAGCATGACCCACCAGGCATATCCCAGCCCTTTTGTATGAGGGAGTCCTCTACCACTGAACAACACTTCATCTACTTAATCACTTAAGCTCTTCCGTGCAAAAAAGCTGTTCCTGCGATAGCCAGAAAGGCAGGCTTGGGTAGCTGTGAGCGTTTTGTTGTACTTGACACTTTCAAGAAGTAAGAGAACAAAAGAGACTGCAGTAATGACCAATTAAACCTTGCTTTCTGTGGCTAAGCTATTCCCATGCTAAGCAGCCAATGTAGCCTTTAGCTCTGTTAGTCTCTAGTAGCACAGTGATGGCCTGAACCAGCGATGCTAAGGTTCAACTCTTCAGGCCAGAGTTCTGTGTGCCCCAAACAGATTTGGTCTTGGCTTGTGACTGGTTTGTATACACTGTCACAGTAGAAATAATAAGTACTAATCTCTGTTACATCTAATTGTTCTGCTTCAATTTCTACCTAGCTAGATTAGAATAGCAAGTACTTGATTTTTATACCGGTAACCCTCTTCAGATAACAGAGAAGCACAAATTATGTCAGGAGAGGGAAGTTAATTTGGAATATGATTGAAGAGATGACAGCTCAAAGAGCAAATGTGATAAAGCAGGAGAGAGGAGCTTGGAAAGGGGTGACTTAACAAAGCAAACTCTCCCTTGGAGAGACTTGTACAGTGGCTTTCACTTGCTGGTGGCGCATGGGCCCCATTGCCATGGCATTGCTATCCAGCAGACATGGAGCAGGGACAGAAGCCTGTTCCTGGAGTACAAATGTCAAGCAGACAGGTTGGCATGTGACAGATACTAGAGGCAGATGTCTCTGCATTACTACTTCTTTCTGTGCCTGCAGCAGCAAGATGGAACTTGTGGATGACAATGCTGTTATCCGAGCAAGAGGATTGCCATGGCAGTCATCTGACCAGGACATAGCAAGATTCTTCAAAGGTCTAAATATTGCCAAGTTAGTAGCTAAGAATTTACTTGTACGTTTGTAGCTCTTCAGCTGCCTTGGTCATGGAGTTTCATCTCTTGATTTAAATCTTGCAGAGGAGGTGCTGCACTCTGTCTCAATGCCCAGGGTAGGAGGAATGGGGAGGCTCTTGTGAGGTTCGTAAACGAAGAGCATAGAGATCTAGCACTACAAAGGCACAAGCATCACATGGGGAACCGATACATAGAGGTGGGTGACATGGTGGGCTTTGAAATCCTCTTCTTGAAACAAATGCAAATTACGTGCCAATCACGTGTTCCTTTTTTTTTTTCCTTAGGTATACAAGGCAACAGGTGAAGACTTCCTTAAAATTGCAGGAGGTAATTTTTAGGGGATGAAAAGGGATGGTTTTTTTCCATCAGCGTCTCTAACTTTTGCAAACTGCTCCTGTTGAATGTGGCTCTTTTTTCTGCCTTTGAACAAGAAGTTGGCTGGTGTATTGATTGTTACATATTCTGCTAGCAGCAGTCCAAGATGTTCCATGATTTATTTGTCCATCTCTCTCTTCTACATTCTTGCCATTTTCAAGCAGCCTGTCAATCAGGATTTGATTGGGCAAAGTGATCTTGTATATGAACCCAATTTGTTAGGTTATCTTCATGATAGTGGGAATCTAAATGCTATTGATTGCTGAAAAATTGAAACCAGAGTAGTTTTTCAAAACAATGTAACTGTTGTTGCTGTGGAAGCTTGCACATAAAAACAAACAGATACAATAGTGTAAATACAAGGGATTTGTGGAACTGATTTTCTTCAAATCAAATCTTTGCCTCAGACTGAATGGGAAAGATTTAGGGGAAATGCTTATTTAAGGGTAATCTTGAAATATTTGCTGATAATTGAAAGGCTGCAAAATTTGCTCTTCAAACTCTCTTCATCCCTTTTCCTTCCCCTTTATGTCTGCAAGCATACAAAATTTGAATTAAGAACCAATAAGCTGTTTGATCTGCAATGCTACTTTAAGTTCCTCGTTGCTTCCTGACAGAGATTTGGGCTGAGGTTTGTAAGTGACTAACTAGATATCTGAGGTTGAGGCTTCAGAGTGGGAGAGGCTGTTAAGCTGTCAACTACATAGGAAGAATACAGAGAACATATAAGCTGACTGATAGGTTTGGAAATAGTTATACCATTCAAAGTAAAGACATTGCATGTTTGTGAAGAATGGTGTGTGTCTGGTACCCAAACTTTGCAAAATAAGAGGGCTGTAAGTGAAAGGACTGTATTGAGATACAAATTTGCTTAGCAGCCATCTTTGAGTAAGGTAGTGTTATTAGCATCACTGGCCTTCTAAAGGTACTGAAAGTAGAATTGTCAGACTTTGACAGTTCTGTTGGGATAGGGTGAAATCCCTGAGCTGTTTTCAACCTTTTCTTCCAACTTACTTTCCCAGCACAATGATCTGGGTACTTGGTTGCCATATATTATGGCTCCAGAGCATGCTAGAGGTATGCCACAATTAGACAAGGGGCACAGTAGCACAGATCCTGCTTGCACAAGAGATTGACAGATTGTGCTTTCCTTGGGCTTTGAATGTTGCAAGTACTTCCTATTTTCCTTTGAGTAAAGATCAATCTCCTCTAAATGATGGAGTAACATTATTATACTTTAATGAGAGCTGTCCTATACAGTATATCTAGTTTATCAAAGGGTCATCTTTCCTGACTTTAGAGGCAAATACTGTTCTATCTGCTCAAAAACCTGTGGAGAGGATGTAGCTATGCTCATGATTTTATATTGTTGCCTAGACTGAAGTGCTTTTGTACTTTTTCTTGTTAAAGGTACTTCCAATGAGGTTGCACAGTTCTTGTCTAAAGAAAACCAAGTGATTGTCAGGATGCGAGGTCTTCCTTTCAATGTAACAACAGAAGAAGTGCTGACTTTCTTTGGCCAGCACTGCCCTGTAACAGGAGGAAAAGAGGGAGTCCTGTTTGTCACTTACCCTGACAGCAGGCCAACAGGGGATGCCTTTGTCTTGTTTGCTTGTGAGGAATATGCACAAAATGCACTGAAAAAGCACAAGGATTTGCTGGGGAAAAGGTACATTGAACTCTTCCGGAGCACTGCAGCGGAAGTTCAGCAGGTAAGTGCAAACCTTTCAACTCTTGGATTTTTGTAGTCCAAACTTCTATGCTAGCAGTAGAGGAAGCAAATAGTGCTTGGCCTTGTCTTGAAAGTGTCTTTAACCTTTTCTCACTCTTGCTGGAATGAGTATTGTCTGGATTTCTCTGAGACTTCGCTCCCTTAAAATGTAAGGTCTTGTGGTATAGGGATATTCTCAATCATATACATATCTTTGGGGTTTTGGCTTCCAATAGCGTTGTAAAATGTGGATGTGGGTCTTGTGCTTTACGCTACGTATTCTGAATTAGACTAAGTCTGATGGCTATTCAGGAGTGCTTAGCAACAAATCTTAAGCTAAAAGATTTCTCTTCAGTCAGTGACACAAAAAAGCAAAGCCTTTTGATGTAGTTGTCCTCTCCAGTATAATGTATCTGAAGAATTCTACTAAGTGTCTCTAAGGGGAGATCTCTATCTTCTGCAAGCACAGGCTAATGTAGCAGAGGGTGGCAGGACTTTGAGTCTGGCTAAACAGGGCTTGGTGGACCATTAATTGCAGCTAAGCTGTCAGGGAAAGGAAGGAGAGCTGAGCAGACTGTTTAAGTCTCCAAAAAAGATTTGCAGAGCTTCAGTTGAGATAAATAACTTATAGACATGATTCTAAAAGGTATCATCTATGATGCAAATTGTAGCCACATCATTGTATCCAAGAAATTATGCAGGTCTGTTCTCCTTAATATGTAGAGATTTCAGTGCCTTGTTTAAAAGGTGACATTAGTGATGTCACTAATGATGCAGTGTCACGCAGCTGCAATGCTCACTGTCATTGCATTTTTCTCAAGTGCTCTCATATATTTCTTTGTTTAGAAAACCTTCTGATAGCTGTATAAATGCAAATAAATCCTAATCTTGCTCAGAGAGAGCTCAGGAGTGGTGATTTGAATATTCAGGGGACTTTTCACCAAACAGAGCTTTTGCTGTTAAAATTATTTACAAGAAATCTCAAAGTGAAATTGTCACAGGTACTGTGACTCAGTAGTGCTCCTAATGTGTTTTGAGTGGTCTATGGGAGGGACAGTTAGGGATGTGTGGTAGTGAAATGTGCTTCTAGTTCCCAAACTCTCCTAAAGTTTTGCAGAGGAGATATTTTTGGGTAGAAGTGTCATCATGACTCTGTAGATGGTAGAATGTTTTAGGATAGTTTCACAATAAAAATACTGTAGATATAAAGGTTTCATGTTTTAAGATCTCTATTGAGATTTGCATTAACTGTTCAAGTAAATTTCCCAAAACAAAACTGTTTTTCAAGAAAAAAATAACCCAAAAAATTTTTAAAACAATAGCATGACTATTTATCATAGAATGACTATAGAAGTGTGCTAGATTCTGAGCTTAAACCCCAACACAGTGCTTAAAATTCAGATATTTTACAGTTAATAAACTGTAAGTAAGAGTAACTAGCTCATTTGTGTCTTAAAATGCTGCCCAGAGTGAAAACAGATGGCACTGGGGTTATGTTTACCTCTTCTAAGTTGAAGAATGAGTAAGAAGGCTTCTGTCATCTGTTTTTGTTTCGCACAGGTGCTGAACAGGTACTCTTCCACACCTCTCATTCCTCTCCCAACACCTCCAATTCTTCCAGTATTACCTCAACAATTTGTGCCTCCCACTAACATCAGAGACTGTATACGTTTGCGTGGTCTTCCCTATGCTGCTACTATAGAGGACATTCTGGAGTTCCTGGGGGAGTTTTCTACGGATATTCGGACCCATGGAGTACACATGGTACTAAATCACCAGGTTGGTAGGCAACATGTTTCTAGCCACTCTGCCAAATGCTTGTATGTATGAATATAGTCCTCATGATGGTATCCATAGGGAAGCACCTTTGGGATTAGCACTAACTGTATTAATGTGCCTCCAACTCTCTTCTAAAAGTGTACTGCCAATAGATGACTCGAACCCTGCTGTGCCAGCTGCTGCAATTGCTGTAAGTGGTTTCTTTCACGGAGACCCACATGCTGAAAGCTAAGCCTAGTCTTGGAGGGGTTGGTGCTCCCAGATTAGCAGCCATGATCCTGACCTGTAGGAGGCTTGAACTGAAGAGTCTTGCTCAACAGCATGCATGATTCCTCTTGTACCTGGTGAGGAGTGCCATCAAAACACAGGTGTGGGCTATGTTAGCTCTCAAAGGAGTGGTTTGTTCCTGCCTTGCTGAACAATGTGTCGCAAGTATATTTGAGGACAAATGTGACTGCAGCCTTCTAGAGACAGGAATTCCTATGTCAAAAGTCAGAAACTGAAGCTTTGGGTTTCCTGTGTTGTGCTTTCTTTAAGCAGTCATAGCTAAGCACCAAGATATACACATCGATGAGCTGTTAAAAGTGTCACATCTTTGCCATTGTTTTCTGCAAGCATTTTCTACCAAAACCTTTTAGACAAAGGATTGTGCATTCTTGTGATCTTTATCTTCCTATTCTTGTGTCTTCAGGGGGAGGAATCCTTTAACTCCATGGAGATGCTCTGAGTGGTTCAATGGAACAAACTGATTATTGCTGTATAAAAATGATGGTTCTAAAATTGTTTTAGCTTAAGCTTAATGTCGAGCAAAACTGAAAAATACTTCCTGGTCTCAAAGTAGGACTTCTGTTTTTTCAGGAATATGGGGATGGAGAAGGGACTGTAGAGAGACAGGTACTGAAATAACTAAAGACATTCCTGTGTCTGTGGGGACTTGACCTAGACAAGGCTAAAAAACTGTAATGAATGTGCAGTGCTGGGAGAGACCAAGAAAAGTGCAGATATTAAACCACAAGTCATGATTTACAGTAGTATCAGCCTTGACAGCACTAATGAAAGAACCTGGATGAAGAAATTGGTATGTGCATATAACTAATGGCTGTCTGCCACCCTTGCCCTGCCCAAAGCTATCAGACTTTTTTCTCCCCAAATACTGCTTTTGCCTGACTACTAGATATTTATCTTTCTCCAAGTTCCCATGTTTCAACCTTCTAATCGTGAACAACTGTGTAAAGGATGCTGATAAAGTTGTTCTCGCCTCCAAAACGAGAAGAACTGGCCTAGAACTTGAGTTAGAGCTGGCTTTAGAGCTCTCTCTAGTTTTGGCTACTTCAAATCAGCAGCTGCATGTGGCTAAAATAACTCCTCTCAGTGGTGTATCCCACGCATTTACAGATATAAAGATGTGGGGTTTTTTTCTCTCTCTGCAAGCTCATACCAAATGTTAGGGTAGTTAGTGCTCTACTAAAACATCCCAGCCCATGCTGGTCTTCAGAAAATAAAATTTAAAACAAATTGTCTAGCAATGAGTACTCGACTGTATTTATCCTTGAATTCTAAAAATCACAGATAATAAATGGCGACTAGATCTTCCAATTCTGCATTTGTAGTAAATTTGTAAGAGCAGGTCTCAAAGCACCAAAGTCCTCCTGAATTACAGTCTCTCCCATAGGTGTAATTATTTTTTTTTTTTTAGCTATAGAGGTAGCAAGTTACAATGTAGCTTAATCAAAACAGGTGAATAAATACAATCAAGTTCTCACAAGTGGGAAAAACTTCAGAGAGGAGAGCTTAAACATGCTGATGAGTGCTCAGGATGACTGACTGTACTTGAATTTGCAGATGAATGTATTTATGACTGAAGAGACTGCTTATAACAGCACAAATTATTGCTATGCTGCTACTTCATGGAACCTACGGAAACATTTGTTTTTGTCTGCCTTGTTTGTAGGGCCGTCCATCAGGAGATGCTTTCATCCAGATGAAATCTGCAGATCGAGCTTTCTTGGCTGCACAGAAGTGTCATAAGAAGACTATGAAGGACAGATATGTTGAAGTCTTTCAATGTTCTGCTGAAGAGATGAACTTTGTATTAATGGGGGGCACTTTAAATCGAAATGGCTTGTCCCCGCCACCATGTAAGTTACCATGTAAGTTTTGCTTGGGTCTTGCCACTATGCTCTACACTGTGTGTGGGTAGGTATTGGAGCTGCTTTGCTGACTGATCCTGGTTCTTGGATGGTATTGTGAGATGGGAGTGTTAAAATAAGGTCTTTTTGTCTTAAGTCATCACCAGCTTGCAATCATTATTTTTCCCTTTGGTTGTGAATTATTATGACTGAAGAACTACTTTTGATTTTCCAGTGGCAAATTTTCCCTCTCCTGCCTGAAACTTTATTGGTTGTGGTTGAGTGGTCATTCTGAAAAGTAATTTCTAAGCCCTGCCTAGACCTTCAAGAACTGTTTTGTATTTCAACTGATCTATATTTACATGTTTTTTCATCATGGTGAGCATGTCAAGCAAAAGACTTTCCCTTTTCCCTTCCAAAACTTAACTTGACGAACCATAGGTAATGCTCCCCTTTGAGATTTAATCGTGTTCTGCATTTTGAACCGCAACTGACTGAACTCTTCCTTTGCGTTTTGTTGTTCATATGGAATGGAGGTTGGCTTTGTGGGAGTGAAATACACCTGGCTTCTGCCTCAGAGAATTGCAGAATCTGTATTTCCTTTTAAATTTGGATTCTCAGAGCTACTGGATATACACTGACTTCTATGCAAACTTTTGTGGAAAATAAGAGCTTAAGGGCTAAATTACTAAGCATCTGTGCCACATAAATCTGAGCCTATGGGAAAAATATAGTTTGGTTCCAAAATCATAAGTGGCAAGGTAGTCAAGTAGTAGCTTTCTGTGTCTTTCTGTGCAAGTGTATTTTTTTGGTAGTAGACCTTTTAAGAAATGTCCTCTACATGCTAGTCAGAGCTGCCAATACAGCAGCAAACTTTCTTTGGAGTGGTTTCTTTTCAACACAAGTTGATCTTCAGCTAATCCTTGGGAGAGTTTTTTTTCTTTCAGTGTGGGTATCTTGGGCAGGGGTCAGCAGTAAATAGGCCTATATGTGATGGCTATTCCAGATGCATTGGAATTTTCTGAGAGCTCCTAGGACAGGTTCTCGGGCGGAGTCACAAACTTTGGAAGCACACAGGTGTCACTGTTCCCATTTCCAACTACAAATGCCTGTGATGTATTCCTCAGATAAGGCCTTTTGGCCCTGCCATTCCACATTTTACAATACACCGATATGCTGGCTGTAACTCTGAACAGTAAATTTAAAGGCTAACTTTAGATAAAGCTTTATGTTCACTTTTATGGAAATGGGGAGGAGAAGAGGAAAGCAAAGGAGGAGGGTGAACTCTTATCAGTAAGAATTCATTTAGGGCCTAACATCTTGTCAAAACAGCACAAAGTACACTTTTGGTTTGTTTGTTTTTTTTTTTTTTTTATTTGGTGTTAACACTTCAAGCTGTAAAGCCATGACTTTTCTCACTCTGCTGTTTAATTAAGGGATAAACAGTACCAGGATGAAAGTCTTCTCTCTTTTGTTGAATGTTAAACAGATCTTTATCAAGGAAATTTTCTTCTTACTGTGTAGAAGTCTCGTAGTTCTTGAATGCAGACATCATTAAATTCGGAGTTTAGACAAGTAAAATTGGCCTATATATCAGAAAGAGACTCTATTGCCAGAGCAAGAGGTAGCTTTTTGTGTATTTTTGACTTTACTGTTGACTGGAGGCTGGGCGTAACACTTTGTAGTCACACTTGCATTGGTGGCTCACATTTTTTGTGGTGAGCAAGGATGAGAAGATTGTGAAGGCTCTCGATGTACTGTGGAGTTGTGTATATATGGTCTTCATTAGCTCTGGAATTTCAGAGGTCCTAATTCTGTTTTCTATTTGCTCCCTGTAGGCCTTTCACCCCCTGCCTACTCCTTTCCGGCTCCTGCTGCAGTTGTGCCAACAGAAGCTGCTCTGTATCAGCCATCCATGCTTCTGAACCCACGAACACTCCAGCCCTCCACAGCCTACTACCCTGCTGGGGCTCAGCTCTTCATGAACTACACAGCATATTACCCCAGGTAAAGCAGAGGAGAACCCAAGCAGCAACGAAGAAGTTTTTTTTTTTTTTTTTTTTTTTAATGGTCTCCAGCAAATGCACAAAGCTCACAAAAGAACATTGTCTGCTCCACTAAGGACTTGTGATACCAAGAACAGCTTGTTCTGTATCTTGTTCAGGGAAACAATTTCAGGATAACTAGGGATTTTCCAAGTTTTAGAGTATTGCAGGTAGCATTGTTTGGGGGCAGGGGGTTGGTGGTTAGTGTGTTTGGTTGGTTTTTTTTAACCTAGGACACACATTTAACTGGAATATTTTTTATTATTTTTGTTTCACCTAACATTCCTCTCAAACTTACTAGTTTGCTTTGTTATGCCCTCAGTGGGAATTAATGTGTGCAGTACTCTTTCCCATGTCCATAAAAAAGCCCCCTTGGCCTCTCTTTAGAATGGGTGGACTGGGGTCTGCCTTAACTTCTGAAATACTGCCTCTTTGTGTTTGTAACAAAGTAACTTTTGACCTTTATGATGGAAACTGTTTACTTCTATGACTGTGTATTATATTGAATGCATATGTAAAGCATATAGAGGCATATATTCTTCCTGTCCTCATAAACACCTCTCACAAAGGGCTTTTGGTTCTTCTGGATGTATTAGCTATCTGCTACAGAACAAAATCTCTGGATACCTGTTGCCCTCTGCAGTTGTGAGGCCTTGGAAGGAGCCATGTTCCCTTTAAGCCATAAACCATTTCTTGTCTGTTAGGAAATCTGCTAAACAACTCAAGTTTTTTATCTCTGTAGCAGGGACCAAATAGCTACTTAGGAAGCTGTTAAGCAATATGAGCACTTCAATACCTGTAAGATAACAAAGGTTTTCTTATTACTTTACCTATATGTCTGTGAACTGACTTGTGGTTTTTTTATTAAAATGTTTCCTTCACTCATGAGTTAATTTCTATAATGCCTTCAATATCTGTTTTATGGTTATGATATTATCAAACTCAGCCTTGTTAATGTAAGATTAAGAAAAATAAAATTCCAAACTTGCACTGGCAATATAAAACAAGGTTCTCAATAACAGTTCTATATTTCATGACAACATAGTAGCAGTAACAGTCTGTGGTTACTGATGTGTTTTACTTCTTAAGAATAGACTGGCCACTGCAGGCTAAATGTCAAGCCCTAGTGATTTCTCACTGAATGAGTTCTCACATCAGTCCCATCACTGGCTGCTTGGGCTGTGGGCATGTATGTTGGTCACAGACTGATCAATCCCAAGTCCCAAAATATCCTTTTTATATTCTTACCTAACTGGCAGTTGTTCACTGTTTTTAGGAAACCATTATTACATAGCTTCTCTGCCAATTACAAATACTGCCCTTTTAAAGAAAATAAGGAAAAATTTCTGGATTTAAGTTGGCTTCTTTCTTTGTTGTGAGATTTGGTGTTTAGGTATTGCTTTTCCATCCAGAGTAAATATTTGATCTACAGACATTTCGTATATATTCCAATGGATGTAATGATTTTTTTGTCTGTTTGGTTTTTTTTAGTACTTATTGCTTTTCAGGCAAGTTCCTGTGCTTTGTCCAGGATGAAAAAAATAATTGAGTCCATTTGAAGTAGCAGTCAGAACTGTCTTAAATGTAGCTTTCTGTTTGTGACGTTTAAGTCAAAAATTAAGTATGTGGAGCAGGAAAGAATGGGGTATCCTCTGTACTAAGTGTTCCATTTAAAAGCACATCCAGGAAAAGCAATATAGAGCTGGTCGGTAATGATCAGACAATGGTTCATAAATCTAACTGGTGAATATTTATGGAAATAAGGAAAATCTCTTTGAGCTTCTGCCAAAAACTTCTACAACTTGTGTTTTGCAAGGTCAAGTTGCTTTATAAGTCTGACTCCATTTTCCACACAGAAATCAACTTAAATGGTGGAAAGGTGGGAGATACTGGTTTGATTTTCAGTACCTATCAGAAATCCTGAAACTCTCAGACTTGCCTTAATGCTCTTACAGCTTTGGTGATGAAACCAGTGGTGTAAAGAAATGGATGCCTTCTAAGCTATTAAAATAGCTTTAGTGAACTCCTAATGAAAAGGAAGGAGAGCAAGTTATTCAGGATCTGTCAGTCTTTGATATCACTGTTCAGCTTGTAATTATATCTGGCAGCATGTTCTGACAGCAAATCAGTGGTCTTGCTCTCTGTCTAGTCCCAAGCTTTAAAGAAAAAACTCCTCCTTCCCATGAATCCTATTGTTCTCCTTTATCTAATCCTAGGCATACAAGATGCTGTGTGTACATTGGAAGAAATAACTGCACCACTTGGCAATTGCTAACATATCCTATAGGAACTTTTACCATATAGAAACTTGAAAGCTATTGCTACAGGGTTTTAAAACAAAGTTGAGTCTCATTGTATTTATTGAATTCTAATGCTGTTTTTATCACTTTTAAGCAGTGCCTTTAAAGCCTCAAAAGTATCTGTCAAAATTGATACATGTAGCAATACATTTATGCTTTTTACTTTTTTAAAAAAGTATTTTAAATACCATAGTGGAAAGAGGAGCTTCTTAATTATAGGACTCATAGCCAAAACATTATATGGAAACTGAAACCTGGTGTGGGTTCAAACAAACTGGATAAATTCCATGGCAGTAAATTCATTGGGAGTTAGTAAATACACAGAAAGCACACCTGGCTCAGGAAGTCCTTGAAGTCAAAGTAAGTGGAAGCGTGTTCTTGTGTTCTGTGTCCTATGGTAAATTCTTGTGCTGTTGAACCAAGGTGGGTAGGTAAACTTGTTTGTTCACACCTTTGTGGGACTTGTCCTGAGAGATAGGTACTGCTTGAGAGCATGGGTCTGTTCCAATGTGTTTGTCTAATAGTGGCTAAGCTGGGGTTATCTCCCTGTTAGGCCAGTGTGTACAGTTCTCCCCATTGGAATGGTTTGAGTTAAAAGGCCTTTTTATGTGATAAAGGTATGATTCTGACACTTGCTGCACAGGGAAATACAGGGTAATGTTTTAGTGTTCTCATGTCTGCTTATGTCTCTTCCTGCTCTGGATAAGGTATGGGTTTTCTCATTATACACAGATAACCTTGTAGAAGTATATACATGTGCAATATACATATAGCATTAGTATTTATGTATGTATGCACACAGATGTATATGTAGAAGTAAAATGACCAATCTGAGCAATAATCAAGGTTAGAAAAAAGTATCACCTGTTCTCTGTGATGAGTCATTCTCCATAAGGATCATCATGGCAAACAAGTGAGTCTTTTCCAACCTTGGTTATTGCTCAGATTCTTATTAAAGCACAATTAAGTTACAGGGAGTTTAAAACTGGCAAACCTAGGAACAAGTGGGCGATACCATTCAGAGCTGCTGCCAGCAGCTTTGTTTACATATCTCCGTGTCTGGCCAACCAGCATCACTTGACAGAACTGGGTTAGGAAACAACCATATGTGTATTTAGCCTGAGAGCTCTGTCACAGATGGAGAACAGCAGCAGCCAGAAACAAAACCTCTTTTAGTTGTACTCACAGCATCACATCAACACTCTGGACCACAACTCTTAAACTTTTGTGATTTTGTTTTTATTATTTTTATGGTAAGTATGTTGGCTTGGATTGCATGAAATCACATCTGCACTGATGGACTCCCTGGATATAAAAGCCCTATTGGTGGCTTTTAGTTGCTGTCCAGTAAATGGAGTTCAAATGTTTTAAATCAAGTGTCTGAACCTGGGACTCTTCATTACCTGTCCTTGTTCCATTGAGCTGCTCTCCATCATGAATTTGTCAAAATAACCTTAACTCTTTAGTTAGTGTCACAAATTTGTCACCAGAATGATTGTTTGGGGGGACACTTCATGATTCACTTTCAAAATAAATGTAGCTTGCCAAGGATTAGAACAGCAGGGATGCCTTTAACTACTACCATATTTCATTGGAGGAGGAGTGCATTAGCAGGGAGGATTGTTGCATGCCTCCATAGGCTGTCATTATACCTTCATTTGTAGGTTTTAATTAGTAAAACTGCCATGGTGTGTGAAAGCTGCATAACAGTAATGCTCTGATCCACAGCTATCTGGATATCAGGACAGCAAAATTATTTAAATTAAAAAACGAAACCAAACACACCCCACCTTTCTTCAGTGCTGGTATGCCTGTTAAAATGTTGTTGCTGGTAGCAATGTCCAAGTTTTTACTCAGCCCACCATACAAAATGCTGCCATGGAGACTGGTGGGGACTTCTTCCTTTTGTTTCCTTAATATTCTCAATGACTTGATTTTCAGGTAGCAGCTCTTACTGTCATCTTCTGACTGTTCCTCTGCTAACTAATAAAACATTTGGATTTGTATGGGGGATTAATTGTTACAGCAACATTGTGCAAGCTTGCTGCAGAGATCAGTATGAGTATAGTTTTTCCTTTTGACTATTTACAACACAGTTCAGTGGTGGGAGAGAAGATCTGCCTATTGTGCCTGAAGGCACATGTGTCATCCATGCAGATGGCTTTTTAAACATTTGCAATGATCTCAGGTTATTCATGGCACCAAGGTACATTGCTGGATGCTTCACTTTACTCAGAAGCAGCCTTCTACAGGGGTGTGTTGAAAGTCCCAGCACTACCCAGGGCAGACTATTGCAGTCTCCTGTGGCAGAGCTTCTGGATCCATTCTCTCTGCTAATTGTTGTCATGCTACCATGACCTTATCCAGCTGGGAAGTTCATTTCAGTAGGCAGAGTGGGCAGCAGATTATCTGGTTAAATGTGGGGAAGGCATCTGTATTGAAGGAGCTTTGGGTGTTTCCAGGGATAGACTTGGAATAAGACTTCTTAGAGCTGAAAGCTTTTTTTATTTAAAAAAAAAAAGTTTTCCTTGTTGAGAATACCATCTGTAATATTCCTCCATGATTGTATAGTCACAGGGATCTAAATGTTTCTGTTTGATTAACAGGTGACCAGATGGTTTAGTGCTCTTCTGCTATTTGTCAAGTTATGCAGCCTTTCTTTAAATGTGGATAAACATTCCAGTCTTGGAACAGGACAATTATTCTGGCCATGTAAATACTTTTGCTAATAACATGTCTTGTTAGTTTTTGTGAACAAAGTACTGTGTAAAACTTTTAACTTTGGTGGTTATACCACAAAATTTACTATTAATTTTTGTATGAACCACTTCTAAAAAAGCTTTACATTGAAGCTACATTTCCTCATGGGCGGCTTTCCAGTAGTGAACATTATGGGCATTATGCTGTAAGTTTCTGTGTATGTGCACATTATAGTCATATCCCGTACCAGCTCAAGGAATATTTGAAAATCCCTACCAGTTTCTGAAAAGATCTGCTGTTCACTGAAATCTGGGATCATCTGTCAAATTTTTTTGAGTTTTTCTGAAGGCTACTTGGTAATGTGCGTCCTTTACTTTTTCTGTTGCTCCTGCTGGCTTCAGTTAGAGGATCTCACTTTGGGGTGCTGCAGAGATGCTCTGGATCTGCTGAGCTTCCTAGAACTGGAAAAGAGGGGCAATAACTTAATCTTGAAATACAAATGAATGAGCCTGACAAGTTCTTTTTCATTGTTAGTGCTCCTCTCTGTATTAGAGTAAGGGATACGAAGTAAGACTAACTTGCCATCAGGACCCGTCTTACAGTCCTGAAAGTAATAGAAGCTGCTAATCAGTAGTTTGATCAAAGGATATTGTCAGTATCTGTAACAAAGCAGACAATAGTTAATATACTTCACAAACAAAAAAAGTTTCAGGACTACAGATAAAAAAAGTCAAAGGAAAAATAGGGGTGGAAAATCTGCAGGGAGAGAACTGACACCTCTAGATGGTGTCTATGCACATATTTGTTCCTATGTGCAAATAGTGCTGGGTGTGTTTGTGGTTCACTTGATGGACCTGGAGGATACTTGGCAGAGATCTGAAAACCTGCTTGGTTATGTATGCTGTCTGCTCCCAACTCACACCCACTTGTAATATAAGCCACAGCTTCCTTCTGGATATTGGTATCTGTTAAGCAAATGTATAATGGAAAAACTTGTTAGGAAATCAGGAGAGACAGTGAACCTCAATGTTTCCATATAATATTTTAGTGGTGAATATTTGGGATCCCTTGAGGTGTACAAATGCTGCTTGAATGCCAACATCAACCTTTAGAACACGTGAAAACTTGTTCTTGCATCCAAAAGTGATTTCTGAAACTTAATTGTTTTATTTTGAGATTCTTTGGAGAATACAACAATCTCAGAAATATTGATTGGAAAAAATCCAGTCCACCTGTTGATGAGATTCAAGAAGAGGGATCAGTTCATAAGGAAAAAAGCTTTGCACTGAGAAATGCTTCATATCATATTTGATTACAAGAACTAGACAGATATAAAAAGTTTAAGCTCTTGCACTGCATCATTTTATAGTGGTATACACCTCCTAAGAAAAACTGTAGAAATTCTGTTTGGCCTGATGTGAAACATGCAAGTATTTGAACCTGAGGCTTGTTGGAATACGTGTCTTGTATGCTTGCCTGGACACTTTCACTATGTTTTCATGTGTCTTCTATTAATTTCTTTTCCATCTGGAGACATGACCACTCTAAGTCACTTCTTGCTGTTCCTCTGGAAGTTGTCACCCCTCAGACTTGGTGAACATAGAATTGGCTGGGAGCAGTCTGTATGTTATCTTCTCTTAGGGAGTTGGAGCAGGTAGCACCCTTAGCCTTTGAGAAAAGCTATAAAAGACCTGAAAAATAATATCAACATTTCTAACATCTACAGATTGACTATTTCAGGTGTAAGAAAAGATTTTTCTTAATTAATCCTGAATAAGTTATATTATTGTGGCTTTAATATTGCTTTAAAACAAGACAAGCCTGTCCCTTTGTGGCACTAACCTTTAATATCTGGCAGTTGCCATTGACCACAAAAGACGCTGTGTCTAACCAGACCATGAAACATAAGTAAATGGAAGCAAATACTGCCTTGCTGGCTGCTGTGGGGAGTTCCATTCCTAGATGTATTTGGCAGATACTGCCCTGGATCTTGCATCCAAACTGTAGATGGGCATATCTGCCAAGGGTTCATATCCTTATTCTATAGCTACATTAAAAAAAAAAAAACACTTGGAGACAGCATGTGATGGCTATAAGTTCTAAAGCTGAATGGTGTACTGGTAGGGGAAGACTTATTTTCTGCTTCATTAGTGTCATAAGCTGACCCCTGGATCTTATGTTTGTGAATGTGTAGTACAAAGGCATATTGACTCTGGTAGTAGTTTTTTAGGGATTAGTACGACTACTAATGTAGCAGAAAAGGCATGCAGGAAATGATTAGTGAGAAGTGTTGTGATAAGTTTATATGAAGATGGTTCTTTACAGCGTAAAGTTCTTCCTTCCTACAGCTGTTTTTTCTGACAATAGGCTCAAAAATGATTGACAAAAATGATTACAAGTGTTGTCTTTGGCACCAGACTATCTCTGCGATCTAGTGGGACCACCAGTGAAGATGTTGTCACAAAGGTACCTGTGAATGCAGCTGTGGGGATAAACAAACATTATAAGCAGTTCCTGTGGAAAGAGGAAAAGCAACTTTCTAGACATGGACAGCTGTTCCCTATAGAAGCAGCAGTGTTACACCTCAGTGAATTTCATTTACTTCCTGAAACACCTTGAAGAGATTTCTCTGAAGGGAGGCTATGAGCGTCTATGTATTGTGTCCAGGAATGGCTTGTCTGCTGGATTCACTTGTTACCTGCTGTGATGAAATTATTCCCTTCCATACTCTGCTGCATAAATATGACTCAGGGCTTTGCAAATAGTGGAAACTTGGTGAGGTCAGGACTGAAAACTGGTGAGGACATATGCTTGAGGACAAATGTGCCTACTGGACTTGGAAGCTGCAGAGGCACTCAAGGATGATCTTTAATGTAGGGACATGGACTGTAGGCTAACACTGTAGGACTCATGTGGAAAGAGGACTCCTCCACAAGGCACCTTCAGACAGTAGCCTTTGGGCTAAACTTAATCTTCATGAATACCAGCTTTAGCTAAGGATTGAAACACTGATGTAAAGACACAAAAGGAAGACTGATAGAGCCCAGTTGAAATTTTGTCATATTTTCATAGCCTTGAGCTGGGAGAATAGAAGTAAAGGTCGTCTGGGAGCTACCTCTCTAGTGTGGTTTGGAAAGGTTATACCAAGTCTAAGGAATAGCATTGAAATGGCAATGGAATGACTTGATTTCATGCTCAGGAGATAAAGCAAAATTATTGAGGTAGCTTTGAGCAAGAAGTATGAACTCTTGGAGGAGTGAGTTCTTAATATTTCTCTTTTTACTTTGATAAAAATATAGAGTAAATAGGAGAAGCCAGTGACATCTTTCAGTATTAGCACAACTTTAGGGGTAAGTGGTCTATGCAAATCTATTTGGTAGTGAGCTTGTTAGCTTTTCCTTCAGAGACTTTGGGCATGTGTGGCTGTGCAGGAGGTGTTTGTCTCCAGGGACACTCTCTTGAGGTCAGTAAGTTGGGGCTGCCAGAGTCTGGGGACAGTAGTCTTCAACAAGATCCTGTGTGTACCCATGTGTTGTGCTGTTAGGGAAAGCTGATTACCCCCATGTTGTTGCTGTTGCTGAATTGCTCTTAATGCCATGGTGGTGGGAGCATTATGAACGTCTGTCTAATTCTGCAGCCTGAACTTTGATACCTGCCCAGCACTTCAAGAACGGTTAAGGTTGCATAGGCAGCTGCTGGCTCTTTCCTGCACTAGTTTGGCAACTGATTGCTTCTATCTTAACTTGTGTTTGTAGTATGCAGCAGAGGATGGAATTGTACACACAAATGATGTGGCCAGGCCAGTGTCCAAAGAATGGATTTGCATTTAAAGGCCCTAGCAGTTAGACTTCCTCAGTGAAGGTAAGGATAACAAACCCCAGGAGATAGAGTTTGTGGGTATCATAGTGTTTTATTCAGATAATCACCATACCCAACATAATGTGTCATTTGCTGCTCTGTGAAGGTGGCTACACTTCGCTGTGTCCAGAATGTCACACTACAATATGTAAAACCCTATGAAAGCCATAATTTAAAGGATTTTAACTATGCCAGTCATCTTAAGGGCTGCTGCTTTGCATGTTTCCCAGGGCTTTGAATGCATGCTACTTCAAGCTTTAATACCAGTACTGAGAGCCTGCAGAAAACTTCTCAGAGCCAGTTTTCTCTGTGGAGCAAAGTGTGGAGATGATGTCCCCCTTCTAGCAATGCACTAAGATGAGGTGTTGTTTAGACAGAATGAGCCACTTTCTTAGGTAACTTCAGAATCCAACGTCTAAGCTTCACACTGATGTAAAATTGCAGCAATGAAGTAGTTTGTATAATAGCAGCTACTCTCTTGCTTTTGTGAGCTTTCTGATCAGGCCACTTCAGCCTTTCAAGTTTGGTTTACTTGATCTTCTGTATAGGAACAGTCAAAGGGTGAAGTCACCCAGAAAGCATTTGTGCAGAAAAATGTGAGTTGAACTGCAAAGCAGTGTATTGATGGACCATGTGACTTATGTTGTAGCCTCAGAGGAAGATATAGAAGCATATTTGCAAAAAATGCTTCTGTAATCTCTAGTCTTTGAAAAAATACATAGTCAAAGAAGTGATTAGATTTCTTTTATGCCCCTTTCTTTCCTCTATTCCTTTTTTCAGCTTTCCTTCTGAAAAATAGCAACAAAACTGTCTGGTTTTTCTAATTCTTCTGGTTTTGACACAGAACTCTGACCAGGGTGTAATCTCCTTCTGGTCAAAATCTTTACATGCAGCATCACCTCACTGTCATCTGCTGCAAGTGTGCTACTTTTGCACACCTATAAGTGACCATCTCAGCTCGTTGTCTAACAAGCTGGCCTTTGGCTGGATTGATGAAGCTAAATCCCATCCCTGCTCTGACAGTCAGAGCCATAATTAGCTGCTTAGTAGACTTCTGGCCTAAACTATGCTACACCACTTCCCATCCATTTATTGCGTTGCCATCCAGCGACTAGATCAGGAAGCTGACCCAGCTGTAAAAACTCATGGGGTTTGTCTTTGTCTGTTTTCAGCCAGTCTACAGCTAAGCAGTGCTAGTACCTGTGTTGGCTCAGAGACAGGAAGATAGAAGTGGCCAAAGCAGGCACTGAGAGATAGAAGTGGCACATTGCCATGTTGGACTTGATTGTAAAGCTTCACCTCCAAAGGTAAAAGGTCATGTAATAGTGAATAAATTCTGGTATGCTCTTAGTGAAGCACTCTTAACTTTAGTAGAAAATATCATTTAAACTGTGTGTAAGGTGAACAATGAAGCTTTTGGTTCTTCTGTAAAGATTTCAAATTTAGGAAATCAAGAAATTAATATTTGCTTTTATCGTGGTGTTCAGTGACCTGCACAACTCTTTCATGCAGATTCCTCTACTCTTGCTGATGTTTTGAACAAATACAGCAAGCCTAGATGGAGATTATTATGTTTCCAGCTTTATTGCTTCTAAAGCCAATTGTGCTCAAGAGAAAAACAACGAGAACTCTGAAGTGACCAGATGGATCTGTTACTGTTTTAAAGTTCATGCACAATTTTCAGACATGCACACACAGATCACTAAGCCCTTCACTGAGAGCATGGGTGCTGAAATCATGTAAGTCCTTGAGGGTTTCTGCTTGATAAAGTATTAAGCTGCTCTCAACACAAAAATAGTTCAGCCTGAACCTACAAAGTCTGATCTTTCATTCTTTGAAATAGCAAAAAAGTCTTTTTTGCATAATTTTGCACACAGTTTAAAATTGTTCTTTTTAATTAAAGTGGTTTACAACCTCTAATTTTGCATTTGACATTTTAATAAAAAAAATCTTTTGTCTTGTATATATTTGTCTAATCTCGGCAAAAGAAGCCACTGTAAACTTTATATGCAGGCATATTTTACACAGTGCAAAAATAATTAGGAATGTAAAATGGATTATCTAAGGAAAAGAATGCTGTTACTTTGTAAAAATGTGTGGGATGTTAAATGCTTTGTCTCTGATTCTTATCTTGTATGCTTTTCCTATGTCTCACGTATTTAAATTTTAAAAATCTTACAGGAAAAGGCATTTTCAAACTTTGATCACACTGCGTACTCAGAAAATGAGAAATGCAGTTAGCCTCTCTCCTGTGGTCCTACTTTTCTATTTCCACTTCAAGCTCTCCCCACTCCTGTTGGTGTTTGGCTGTCTTTTATGCAAGAAAAGTAATGTGACCTGTAGTTAAGGCCCAGTGCCTTGTCTGCTTTGAGGGGGTCAGTCAGAGCTGGTAGTTTGAGCTTGGTCTCTCTGGACTGTAGCAAGTGACCCAGCACCACAATTGTCACTCTCACCAGAGAAATCAGATGCCAGACATGCTCTTAAATAACTGCTGGCTTTTAGCAGCCCTGGGTCTCCCTGCCTGCCCTGGGACTGGGCTTCAGGCACAGGAGTAGATCACTATGCCTTTCCATGCAATTAAAATCCTCATTTGTGCTGAAGAAAAGGGAAAGGAAACCCTGAAACAGAGAGGTATATGAGGCTAAAAGTGGCAAATTGAGTAGGTTAATTGGCACGTTCAAAATAAATATTGCACAACTGAGGAATACAAGCACTTTAGGTAGGTGGTGCTGTAGGAGTTTTTAGTGACCATGAACCCAAATCCACAGCAGTGCCTTGGTATCCCTGAAAGTAAGTACAAGGGAGGAAAGAACAAAACAGGGTGGTGGGGTGACAGAGTAGAAAGTCTTCCAGACAAGGCAAGTGTCTCATTTCTAGTATCTAATTTTAAAAAACTCAATCTTCCCCCCATTTAATTCTTCCTTGGTTTTTGCCTTTCTCTTTCCTTGGTGCAACCCTCCCCTGCTCACTGCAGCCATAGTAATGTAGATTTGCATTTTATCCTGGAAAGCTTCATACTGTTACAGTCTCAAGTATTTGACAGGGCCTTTATTTAAAAATCACTGTTCTGTAAGCATGACTACATTGAACATGATTAATTGATGCAAAATACTTTTAAATGGTATTTCCAACTTTTCCTTCTGAGAAAATTGTTCTGCCTTTAATTATGTAGCACAATTACAAATTAGTAGTTATGCATAAGGAAAATTAGCCTATGTAAGCCGCTAGGGAAGTTATAGGGGAAAAGAATTTTTGCCTATTAACTGTGCAGTAGTATCTCAAGTGTGCAAATAGACAATGAGGGGATGGGAAGCAGTAGGCCAGAAAAGGTTTGGAAATATGAATCACAAACTGAATGCAAAAATAATTAAGTGCTTTTGCAAAAACAAACTTCATGTTGGGTTGCACAAATGGCTTCTTTTTTGGGATGCCTTTGTATTTTTCCAAGTATTCTTTACAGTGTAACTCTAAAACTTCAGCAAAAACATATAACCAAAAATTTGCTCAAAAAGTGCAGAGTGAAGAGAGGCAATGTGAAAACAGCTCCCCCAGGCCTGCTGAAGGCATTAGCATTGCTTAGTTTGGTGAAAGGAGGCTGGGGAGAGGTATGGGAACAGTATATTAAAAAATGTGGCTATGAAGAAGGAAGGAATAAATTCTTCCCATTGTGCATGGGACTAGAAGTGAGGGATGGAGTTACAGGCGGAGATTAAGGGTTCAGAACAAACCTTCTCCTTCCAGCAGTAGTTAAATACTGATCTGAACTGCCTGGGGAGGCTGCACAGTCTCCACCCTGGTAATCTTTTGGGACTGGTTGGCCAAGCACTTATCAGAAATGGCACTGGTATAACTGGTCCCACTGTCAGGCACAGATGTGGACAAGATGTCCTCTTCAGATGTTCATCTTTGTGGTGATTGTGCTTTTTTCAAAGGACCCTGACCTCAGTTATTATAAAGTTAGCAGTATCTTAGCCCCCAACTCATACATTAGCCCCCAATATCATTATTTTTTACAAGCTCTCTCATGTTTGGGAGTTTTTGGATTCTATATTTTCAGAACTGAATCCTTTATATTCCTTTTCAATATGTCTCTGTTTAAATTCATTACAACGTTAAATATCATTTAACCTAAAGCTGGATGGAATATTATTTCCCTGTTATAATGTGTATGGTTTAGAAAACAAACTAGAAATGTTTCCTACTAAAGGAGGAAATGTGTATGTTCTGTTTTCTTTCTGTAAAATTAGTTGGTGAATCTCACTGCTTTGCTATCCCTTAATATCTCCATTATCTCAGTTAGGCAGGTTCTCAGCTAGAGGCAATTTTATTTATTTAAGCAGGAAAGCCTGAGTCTCCATGAGTAAAGATGAAAGTCCAATTCCACAATATAACTTTCTTGAGGTTAAGAGTATTGATTGAACTTGAGATGGGAATCTATCGCTCATGTGTTTGAATGTGTGAAGAATTATAATATGAAGGCAACTGGAATTAATCTGAAAAAAAAGGTGAAAATATATATTATACTTCCATAAAGACTATATTTAAATTTATTGTGTTACGTGGAGAAAGTGTTTCTTTCTTTTCTTTTTGTGAGCTCCCTCTGCCCTATTCTGCTTTTCCCAGAGTCACCGCCTTGGAATAGGGTGAGGATGACAAGGGGCAGGCATGGTCCACTCCCCAGCATCTCCCATCCAGACCATGTCCCTTTCTGGTGCTGTACTCAGGGAAGGAGCTTGTGTTTGCTGGGCTTGCCAACCCCTCTAAACAACTGGTTATTTCAGCAGGTGCTCAGACAGGCATGGTCAGCTCGTGGAGCCACATAAACTCCTTGCATTGTTGTTGTTTAATCATTAATCACTTGAATGGAGATGTAAACAAATGTGCTCTCTTGTGTCATCACCCAGAAAGGAGCCAAGTGATCCTTTTACACACTATAGGTCACTCTGGGCAGTCAGAGCGAGTGTAAGCAAGATGAGTTTGCTTTCACCCACCTCTGCCCTGCTTGGTTTGTGAAGCTGATGGAAGGTCATGCTGTACTAAAGGAAACAAAGGAAAAAAATTGTTTTCATGGTGTAAATAGAACGTGGTGATAAAAACTGTTCTCCTGTGCCTCTTGCATGGCACATGACAGTTCTTTGGTGTACTACCTGCATCTCCCCAGGGAATGTGGTTCTGCTCTGCTCTGGGAGCTCCTGCCATGAGGCACTGCAGTACCAGAGTTGCAGCAAAGGACATACAGACAATGCACTGCCTACAGAACCAAGCTGGAAGAAGTTGAACTGTGACCGCACTGAGAAAAGTTATTAAATACCAATCCCACTTCTTCATTTACTCCTGTGAGAAATGTGGCTGCACACATCAGCCTGGCTGGGCTCGAGGGAGATGGCTGATTGAGTGGGCATAGCTGAGCAAGGAGCCCACATGAACTCCAGTAAGCCCTACCCTGACTGGCTCTCATTGCCTGTGATGTACTGTCTGAAACACAGGAATATCATATCTCACACCTGAACTTTGGGGCTTTTTTCAACTTCATCTCTTCAGTTAATGAAAGATATCACTTCTGTCTACAAGATATGCCCCTAGTCATATCCTGGGGCCATGATTTCACAGTATGAGAGCAACTGCCTTTGAAAATCCCTTCTTTCTCACCAGCCATGCTTGCAGCCAGCCCTGTGCTGCCACACACCACCTTGGATCCTGGGCATAGCTCAGAAGGCCCAAGGGCATTCTTGGGCATAGAGAAGCAACAGAGATCTTTAACTACTCTATAGCTGGCTATTACTGAACACAGTTTGAAACTGGATCAACCATGGTGGCTGCACACACAAGAGAGCTCAATGCTGAGCCAGGAATGAGCAGTGCAGAACCAAGGAGCACCATCAACAACACAGGTCTGTCAGTAGAGCATCACAGGCAATGAAACAGCCTGAGAAGACCCAGGGGGAATCTAGGGCAGGCCAGCTGGAGGCTCTCACCCTGATGATACCACTAGCACATCAAATCATCCCACACTCAGTCAAGACTTCCCATGATGGGCAACTGGGGGGAAGAAACTTATCCCACCCAGTCTTGGTGCACCACTGAAGAGAAATCAAATGCAGGAGTGGTTTGGACCTTAAAAGCTACAAACCTTGTCTGCCCAAGCAATTAATGACTAATCTCATGCTGATTTGTGAGCCTGACTGGTAATAAAAGAATGGACCTGGGCTCACCAAGGTCAGGGAGCCTGGAGGGGGAGTGCTGAGGCCCTGCTGTGAATTGCTGCTGGTGTTTGGGAGGTTTTGGCAGAAGCTGAGGCTGTATGAACTCAGCTGCAGTAAGATCCTTGATGGGGAGAGACAGAGGAGAGTCCTCTCTCACATGGCTGCAGTCACATTTAAGTGCACTTAGCCATGAGAGCCTGCCATAATAGCACAGGAATGAAATGAGAATGTACAGACATGAGTGCAGAGAAAATTAAAGATGGCCTACATTAATCAGCAAGCCTGGTTTGCTTTTTAGAGAGCTGCTACACGTTGGTGCCTGCAGAGAGAGTCTATCCATCATTGTATAAAGAAGCGTCAGCAGCAGAATGGGATTTTGTGAGTGCTTGCTCTGACATCTCTAACACCAAATCCCATGTCTTGTGTTCTTCCATACACAGGAGCAGTTGCACGGGCTGCTGCAATCCAGAGGCTGCTGGCTCTGTCCATGCTGCCTCTGTCCGTGAGTCCTTCCACCTGCCCTTCTGGCTTCCAGGAAACAAAGGATCACCCACGGCTTTGCTTAGCTTCCAGCCTGAGCCCCTACATCAAAGCTAGCATCAGGGTACAGAGGAAGGTGTCTGTGCTGCAAGCTCCCCAGCAGTCCCAGCTTTCTGCAGGCAGCAGCAGCATCTGGCACGTGCTCACCACATGAAAAGGCACACAGCAGTGCTTCACCTGCATTTTTTAGGAGACTGATGTGTCACTTGGAGTGCAAGATTCAGGCCAAATACAGAACAAAGCAGCCCATATATTAAAAAGTTTCAGTCCATGCAAGTCTGCCTTCAGGTGAAGTGGAAAGGGACATTACATGGAAAAAATGTCACTTAAAAGCTATCAGAAAGGAAGCACAAAGTGACAGAGTGACATTACTAGAGCACCCCACTGCTTGTGAACCATCCCTGAAATACAGTTACAACCAGATGGGAAAAACTAGTAAGGTAGAGCTGAGACATGAGCCTTAACACTTGATTCTTTTTCTTACAGCCCCTGCAAAAATAGTATGGAATGGCATGACATGTTCATTATTTCTTTCTGACTTCAGGTTAAAAAGCAGCCTATGTTCGAGGAGACTGTACCCAAAGCTTCAAACCCAACCTGATCTCGAAGTCTCAGGCAGGCTGGGTCTGCTTTCCATGCACGGTCACCAGTTGCAGCTGCTCCTGCAGGTTCAGTAACAGCCTTGCTGGTGCCTGGTGAAGGCTTCTGACTGTGCAGGCACCTTGAGTTACAGGCACCCGGGGAGCTCACGGGCTGTGGGGGCCCTTGGTCTGCAATGCTGCTGGAGCATCACACAACATCACTGTGAATGTTCTTCCCTCCCGCTGCTCTGCAAGCAGGATCAAAAAGGTATAACAAGGTAAAAATAAATAAATAGTGACAATGTAAAACTGGGTGCTGTGCTTAGCTGTGCACCTCAGGGGAGTAACAGCATATTTGAGGTTGTTACTCAGATCTTCATCCTTTGCAGGAAAAAGAGGAAAACAATGTTTGGGAAAAGCCAGGAGACTGACACAGCCACCCCATCTTCGTGGGCAGCACCCTGCTAGGCAAAATCAAACCACCCACCCAACACTGTGTGGCAAGTGGGAAAAACTGCTTTGAAACCAAGCTCTTGACCACAAAGGGTTTGAGAATAAACTCCACTTCTGGCCTACTGTGCAGGTGATTTTCTTCACCTCCCAACTCATTATACAACCTATGAGCTCTGACCAGCTTTTTTGTTGCTACAAGCAAGTAATTCTGCTATTGACATATCTGTCTGTGGCACAGTGAGACCTGGCATCACCTCCACCAGCTGAGGCTGTGGCCACAGAGAGCACTTCCCAGCCCGAGAAGTTGGAGCCTGGTAGGTGGAAATACAAAAAGGCAGTGTCTTCCAAATCTATCTCTGTATGTGCTCTGGAATAAATGTACAGCAGCTGAACCAACTAGAAGGAAGGCCATTTCTGGTTTAATTAAATGAGCAGACTGAGGAAGCAGATTGAAGAATAAAGAATAAAGAATAAAGAGTAGCTGCTGCTTCTCCAGGAGACAGCTTCAGAGCTGGGGGCTGGTTTGTGGATGGGCCACTTTCTCCTGCTCCTGTGAGAAAACCACTGTATTGTCTTGGCATGTAGGTGACTTGAAATGACATCAGTGGTGATCATACACTTGCACTGGAGAGGAAACAGAGCTTTCCTTGATGGCAGACGCTGGCTCTCCCTGCAGTGCACACCAGGATCACCTGACAAATCCCACCAGGGCAATGCACAACACACTTTGGGTACTGACAGATTTACAGAATGCTGCTTAAGGTAGAAGGCAGCTGCACAGCAGCTGTAAAAGGCGCCTGCACATTCTTCTTTTGTTGTGTTCAACTCAACTGAACTAATAAGACGAAAAGCAATTTCAAAGCACCTTGCAGATTACCTTGTCCAAGAGCTTCTTAAAAGCTCATACTATTAAAGTGCATTTGATCTAAAAATATGGCACCAGTCGTGACAGTGTGTAATAGCTACAATGTTTTAACCCAGGAGGATCAGCTCTGTTAAGTGTATCACGTTACAACTGCTGGCACCTGGGAATAGCGTCTGTGTTTCTGGGTCAGTCTTTCAGATCCCAGTTTGTCAGACTAAAAGGGACTGAACCTCTCCTACCTAAAACGTAACATCTCTCTCTGTACTGTGCACTCCAGTAAATCTAATGGCCAGCAACAGTGCAACAGAAGTCACGCGTGCGGCTGGTGAGAGCGCTGGTGCCTGTGATTTAGACCATCCTGAAATCAGTCTCTGGCACCCATTTTGCTGCAATTTGTGTGCTGTGGAAACGTTTCTGCTGCTGAGTGATTTCAGTTGTTTCAAACCTGACAGCGCTCACTCTACCTCCAGCCCCACCCTGTAGAGTTTACCCTGGTCCCACTCTCTGGAGATTCTGTGACAGCAGAGTCTGAGCAACCGCTGGTCTCGGGGAACCTGAGTTTCACCTTACTCTTTGCTAGCCTAGTGGTCTGACCTCTCTTGGGTTTAGCACAAGATGGCTATGAGCATTATCTGTAAGCAAGGGAAAGTGCAAACAGCTTTTATCTCCACAAAGCCAGGCAGTATGTCCCCCCACTGTCTTGAGGTCAACGGTGTCTATCTGAGAGGTTAAAAACTAACAGCCTCTTATCTTCAAAACCTCTTGCAACACCGAGACCTGAGATATCTTGTTTTCTGGCTCTCAAGACAAAGTTGGCAACTTAGGTTGACACTTTGACACTTTTTGACAAGTTTCATTTTGCCAGTTGGGAGTTTGCAGGTCTTCGTGTGTACCATCCATGGCCAAACAGCCACATCACAGGGCTGCTGTTATCACAAAAGTGAAACCTATTTAAACTGTCATCCTGCTATCGAGTATCCCAGCCCTACTACGTCCAAGGAGAAGCAGGTAGTCAGCTACAGCTGTTTGCTTGATAAATATTGATGGTGTGGAGCAAGGAGTATTGCAACACTGCAAAAGGTCCTTAAAAATGTTCAGAGGATGAAAATTGCTGGCACTGTTGTGATTTTGAAGCTCAAATAATAAATGATTCAACAACTGTACAGTTACCATGGGGATGAATTCTCATTGAGCCTAAAATTACCAAGCTGCTGACAAGGAGCTATTTTTAGTATCAGCAGATGTGTATCTTTAAGAACATCAGCAGAGACCTACTACTGTGTGTTTGTGTATGCATGCCTGCTGTAATTGAGTTTTCTCATGCTAACAATAAAAGCAAAAATAAGTAAATGTCTGACCGCTGCAACAGACACTGCAGTGATTTCAGCTGGGGGCGATAAGTGGAAGTTGCAATTAATACCTGACAAATAAAGCATGCAAAGAGGCTAGATTGCCAGTATGTAACTGAACTAGTAAGCAGAGCCCTGTCATTACTGTCAACTAGCATGCTGCAGTAACGGAGCATCTATTTTTGGTGTCTGTGGGTATCTAACGGGAAGCACTCATCTGCCCTGTCAGAGCCCGACGACACAGGAACACGGAGGCTCAAAGCTGACACGAGCTGCTGGCACAGATCCTGAATCCCCACACTCAAAGACGGAGTTTGTACGCGCTCTCCCTCTACTTCGCACTTGAGGGAGGTGCAAGGATAACCGCGCAAGCAGTCCCCAGCTTAGGCGAGGTGTGAATCCCTGCCGAGCCGTGACACAGCGCAGCCGGTGCGGTGCCAAGCCGCGGAGCGCTCGCTGCCGGCGGCGCGGCGCGTCCCCCGTGCTGACTCACCGCAGCCCCCCTCGGCTGCCGCCAGCTCAGGAGCGGAAAGGCCCCTGCTCCGCTGACTCTCACTGAGTTTTCCTCATTAACTCTAATCGGACGGGCTGGAGACCTGCCTTTTTTTTTTTTTTTTTTTTTTTTTTTTAATAGCCTCATTTTGCTGAGGGAGAGGCCAGAGGGTGACTATAATGGCATCTCGTTTGGTGATAAAAGGATTGGTTTGTTTTTGCCAAACACGTAGCAGGATAGACGTATCTCTGCTCGCCTCTTGGCACGCCAGTGCAGTACATATACATGCAAAAGGGGTTTGCTAGCAAACCAGCCAAGCAAAAATCAAAAGCAGTACATTGCAGCCGGATAGGATGATTGGGTATTACAGGAGACAGTTCAGCAGTTTTGTTAAAAAACCAAACAAGCTATTCTCGTTTCTGAACGGCAGGGATGGAGACATGGGAGAGGACTGTGATGGTTCAGAGCAGGCAGCAGTACTTCTGCCTGCACTGCCATATGAGGCTTTGGTCACGCCTCCCATAGAGAGCAACAGAGAATAATGGCATTTCAGATAAGAGAGAGGAGAAGAATTAAGGATCAAGAAAAGCCCTTGTGCCGAGGCACATTTGAAAAAAACTGTGAATGGTCTACCCCAGAGTAAATTATGCAATGGGCCTGATTAAACCATCCATCATTCCCCATTTTTGATATTTAATTGGGAAATAATGGTTAGCTCCTCAGAGCTGGCTCTTGAAGATCTGTTGGCCATATACACTCTGCTCTGGGAGCATACGCGCATCTGTTACAAATGTCTGACTCTGCTACGAAATACCACAGTGTTCTGCCACCACAGAAAACTCCACACACACACACCCTTTGTTTTCCTAATATTTGATCTTATATAACTGAAACCTTGGAGGAGTTTGGTCTGACTTTGAAGAAGCCATCCCTGTGGAAGCTAGCCAACCAATATTCCAAGTGAGATTTAGAGATGCTGTCATTCAGAAAAGCTGAACAACTTGCCTATGCTGTTGGAAATTATAGTGAGAGCTTCAGGAGATCTGGACAGCTGAACTGCCTGTGCCGGCCATGCTCTGTTAAGATCATACATGTGGGCTTTCTTCTGAATTTTCTAATGCCCTTGCCAAGAGAATAATAGGAGGGTATATGCGGGTAGCAGAGATGTACAGGGCACACAGATATGTCTGAAAGGTGGTCTCAGGCTCATGATTTATCTGAAGCAAAGGGTGTGAATTTAATTATGTACCAAACAGAAACTTGACCTCACACTCAATTTTCATCTTGACCAACCAAAATTGGAGTGGTTTTGTTTTCCAGGAGCAGCAATCAGAAACACCCAGGCACCAGCCTAGAACAATTTCTGAGAAATCACTGGTACACAGGAAACTGCTTCCTGATACATAAGGTGGTGTCAGCGCTTGTCAAGGCAGTGGGTTTACTGAGACAAGAGCTGCCACTACCAACACAATTCTAAGAACACAGGGGATTGGGTTCCTTCAAATCCAGGAAAAGGCTTTTTTCTTGGCCTCTTAGGAATAACCCTTGCCCTTGGGCACACATGAACATTGCACTGGTTTGTTTCCTCTTGAGTCCAAAGGTATGATCCAAATGACCCAGGTAAGAGCCATGGAGGAAAGTAAGAATGCCCAAACCACAAAGATTACATCTGTCATCCTTTCTGTCCTTTTTGTCTGTCTTTTCTACTGCTGAAGAAGAAAGTGCATGTGTCTGCCTGAGCAGTATCAGCTGAACAGTGGGCATCCTCCTTGTTGTAGACGAGTAATTGGTGCTTGGGGAAAGGATGCTATTGCTTTTGAAGCCTCACAGATTTCAGTGAGAAATACCAGAATCTAGACATAGAAGAAACTGAGAAGAATGGTCTTTTCAATCATAGTACCCTAAATGAGAGTAGCAGTCAGGGTGAATGAACCTGTATCAGGAAAAAGCCTTGAAATTACATGCTTGCTAAGGACTACATCCACATAGCCTGGATTCCTTATTCCTAGTTGAGATTCAGGGAAACACTGGGTGAATTCCATGTACTGCATTAGAAAGGAATATTTTGGTGCAAGCAAATGTGCCAACTGTGTGGAATCATAGGATAATTCAGGTCAGAAGCATCTCTCAAGAGATCTCAAGTCCAGAAACCTGTCCGAAACAGGGACAGCTCTGAAGTCAGACCATGTTACTCTGTGTTTTCTCCAGCCTAATCAAAGCCACCAAGAAGAGAGCCTACAACCTCTGGGCAACCTGTTCCAATATCTGACTGTCTTAATGGGAAAGAGATTTATCTTTATATCCAGGACATAAGGATGTGGTAAATTATATAATCAGCTTTTCTCTACCCCAGAGACATCACCAAATAGAGTGTGAGTGTTAACAACTGAGTAACAGCGGTTATTCAAGAGAAGCTGTTGATGCCAGGAACACCCAGGGCCATGAATTTCAGCTGTGAGTTATAAATGACAACGTAAGTGCTGAAGTCTTTGGTACCAACAAAACTTTGTCATCATTGCTGAATGTACAGTCAAAAGAGCAGCAAGCCAATAGATATCACTTAATTTTGTTCACTGTGATATGGGTTGAAGTGCAGTAGCAACTAACTAACTTAAACAAAGAAAAAAAAAAGGCAAATTAAGAGGAAGGTGTAGCTGCTACAACTCCAGGGCTTTCAAAATCACTTAGCAACAACCAAGGAGTCAATAACCACACAGACTGTTTTATAGCCACAACTATAGAAATCAGACTGGGCAGTGCTGTACTTCTCCCACTTCCCCACAGAGGCCAAGACTTCTAAGTGGACCATTAGACAAAAGGTTCAGATCTCAAGTGCTGGGGTGTTGAGGAGTACTGATGCAGGGCAAGCCTCCAAACTATGTCTGTCCTGCCACCTGTCCTCCAAACCCACAATCCCAGAGTCAATCAATGACAGGATACAGGTAAAACCTCAGCAAGACCCAGGCCAACAGCACACCAGAACAGAAGGAACAGTCAGTGCTGCCCACAGACCATGTCCACACTTCCACACCCTTTTGTATGTAGTCAGGGATAGGTATTCAAGCCTGTCATAGTTTTCTCTGCCACACAACTGCTTTTTCCCATCCGGAAGTTTGTTTCTACTGACAATTCTCCAGATAGGTCTCTAACAATCTCTCCTCTCATGATGGGGCCCCATAATCTGCTGTCAAAGTTTCAGTAACTTCTTTCTCTAGGAGTTAGTAAGGGGAATTGAAGCTTATGTACCCCTTTGGGTTTCAGTGTAGATCCTTTGATCTAGAGTGTATAAAACTGTTTTTCCTCAGCGTTGTTCCCGTCTTTGTGTTGGTTCAAATCCCACCTCTGTGAAGTGTTTTCTCATCTTCTGTTTCTCTTCCTGGTCAGTTCCATTGTGTCCTGAGTAGTCTTTCATATCCAGCACGACTTGCTGTCCCACATCCATCTCTGGAGGCAGCTTCCACATCCAGTCCTACTCTTTGATCATCAGCCTCAGCTTTAAATGCAGAAGTCAAGGCGGTCAGGTTTGATGGGCTGGCCAGCCCCTCTGCTTCTCACAGGGAGAACCTTGCTCCCCGACCACGTGGTTCAGCCTCTCACTGCCATCCACAGAAGGCACCTTTGAATCTGAGCAGACACAGGCCATACAGCAGGGCAGCTCTCCTGCCTCGGAAAGCACTGGAAAACCTACAACATCATGCAGAGTTATCAGGAAAATCAACTATAACCATGGCTAAAGCTCCAAAATCCAACAGCATGGAAAGGACTCTAGCCAAGAAGCAGCCAAACTGCCAGACATCAGGACAAGAGCTGCTGGGGGCTGTTCCACCACACAGCAGGTGATATGAAGCAGGTGACTGGCATCCAAGATACTGAGCAACCCAGAGCTCAGGTCTTTCCCAGTATGACCATCCCTACTGTTCTAAAGGTTTACTTATGATGAGATGATTCTCGTCCTTTGCTCTATTTTCCTGAGACCTGGAGTACTAAAGGGAGCCTACAGGAAGGCTGGAGAGGGACTTTTGACCAGGGTGTGAAATGACAGGACAAGGGGGAATGGCTTTTTCTTTGCTGTGAGAGTGGTGAGGCACTTGAACAGGTTCTCCAGGGAAGCTGTGGATGCCCCATCCCCAGAAGTGTTCAAGTACAGGTTTGATGGGGCTTTGAGCAGTCTGGTCTAAAGGAAAGTGTCCCTGCCCATGGCAGGGGAGTTGAAATGGGCTGATCTTAAAGGCCCCTTCCAACTCAAACCATTCTGTGATTCTACAACTATCACTTACAAAAGATCACATTTAGTGTCAATTTGTTAATCTCCTGTGCTGATTCAAGAGCTCAAATAAACTGAACAACCTGTGAAGTTGAAATCACCCATGGAAAATCAGTACTCTATTTAGTTTTACCATTCAAGTTAACTTCCCCTCTCCAATTTAAAACTTCCTAAAGTTTATGAACTTAAAAGTAGTGTCTCCTGGATAACACAATTTCAACTTCTATGTGTCTGCAACCATATTAAAATTACTGGATCAAAAATAATTGAAACTTTTAATAGCAGATAGGCTAAAGCCATTGCAATAATAAGGCAGATCTGTATTATGCTGGCTACAAACTTAAGTCACTCCTGCATGAAGACATTCTTCAAAGAGTTATTCAGCATTGATATATACCTTACAATAATGATTTTTGTTTTGTTCAGGAAGAAGCAGGTAAAGCAAAATCCATTTGAATTCTATTTCTTACAATAATTTGGTAGTTCTGGTAGGATTTGATCTGCTTTTTCTAAGATAAGGCCTGTTCAGGAGCAGCTATCAAGGCAAGACACACACAGGACATAGGCAGTATTACACTAAAACACATTTGCCTTAACTTTTACAACAAGACAGAAAGCAAAACTATATTCTTCCATAGATTTTACTAGATTTTTTCCTGAAAATTTAGTTTTAAATTAAATTAATAGCACATGTCCTTTGTATAAGTCTATATTTATTCGTAGTGTCAAAAAAACATCTGCACATTTGACCCTGAACACAAGTACTATTTCAGCAAGTCACATCTGATCCAGGTTTGTGTGCGCACATGCACAGCACCCAGGCTGAGCGTGTTTGCTCTTTAGCCCCAAAACATCTTTGTTTCACTGCAGATTGGAGAAGAGGATCAGCACAAACCGAATGTGCTGTGAAAGGCTCTCCAGGAAAACAAGCGGAAAAGGGAACACAGGGGCTGTGGATCACTTCTAAACCCCTACTGAGGTAGGCAGTTTGATTTCCAGAGATTCTTGACATCTGTGACCTCTCTTAAAAGGAAAAAATAATTAAAAAAAAAAGATGGGAGAAGAACAGATCTATACAAATGCAGATGTGGAAATTTATGTTTCTTATTTCCATCCTGCTACCAGTCTGGCACACTCCAGTCTGACTTACTCTTTTTTTATGGGAATAACTTTTCTGTGTCCTGTGGTCCAGAATCCAGCCACAGTTCAAGTCAGAGCTGACAGCAGCTGAGGAAGTTTGCATCAGAGGCATTGGAGGAAAGCAGCTGTCAAAGCAGCCTTGTGAAAACTAACAACAGAGCAGAACAGCAAGATGGAAAACAAAAATGTCTGGTTTTTTACCTTCCAAAACAACGTAGAGATGAGATCTCACACCAGCGGGGCATATCCGTGCACTGACAGATAGGAATTGCTGGAACAGCAACTGCCAATGCTGCCTGCTGGCAACAGGAGAGGATTAGGTATCCCCCTCATCTTCCATTTTGCAGGAGAAGCTGGGGAGGTACGTACAGGCATTCAGTCACCTGCTTCAGCCCTGTGTGGTTTCCTCTGGAACACTAAGTTAGTCTTATAAACAAGAAAAGGCATGACAATGTGGATTTAAGAACACTAATAACCCAAATTTGCACTTTAACTGCAAGCCCATGCTTCTGTATATTTAAGCCTTGAAACTAGGACAATTGTTGTGATGCAAGTAGAATAAGCTCCAATCTCTCATGGTAAAATGCTTAGAGCAGTAAATATTTACTATTAAGCCAGCCAGGATCCATTTCCTCTAATTAAAACATTTTTATCCTGGTGCTGTTTGATCCCTTTCCACCAAATGCATAATGAATTTAAGTCAGCACTGCTCCTGAAAGTGATCCCATTGAGCTGGAAGACTACAAATTCCCTGGACTGTAAAATCAATCACAGATCATCTCCTGAGGGGTAGCTGATGATACAAGCCCCATAGTGTGCCAGGGAGCAGTGAAGCTCCTTGGATAAGGACTGAAGTACCTTATGGGAGGAAAATGAAAGCAGGTCCATTTATTCTCGAATTTACCACCTGGCTTCCAAGCTCAAAGTTCCAGCAGGATTTTTTTCCCCCTGGCTTTAAAATTGTTGCTCCCATAAAATATGTACTTGGGGTTGGAACTGAACATATTTAACTTCTTCATATAGCTCAAGAGCTTACAGCCTATCCTGAGCACCTCTTCATGAATGAAGTCATGCCAAGTCAGTAATTACAAGCAGGACACAGAGACATGGTGTTTTTTACAATTTCTTCTGATTGCTCATGTCCTACCTAATGCCTGCAGTGATGAAGAGCACCCTTAGCTGGCTGTATTACTCCACCAGACACCACCACATTATATAATGGGAAGCAAAAATAATAGAATTTAAATACAGGATATTGCATAAGAAACAGCTAATGCTGCACGCCTCTGAATTTATGGTGCCTGATTTCCTGTAGCTTCCTCTGCTGTGGAGTTTACAGTGTTTACTAATGCAGCTTGGGCACACTGCAGCCTTCCTCTCTCTATGGGCACCAATTCTTATCCAGCAGCTGCCTTTTGCCAAGGAAATTGCATAATGGCAGTTCTGCAGCTTTGACAAAGGTGACTGAGGTTAGTCACACAGCTGAAACATAATTTGGAAGAGAAAAAGTGAACCAAACTCATTGACTCAGGAAATGAGTTTGCTGATGTCATTTTTGTGTCCCCTCAAAGGCATTTATGTAGTTGTTGTACCACTTTAAGTGGTATTTCCCAGCTAATTCTTTAAAAAAACTCCACAAAAACAAAACAGGGGAAATCCTCATTGAAGTTGAAAATAATTTTTCTGTTCATCTGTTCATTTCATTGAAACTAGGATTTCTCCTGATTTCTGCCTATGCTGTACAAGCTGAAGATGAAGGACACCTGTAACTTGCTCTCCAACTCACACTGCAAGGTTTGTAAGGAGTTAACCAGGTCGTGGCCACCAAGAAGTGACTGAGCGACAATATTTGAAAGTCAAGTGACCAAGTACATCAAAAGCACTCACCAAAAAGCAACTGAAAAGAACACAGCTACTTAATATTTGGGAAGAGCACTATGACATGGACAAAAGACACGTAAAAGTGAAACGCTTCAACCACAAGCTGAAAAAAATGGCCTGGCTAAGGCAGGGAATGCAGGGTGAAGAGATGAAAATCATGGGGCCAGGGACTAGGAGGGAATGAGAAATGTTTTTTATATGGAGATGGAGGAGAAGTCCCTAACACTGGGACTGGCCCCAGCTGACCAGAACTTAAATTGTGCATTAACCAGCATAGATCCTTCTCCCTTATGATCTGCTTGCTACTTGCTAGAAAGGCCTCTTTTAAACCTCATTTTAAGGACTTAGGGTGGAGTCCCTACTTTCCCACCTTGTTTATCACGCCAAGTACCACGCCAACATAATTTTTACAGCAGATTCTAAGTGCAGGTACAATACACAGTAGTGAGCTACAAGGGAGATGGGTCACACAAGGGAAATAGTAGACAAAAATCATTCTACCTGCCAGACTTCTGGCTAAATTGAGTTACTTTTAAGAGCTCAGAGAACATGGGAGTACCAAGAACAAGATGTAACTAGGATGAAAAGCTGAGTTTTGGGCAGTCAGGAAAACAGTTGTCCAGTCATACAGAGAAAACGCAGGAGGAGTTAAGCAGCAATGTAGACCACAAATGAAAAATCTGTGGCAGCCCAGTGCCATGCTAGTGCAACACCACAGAGAGGCACATTGAAAGACGAGGTTGTGAGCCTGTGGTGCATTTGTTTACAACGTTATTTAAAATCAAGTTTACCCTCAAAACATATAGCCCCCTGCAGATATAATGAAATTAAATTTCTTTCCCAATGCATTGAAATGTTACTTGTTACAAAAATCTAAATGGTTTACTTTTGATTCTACAGTTCATGTCATCCACTGCAAGATCTGTGTGTTTTGAACAATTTTTTTCTTCATAGTACAGAAAAAAAAAAGAGCTAAAACCTAGCCAAATGCCTATCATGAAAACACAACTTTATTCCAAATTTAAAGCTGTAAGTAAACTTGTATTTTCACTCATGAATGAAGAAAGTTTAAGCATACTGTAAAGGCCAAATGTGTATTTCCATTTTGCTTCTCCAGAAACTAAGAACGGGTATTGGGGACTGGCACAGACTTAAGATACTAAAGAAATCCCACCTCTGAAACACAGATATATAAAACCTAGAAAAATTGTTATTGCCCTGGTCAATACTTTTTATTTTGCTTGGCAAACAAAGCAGATGATGACTTTTATATCACAGTTTGTATGCTTGCATAGTATAGCACAAGGCAAAGAAAAGGAGAATTTGCAACAAATCAACGGAAACCTTCTGGCAATACTTCAATTGGTCCAACATCTTTTAAAATGTATCTTCCAAAACCAAAATGAGCCATGTTCAATCCATTCCCTTAGGAAGGAGTGACATGGTCTGTATTTTGAAGAAGACAAAGACTTATATGGAAGATGTAAGTGACAAAGATGTGTCGGTGAGTTATGCAAGTTATCTGAAACAAGGGCCAAAATTCCTTTTACTGAATCATCACACACTCTGCATAACACTTAGCTTACTATAATCCTGTTCATATATACATCTCCCAGCCTTGCACAAAGGAGAAAGTAAAAGCTATTTTAGAAGTAATTTAGGAAGCTTAAAAACCAGCCAGCCACAGTGAAATTTATTAGCATCTTTTCTACGCCTCACTTCAACTGCCACTTTATTGAAAAGTGTTATTCTAGTAAAATCCTTAAAAGGAATGTCTCGAGGCTTTCAATGACTACAAAGGACACTTGTAAAGTTAGCTGTTCTCATTAGTATACAGGGGCTAGGGTTTGGGGAGGAGGAAGGGGGGAGGGCAAGGAGATGCAAAAATCAATGTATAATTATCAGTGGCAAAAAGTTCAAATCAAACTTGCCAGCTATCAGAATTCCAGCTGATCCCCAACCCATATACTTTAACTGTAGCTAACTATTCAGGGTCCATCAGCTATGCCCAGCTTTTATCTTGTTTCCTCCAGCTTTTTTTAGTAATTAAACTACTCATCCCAGGGTTCAAATTCAGCATCTGCACAGCAAATACCTACCTCCCTGAGCACCTAAAGGACAAATACAAGAATAACTAGTTCTTCAGTTGTGGCTAGTGGTTATATTCTTTGTATCTGCTATTGAACTTTTTTTTCCTGGAGAAAGAAAGAAACAAGAAAATTGCAAATAAAAATTCATTTGAAGGATAACCTGCACAGTACATCATTGTATTAGAGAGTAAGAACTAATGGCGGATCTGAATCTTTTCCAAGTTGTGCAAAATGCCACAAAAGCAGCCCAAGTTATGAGAAAAAGGACTTCAGATGTTAGTAATTAAGGAGGTTCTAAAATGCACTGAACTTTCTTTTTTTGCATTTTACATGCTTTGATATGGAAAAACTGCATTCAACTTATAAATTAGTCAAGATAAAGCTAATAATAACATCACATATTGGTCCTAATGCAGGAGGAATTCATTGAGACATAAAAAGCTTCAGCATCAGTTTCTAGTAGCAGCTGTGGCAGAGAAAGAAATCTAAAATATTTTGTGGATTTAATGTATTCATGAAAGAACTAATCACACAAGTGAACATAGCTGCTCAAATTGCTCTCTTGGACAAAGGCAAACATCTTCCATTTTCTTTCATGTGGGATTGCCACCTTCTTCAAAGGAGAAGCTTTTACCTCAAATTGAGTGGGGGTTGGGAGATTGTTAAGCTCCAGTCTGTCTGATGTGTTCAGTTCTCATCTTGAAGCTCAATGACTCCTAAAAACCCAACATACGATTTTACAAAGGAAGCTATTCATAATAGGTATTCAAACTTAATCATCAAACCGTCATTGAATCATCAAATTCTGGTTTACAGATTAAAAAAAAAAATTGATTGCTGCCTAAACATCTTCTCTCTTTTTTTAGAGTCCTCCCCCCCCCCCCCCCCCCATCCTCAGAGAAAGAAAAAAAAAAAATCAAAACAACCCGTAGAAGTGACCAACACAAGCCACGTTCCTTCCTCAATACAAAATACCTAATTTTTGTTTCGGTATGATTTGACTTACAAATTCCAACAGCCACATTCTCGGCTGCTCGAAGGGGCGTCTCACGGCTTACGAACGAACGCTGCTGGCAAACAAAGGGGCTCAGTTGCATCTCCGTGCATTAATAACCGGTGTCCCACTGCATCAGACTATGCGGATTGTTGTGGGGATTTTTTTTTCGCTGGCAAAATGGAGATCTTACAACTGAAAGAAGACTAAGGGGGAACGTGCCCACACAGTTTTGTTCTCAAGAACCAGAATTCATTTCCCCTTAACAATGAGACACAGACCCGAAAATAAAAACAAGACCACGTTTATTCAATACAGACAGGTTAATTAAGACAGTAAGTCCTGTAAATCAGGAACACATTTCAAACGCTCCGGTACGAAGTGCATATATTTAAAATCAACAGCTGCATCTTGTACTTGAGCCATTGAGTTTGTCGGGGAAGGGTGGATTCAGGATTTTTCTTTTTGGTAGAAAAAACTTGTTTCGGCTACCTTACGTGAACAATGCATCTCAGGCTCCATTCACTCATTTGTTAATAAATCCAGCTGCCTTCCAGCTTTGATATTCACATTTTTTAAAACTGCTTCATACAGTCACAACGAAAAATAATAACAATAAACGTTAAAATAACAACAAATAAACCCCCAACAAAAAACCAAACCAGCCCGGGAGGGAAAAGGAAACACCTCCCGCCGGGGTCAGCGAGGATTATTGCAAATGGCTCCTGGGAGACGCAGGAGCTCCGCGGCAGCGGGGGAACCGGCGGCGGGGGGGTCCGCGGCCCCGGCCGGGCTGCCCCGGCGGGGGGAGGAGAAGGAGGAGCTCCCGGGGAAGGCAGACAAGGGAGGGGGGCACAACAACAGCTCGGGGCGGGCGGCGTGCGCGGCCTCGCCGGACGGGGCTCGACGGGGTCCGCGCCGCGGATGACCTTGGAGGGGGAG
>VWZV01008296.1:578787-630806 GCA_013397155.1 Irena cyanogastra | reverse complement strand
GCCGGTGCGGGCGCGCGCCGGTGTCCCCGTGAGCGCCCGGCGGTTGCGCGCGCGCGGCTCTCCTGCAGCGCCGCGCGCCTGAAACCGGGAGCTGGGGCTTCCCAGCGGAGCGCGACCGGCCCGCACCGGCCTCTCCGGGAGCGGCCGCGGCGCTGCGAGCCCCATTACCCAGCGTAGTCTCCCGCAAGGTTCCGTGCCGGGGTCGCGGCGCCTTCGTACCGCAGCGCCCGGCTCTGACCGCTTGGTTCGCGCTCGGCGGTCGTCTCTGCTCTGATTGCTGTGCCCGCTGTGTGCCCACAGCCGGCAGCGCATTGATTTGGGGTTTAATTCCTTGACATAGAAATGCCTTAGGAGCCTTATTTTGCATCACTAGAATTAGCACACGTGAAGCGACTCTGTGCAGGGGTTCTGTCGGGAGTTCTCTCAGCCTGCGGTTTACTTCACCACCTTCATCAAGGCTCTGCTCTGTCTCTTCATATCCCAGTGCCATTCCTTCCCTTGCTTCTGTCACTGCATCATTCAAGCAAGGGCTGAAATTTCTATGATGAGCCTTGAAAAAGTTTTTCCGGGTGTTGGAACTCTGGGGACATAGTCCAGAACACGCTTATTCACGTGACAGGGCATGCGGTCGGTCCCGCTGGGAACAGCTTGTAAAGTGTAAGTTACTGGTACACGTAACTGCTCTCACCACTGTGCCCTTGATTAATCAGTAAGCGGTTGGCAAAGGAGAGGGCATGTCCTTTAGTCCGTTTGTCCTTATGTCCTCCTGAGCTACTTCCACTTGCTGTACAGAGCAAGAGACCCTGTGCCTTAAATGCGTGTGTTTGTGAACATGCCTGCTGTCTGTACATGGTACCGGTCACTCCAGCCTAGCTGTCCAAGCCCATTACTACATCCCCTGTCTGGATTTATATGAGCTCGGCATAAATCACGCTACCTAATTGGATATTATTTATTCATGTGCGTACTTAAGGTACTGAGACTTTCTTATTTTCAGCACCTTTTTGGTAACTGTCAGTGAAAACTCAGATCACGTTTTTCTACAGAGGATGAAAAAGTGAGATTTTGTTGCCCCCTGCATGCCCCAAATGTTTTTAAGAAAACACTTTCACTTTTATTCCTTATTTATGCAGTATCTATTCAAAAGCAATAGAAGCAGGCCTACATAGATGCAGTGGATGGATCTACTTCAACTCCAAGGGAGATCTATATTCAGATCACTTCTGAGTAGGTAATCTGGTATTCTATACAAGCAAAACTGCAATAAACCAGTACAGCTTATTCCAGCCTTTTCTTCTCCCACAAAAGCAAAATAAGCTATACCAGCAAAAGCTCAGTGCTGCTTGTGATTACATCTACACCTGGGGCTTTCATGAGCCCTGAGCCCGGGAATGATAATCGCAAATCGTGCTTCATTGGATCCCTAACCAACGGCACTGCTGGGAAAAGCTTGCAGGATCGTGCAGATCAGCGCCACAGCTGGGAGCTCAGAGCACAGTCATTAGCAGAATCCTGATGTCCTCAGATCTTTTTAAATGCCAAATTTTAGTGATCACTGGTTGACGATGGACTGAGTATCTGCTGAGGGTTTTAGGATTAAACATACTGCAAATGTTCACACTGAATGCTACTGACCAGGATCAATAGATTTACCAGCTGAACAAAATGAGATTTGTGGACCTTCAGGAGAAGGGTGTTTCAGATTGTCCTCCTAGAGGAACTGGGAACCTCAGCCATTACTAAGGTACTCTCTGCTCTTTTCATTAGATGATGAAAGAAAAGCTAAAATGCTGGAGAAGACAGTATATCCTATATCTGCGGTTCTCCCTCAAAGATTTGTTTATGTGGGAAAACTGTACCAAAGAGGGCTCAATATGAATTTACATCATAATCATATCTGTGGAATGGATCTCAATCTGTCAGCACGCAGAGACTTTCCTGGGACCAAACCCCAATCCATGCTAGGGGCAGGTCTGAACTGCCTGCAGCCATTATCGGATGTTCCTGGCAGAAATACTACAGCAGTTCATGAACAGGTAGGTAGCTGTTTGTTAGTGCCTCTCCATAGAAAGGAGAACAACTTCAATAGTGGGTTTTGCAATAAAGGGGCTGTCATAGGTGTCCTGATGTCGAGTTTGTGAGCATAAGTGGCAGGGTTGGCTGCCAGGTCAGCCCCAAGGGAGCTGAGACCTCGTCACTTGTAGCTGTCAGGTCATTTGGCCAAGTCCTGAGTAAGCTATAGCTTACTCACTGTGTTCTCTTTTTAATTAGGAGAATCACAGCCTGGTGATCATACTTGGTCTTCTACCACTGGAGATGAGATGAGCACTGCTCTTACTTTGACAGTTTGCCACAGTAACTGCAATTTAAAAAGTCCCCAAAACCCCAAAGCATAGAACATTAAGGATAGGGGGAGGTTCTTTTTAAAATAAAAGTATAAGAGGAGTTGCAAAACAGTTGACAAAAATTTTCTGACCTCTGACAGTATTTTTCTGAGCACAGATTTGATAATGACCACTGCTGCTCTTTTTTTTCTTTCCCCAGATGCATTTCTGTGTATGTTCTGCTGGGATTGCCAAAATTCTCATGGCAACTTGTTGTCTAAGTCATTCTATTAGCAGGACATCACCATTGAGAACAGTGATTGGTTCCTTTTTATGATTTTTGTTCACTTGCACTCTCACTTTATCTGTTCAAATGTTTATAAAACAGTCTTTAAGACACTTTTAGGAATACTTGTCTTTCAGATAATCCTAGCAGAGGACAAAATATGAGTTTCATTAACAAGGACTAATTATATTAACTATAATAATATCTATAAAAATTTGACATAATTTTATTGTGTTTCCTGAGGATACATTTTAATTTCAGAATATAAAGGTCAATTTATATATTTTACCTTTTGTACTGATCCTGACAACGTGGACAACTGGATGTGAATTCTGAGCTATAAACCTATTAAAGACAAAGAAAAAAACCCTTTAAATCCTTTAAAGTCTGCAATCCAGTGTAACCTCAGTCCTGCAACTACACGTATGTGTTCAGGATCATGCAAATGTTCTAATCAGTTATGGAGACCATGTAACCCAGTCAATGTGAAAATTAAAAATAATACTTCATTTATGCAGGTGTTTACATTTCAAACCCTTTTGCCGGAGCTGCATGATCTGTGATCTCAGACTTTGGCATGTGTGGAAATGAATCAGGTTGATAAATTCGTGATAGAGACTATGTAGTGTTGCATCACAGTGTAAAAGTATTTATAGTGTTGTTTACAAAACAGTAAGAGAGCTTTGAACTGGGTGAACCGAGTGACTAGGAGATCCTTTCCAGTCCTTTCTTTCTCCAGGCATTTCTCACATCCTTTATTTCCTACAGGAACTTCTGTCATATTTCTTAAATATGCAGGGCGTCTCTTCATAACAATTGTGTCAATGAAGGATGCTTGTGCAAAGTAAATTATTTTCCTGTGCACACTTCAAATGCAGAATGTGGAGAGGCCAGAACACCATCCAAATAAGACAAGTTTAGATTCCCCAATAATTGTTTTGTAATCTGCATTTATAATAGATTTCCAAGAACAAAAGACATTCCTTTAGAAACAACTGAGGTTGCTAAGTGACACAAATGTATTTACTGTGTCATAACTTGCAAAAGCCAAGCACATTAAAACAAGAGTTTTAATAAGCAGCAGTGTCATGAATCTCACCTTGACTCCCAGGGTAAATATAAACCTGTTGGCCAACAGCTTTACATGGTTTGGGATGCCCAGTCTGAGACCTTAATGGAAACAGGAAGCATTAGTTGTTTTAGAAAATACAGACTTTCACTCTTAAGGAATTGAAACATGCATACTTTGTTCCAATGGATGTTTGGGATTTGTTTCTTTCATGTATTGTTTCTGTTTATCCTCATTCAATTGCCTAAGAACTTGTGTGTAGGGATACTGCTTCCTAACAAGGTCGGAAAAGACACTGTCAGTTGTGAGGCTGAGTTACTTCTTTCTGCTGAAGTTATCACTGTTTCTTATATCTTTTAGACACAAAAAACCCTCTCCAGTCTTTTGAGGACAGCAAAAAGCTGGCACCTTCTTCTGTCTTCTCACCTTCTTCTAGTGTCTGACACACCAAACTGCTGTATTTCAGCTTGTCCAAGCAATCAGAACACAGGGCCCCTTTGGAGGGACCACAGTAACATTCCGATGCTTCTCTCTCCCTAAGCTGCAAAACCTCTTTTTCCTCCTGATACACACAAGATGTAGTCAATGGCCTGTGCCTGCAGCAAATGTGCAGAAGTGGACAGTGCAGGAATTGCTTCTGAGGAGTGCATGAGCTACCTGTTCATTAGGAGCTGCCAGGCTGCCTTGCACAACAGCCTCTGCTAGTTCAGGAATGAGACAGGAGGCGTGGGAAAGGAGCCTACAGACGTCTCAGGGATGCACTAAACTACAGGGCAACCAAGTCTTTGTTTGTTTATTCAAATAATTGACTCACTTCCAGCTTTCCTAATAACTGGAATACATTTTAATGGTAACCTGTGTTATAAGTAATGAGCCAGTGTAATCCATTGTGTGGGCTCAAATAGGTTTTCCACATAGGCAATTCCTGAGAATAATTTCCATTTGTTCAATCTTTTCAAATATTGAAATATAGGAAACAGAGATGAAAACCATATATTGAACCACTTCTAAAATGTCATTAAATGGGCTTTAGGAACATCTTTTAAAAAATACTGGATTCAAGAGAAAAGCCCTTTCACCTTTGTCAAAATATCCTGCACATTTCTGTATATCCTGACAAAATCCCTGTATTTGTTTCTATACTTTCAATTGGCAATTGCTTGTTAACCAGACACTTCTCTTGACAGTTCTGTTAAAACAAGCCTATCCACAGTGAATACTGAAAAGCCACGATCAATAAACTGGTATATAATGATTACAAGTAATGCGTCTCACTCAGCATGTAGGGCAAAAAAGAAAAAAAAGCCTCCTGTCTAATTATATTTGAAGTAGACTTGTCTAAAATTAAGGGAGCACTTGTCCCACAAGGACTGCAGCCAATTCCACTGAATCAATGGAACCTGGGCAGGACTGCCAGCTTTCCTCATTGAAATTCCTCCTTCAAGCATACTTTTGGCATTAAGCCATTAGAAAAAGATGACTGTTACTTAAAAAGAAAAATGAAGACCAGGCACCACCTGAGATCTGACAGCTCCTTCTTGTTTTGAGTCTGAACTGTGCTGTTAGTGCAACTTAGGCCCTGGATTTGCTCCTCACAGAAGCATGATCAACCAATAACAATAACCCCCTGCAGTGCTATAGGCTGGGGACAGTGTGGCTGGACAGTGCCCAGGCAGAAAGGGACTTGGGGGTGCTGGTGGACAGCTGGCTGAACATGAGCCAGCAGTGTGCCCAGGTGGCCAAGAAGGCCAATGGCCTATATCAGGAACCATGTGGCCGGCAGGACCAGGGAGGTCATTCTTTCCCTGTTCTGGGCACTGGTGAGGCCACACCTCAAGTGCTGGGTCCAGTTCTGGGCCCTCAGTTTGGGAAGGACGTTGAGACACTCGAGCGCGTCCAGAGGAGGCAACGAGGCTGGTGAGGGGCTGGGGACACAAACCNGGGGGGGGAGGGCGGTATTACTCATCTGATTGTGAATTCCTCAGTTTTCCTTCTTAATCTAATTCTGCTGAGCATTGTGATGTTCACTTGTGGTACACAGTATGATATTTAATCTCTGACATTTTTCCCTATGAGAGAGATTAGTAAAAGATTTTAAAACCAGCAAACTTCATATCAATTTTTCTCAAGACTTATTAGCCCTTTATAACAAGACAGATAGATCTAGCTTCTTGAAACACCTTTCCTTCTTCTCTTTAAAAATATTATGTCCATGACAGCCTGATTCCACTGCACATGCTTCTTTCTCTTTTGCCTAAAATAGTCCTTTTGATCTGCTTTTATTTTACAGTCCTTTTATTATACTTTTTTTTCTCTCCAGTAACTTCTAAATATCCAAACACATAGAATCATGTAATGGTTTGTGTTGGAATAGACCTTAAAGATCATCTGGTTCCAACCTCCCTACTGTGGGCAGGAACACATTCCACTAGATCTGGTTGCTCAGAATTCCATGCAACCTGGCCTTGAACACTTCCAGGGATGGGGCATCCACAGCTTCTCTGGGCAACCTGTGCCACTGCCTCACCACTCTCACAGTAAAGAATTTCTTCCTAGTATCCAATCTAAACCAACGCTCTTTCAGTTTAAAGCCATTCCCCCTTGTCCTGTCACTGTGTGCCCCGGTCAAACATCCCTCTCCACCCTTCTTTTAGGCCTCCTTGAGGTACTGGAAAGCAACTCTCTCAGCCTGTCCTCACAGGAGAGGTACTCCAGCCCTCCAGCCATGAGTATGACCTGCCTCTGGACTCGCTTCAACAGGTCTACATCTTCCTTGTGTTGGGGGACCCAGAGCTGGATCCCACTCTAGGTGGGATCTCACAGGAGTGGAGTCGAGGGGCAGAATCACCTTCCTCAACCTGCTGGTCAGAGTGTGAAGAAGTGGCTTATTTTGAGGGGTTTGGGGTTTTTTCTTCTGCTATCTGTGTATTTTATCTTCCAACCATCTATTAGGTTAGCCTGATTTTCCCTTTTTAAAATCAAGCCTATATATTTAGACAGTGAATTTCCCAATAGCAAAGTCAACAAACAACACCCATAAATTATTACACAGTAATAATTTCCATCACATGAACAACTGTTTTCCTGATATTTTTTTAGGGCTAAATTCACCCTCAGCGGATGATGAAAAACAGCCCTTTATGTTGCAAACCTTTCAGCATATAATGTTCATCATAATATATCTCATTATATCCTTGGGTGCTATTATACATGCATAATTTAGACTAAGTATTACAGGTCATGTCACTTACCTCCTTCTGGTGTAGGGTTCTCAAGATTTTTGTATAAAAAAAGTCTTTGGCTCACAATAAGGGACATGGAGAATGTTCCCGCCTCATTCCATTTTCCTCTCTCCAGGGTCCTGCTGAACCACCACAGTTCACAGCCAGGGGCACCCACATGAACTGGCCATGATTTTAAATTGTGGAATCATAGAATACAGGTTGGAAAGAATTGACCTCAAGGAACATTTCATGCAACCTTTCTTGGTAAAAGCCGCATTTTTGGGGGATTTGGAAGTGTTCTATGTGCTCTTGCAGTAGCTTCCTTAAGCCTCTTGCTTGTTTATGAAGGGACATTTGCAGCCTCTGCCCCTGGGGTGTGCCTTTATACCTTACCTTGTGTCTCCTGCAGTTGTCACAGCTTCACAACACCACATGTCTTGCAAAAATACTGTTCTAAGCTTTCTGACCCTGCATGCCCAGTGCCATGCCCATGTTGCAGCCCTCATCCTTGTTGTGCCACACTAGGAGCCACTGAGCTGTTCTTTAGAAATCTATCTCTTTCAGGACTGTAAAAATACTGGATCAGCAGAAATGAGCAATGCAGGGGTAGAGGAGGGCAGGACTGAGGAATGATGTTGAAATGGGAGCACCGAAAGTAGGTTCTGCCCTTAAAAAACTTCACACCATAAAACCATGGTCCAGGATTTCTGCCAGCCTTAAAAGTTCTAGCAGTACCACAAGCTGGTGGTGCTATTTGTTCTGTGGCAGGCATGAACAGGAGGCCTCTGGCAATAAGGAAGGAGGAATGGAAAGACATTGGAAGAGTAATATCATTCAAGTGGCAGAAAAACATCCTCATAGTGCAGAGGAGCTGACAAGACAGACACTTCAGAATTAGCCTTTATCCTCCTGTTAAATTGGCTGCCTCAAGTCAAAAACAACCACAGGCTTGAGTTTCATATTTTTGTGTAGAAAGGATTCCAGTTATACTCAGAAAAACTTAGAATTCAGGTTAACTTTGCAGTGAAATTGACTTCAAAGAGCTTATAAACAGAATTCTTGACTGCAAAATAGATTTCAAACTGTATAAAGTAGTTCTGTTGGCACTATGCTATTTTAGCAAGGACGACAGGAGCCCTAAGGCCAATATTTCTAAGGCAATTTGTCCAAGAAAGAAACCTCTTTTCAGTTAATGAACCACTTTATAAAGAACTTAATATTGTTAGCTTTCACTATAACTTTCCTATAAAATACATCTTCAGCTAGATTATGTTATATGTTAGATTATATGTTATCTTATATGCTATATATTGGCATCATGAGTTCATATATTTTGGAAGTTCCCTCCTTTACTGTTTTCACAAATTTACCTTCATGATCCATTTCCAAATGGTTCCTTACTTAAAGTTTGTGTTTCTTACTGAATGTCAAGCTGCAATAAGAGAACTCTTCACCACACTTACCAAAGTTCGTTGGTGTTGCAGCCTGGTGGGTTTTATTACTTTCCTTTAACGTCCATTTGAATAAGATAGTAAATTGGGCAAAACAGAAGTTGCAACATGGTTTGTGAGGACACAAGCTTATAAATGAGCAGCAAAACCAGGAAATTAGGTATCATCTGTCTACATGCTTGAGTCTACCTTTCTTCTACTTCAGAATCACACCTGACTTGAAGGACACACAGCAATAAAAAAAAAATTTAAAATATCAGAACAGTAAACAACCATGGCAGGTCCAGCTTAGTGATTACTTTCTTCCTCATGGCTTTCCTACTCTTCATCTTTATCAGCACTGGGCATTGCAGTCTGCTACAGCGAATTGTGGTACATCAGAGTAGGAATTGCACTGCAGAAAATGAAATATTAATGATGATGATGAAAGCTTTCCTGGGATTCCCATATGCACTCATTATCACTGCTGCCATCATTCACTCTGTGCTGTGCTCATTGAAGGCATTGGGACTGAAGTAGATAGGATATACTGAAACTGAAATAATTTCTTGAAAATAATGTGAATCTAAATTCATCTTCCTTCACAAAATAATTCTGAAAGAACGGTGCAGTCCCGAAATCCCAAAAGAAAACCTCTTCTAAGATACCAAAAGAGGAAGTTGGTTGCATTGCTCAATAAGAAACCCCTTGAAGATGAGAAGCAGAAGGGAATGACCACACGAATATTTCCTGTGCTGAGGTATCCCGGCTTTCGCAGGGGTGTTGCAAGGTGACTTGTGTAACTTGTGGGTAGTCTGGATGGCATCTCATCGTGGAGATGGCATTTGATAGTGGCCAGACCTGACTGAGCCAACATAATGCCAAGCTGCCTTTGAAAGCCATTCCCCACCTGCTGCCTGTCTGTGTTTCTAACACACCCCTTGTGCTGTCTCTGATGCTCTTTGGAGCCACACACAGTCAGATCAGAGGGCCCAGAGAGCGGAAAACCAGGCCTGCGAAAAAGCATTGAGTTATACATCAGTTTAGCTTTCTGCTCGGGATTGTTTATGGTTTGATGTACGTCCCTTGCAAAGAGCTTGCAGAAAGCAAGGCTGGCAGGCAGGAGAGGGAGTGGGACTTCTTTCAGCTACTAAGTCTGGTTTAACTGAGTGATAAACCTGCAGGAGAAGTCTCCCCAATACACTGACTTTGGTAGTGAAGCTCTTTCAAACAGCGCCATGCTCCAGGCCGGCTGACTGCTTCGCCTTTGTGCTGGAATTCATCACCTCTCCAGGTGAGTCTATGAAATCAATCTCTGTAGAGCTAGACTATAAACTGGGCTGTGGCTCAAGGTGCATAACTTCTGATGCAACAGCAGAGGTGATGAGCTGTGGTGTAACACCAGGAGTGAGTAGCTGGAGGTCATAGGCAGGAACTTTACCCACGTAGTTGCTGAAGCCAGTCTCTCATGAAGCTGCATTTGGAGTGGTCTCAATGGCTCATGTTCCTTGAACTCATCAGCACCTGCAATTCCTCTCTGCTTTTTAATTAAAGAAGATGCTCTGTGTGGCAGCTATACTAGTGGATTCAGTGTTTTTCCCAGAAAACAATCTGCTGAGGGAACAAATTAACACATAGCAATTGTAGCATGGCATTGTGGGCCTTGTATAGGACAGAATGGTTATCCATAATTGAGTCTTGTAGCATAGACAGGCATGGCAGAGAGGACACAACTATAACAGCAGTGCAGTTACTAGAGGTTATTGGTATCGCAGATCTCCTTTGCAGAATGGAGCCATGCAGATCTGCTCAATATAGACTCATTAGCTGACATTACAGACCTTCAAAATCCATTGCTTTTACCATGATTTAGGAATAAAAAGAAATCAAATTTCTTCAGTGCTGGCAACAAACCACAGGTTATGTTGGGGATAAAAAACACCTCAAGAGTGCCTGTATTTAGACTTGGACCAAAGCACCTGAAGGCATGGTCTTCATGGGTACTCTCACTGTTCCACTGGGAGTTTGCATGCAGTCAAGTCTCAAAAAAAAGTGTGATTCTCTATGCAACCATATGACTTGCAGAAATGGTGTCAGAGGCAAGGACCAGTGATGATAAAGATCTATCTCTGTTGTGGCTGGTGTAAGGGATGAGTAAACTTTTTGGACTTCTCTGTCCGAGAAAACATTGTAAAATATTTTACTTATATTACATTTTCTGCTTGGAAAGTGTGTCAAAGTTCAAACTGATTGTCCACTATGAGTGAACTCCTTCTTTTGTCCTTGGCTCTTTGAATTGCCCAGCGCCCAATGGATGCCTTCTCTTATTAGAGCCAAGACAAAATGTGTAATGGATTTTAGCAGATCCCCTCCCACCCCTGCCAATATGTAAAGGAGGCTAATACTGCTTGTAAAAAATATTCATGCGCATAGTTTCTCATTCTGATCACGAGGCAAAACCAAGTATGATGGAAAGCATTTTCCTTCTGAACTGATTTGTTGTATCCATATTACTGTTTGCAGCAACAAAGATGCCATTGTAATGTAAAAATGTCAGTTATCAGGTTGAATTTGTAGTTGTAGTTATCCGATTACATAAAAAGAAATGCTGAAGAACTGTAAAATTCTCAAATATTTATTCAGCAAAAAAGCTGAATCCTGTAGACTTTTCCTTCACCGTGCACATGTGCATGTTTCTTCTATACTATTTAGTGTGTACTGCTTTTTATAGCATAGTTTGTGTAATTTGTTACTTTGATTTACTGTATTATTTCCTGAGTATGGAGCAACCCTGAAGTAAGTGCCATTTTGTGGGTAGCAAAGTATTTGAGTTCAGCTCGCCACCTCCTATGTGTCAGCTAGATCTATTGCACAACTATTAATGGCATGTTCAGAAGAACTTTTACACTAATATTGAAATTCTTTTAAGACCATATTTAGCTTTGGCAAATGTTTCCCACATGTCTTTGAGTGGCAGTCCATCTTTTGATGTTTATATTTGCCATCTGGATATGTCAGCTTTGTGCAACAGAAGTATGAAATGGTGTAAGTAAATCTCAGGAAGTGGAAAGAACATTTTAAAAGGTTTACAAACAAATGTACCCATAAATAGTATATAAAAATGAATGTGTAATGGTGTGGACATACTTTTTTGGCAAGTCACTGTACAGTCTGAATTTTTTTAAAATCTTACTGCTACAGATATCCCTAAAGGAATTTTGAGGAAGTTAAATAAGAGAAAGAATATACATCGTAGCTTTTAGTTTGTTAATTTTATGCATGTAATCCTATGTTCGGTATGATCAAGCTCACATTTCTTCCTGTACTTCTTATAAAGAGGCAGATTTCCTGATTTTCATGGATTTTCCCAGATTTTCCCACACAACTTTTGTGGAAAATATTTGAACTGAGGATAAACTACATATAAAACATAAAAAAATCCTTGGTTCTTTGGACAGGCAAATGCAAGAGTTATGCATTATGCTGTTGCCACTACTTTTTGTACTTACAGGAATCTGAATGCAGAATCTGTTTTTCCTTGTACTCGGCTACAACTCAGATAAGCATCAGGAGAGATTAAATATAACCATGTAAAGGACGTAACCTCCTGTTACACTGCAGTAGGTTTGTTTTGCCACCAGCTACTGCAGGATAACATGAAATTCAGATCTTGGCAGGTAAAACACGTCCAGTTGAACTTCATAATTTCTGTAATGTGGAATATTTGAAGCTGTAGCCGTGTTAAATATAATCAGATGCAACCAATGGTTGTATATCACAGAACAATTATAACTCAATCCCAAGAAATGTGTTGAAGTTCTTTCCAGTTATTTATGTTGCTGAGATAGGCAGAGCCATATACAGTACTCAGAAGTGATATGCATTAATCTGTGTTTATATCACCAGGAAAGGTACTGCCATCTGCCCTTAGCAATTCTCTCTCTACTCTTTGCTCTTTGTAAGATGAGCCCAGCTTCAACGTCATGTTACAATTTATTGCTAGTGATCTGCCTCGAGTTGTTTTCTGGTCACCAGTAGTTTGTTTGGATTCTCTTTTTTCTTGTCTGTTGTCTGGTGTCACAGTGGGTCTTGGGCTTGTTGGACTTGTTTTATACATCATTAGCTCAGCAGTGCAGGGGATGATTACTTTCTCATAAAAAAGTAATTCTTTCTTGGAAGATGTGTAAATCTTGGCTGTTGAGACAATGTTTTTTGTAAATTTCCTTGAAAGCTGAATACTCAGGATTTTATTCTTCATTCCCTCACACCTCTTGCTGTCGTTTAAACTCCTGCCAAAGAACATCACTGAAGCAGTGGCTCTGCACTCTGCGTTTTCCAACCTTTGAGACTGCTGCTTTGTAATCTTAATGTCCTTGTACACAAGTCTTATTTACTTTTTTTATGTCATCTCAAGTTCATTTCCTTTAATGATCAAAAGTCCATGGCGTGGTTTAGCCCTGAAAAGGACTGATACTACAGCCTTCACTGCGTTACTGAGTGTAACTAGGGCAGAGGCCAGCTGGGCAGCAGCCAGTGCCTGGCTTCAGCATTTGAGAGCTGGGAAGCTCTAAGGTGAAACATTACTGGACACACTTGAGAACTAAAGGCTGTAAATAGAATAAAGCAAATAAAAACATTCAGAAAAATGAGAGCCACAAGAACTGGGTTCTTTCCAAACATTCTTCCTATTTTTTTTTTTTTTACAAAATCTTCATTTCATTTGTAGGGTAATACAAGTTCTAGATCTTGGCTCTGCCCTTTCCACAGCACAACATGTGCTCGATTCTTCTGTCCTAGTTCTTGTGATGTAGTTTGCTGAAAGGCTCTGGTATGTAGTTGTTACAGTTCATGCCAAAGTAGCTGGTAGGGTCAGGACACAGCAATTTTACAAGTGTATTTGGTGTGCCTCAGTGGTCATCTGCCATTTGTGCACCAGGGGATTCGTTTTCATAACCCAAGAGCTGCTCTGTCATTGGACCTTGTAAGAACTTGGAGCATTCACCACTGCTCCATATTTCTTCAAAGAGAAACAATCAAAGTTTATTGTAGAATAATTTCTCCAACATCCTCTTCTGTTCCTGTTTTGCTGGCATTCTAATACTACAGCTATGTCTGCTTTTAATAGGGAGCCCAGGCTCACAGGCAAACAGGTACATTGTGGCAGCAGCAAAGTTGTCAACCATCACTCCATAATCCAAACTCTTCAATGCCCAGGTAGGCCCACATACGTGCTAATATTGGTATAAAGCACATAACTTTATAAACCAAGCTGTCAGCCTGACTCAAAGCCTTTTCCATTCAATTTTTATGTCCTCTGCCCAGCTTCATATTGACGGGCTCTGCCCATCATTATCAAGAGCAGCACTTCCTGGAGTAATCTGGAAGAAACTTTGTGATTCCTTTGCCTTCCATTTACAACATTCTATTTTAATTAAAACTTGACTTTTTTCAATCTCCCTGCACTGTAGCAATATCATTGAAGGGATGTGTGGTCCACTCAGGTAAGGGAAAATTGTTCCTCCTATCATTTATTTGTGAAATTCCAATAGCATTTGCTTTATTTAATGGCTGCACAAATTACCTCTCAGGGGAGGCTGCAGATTTAATAAATCTTATGTCCCTTGGCCTAATTATCTTCTGTCTTGGTTTCTTGTTAGCCATTCATCCTTGTGCAAGGTGTATATCCACTATTAGGAGGAGTAAATATTTGGGATTCAGAAGCATTTTACCTTCATCCACAAAAACCTACAGTGACCCAAAAGTCATGCCAGCAATACTGCACTTCTGTCCAAAGCTGTCTTTTGGTGTGACCCACTTGCAGGGGTGACTGGCATACCTGTAGTGTAGAACTACACAACCCTTCCAGATGTGCTCCAGCCCTGCAGGAATAGACAAGTCATGATGGAGAATCCAAATCCTTACCAGTGGAGACCAAGCTGGTAAGACCTAGAGCAACACTTCCACAAGCACTTCAGAGAAGTTTATGCACTTAGGTCTCCATAAAGGACTTTTGTGGTTGAGATTTTGAAGGGGACAGAGGGTTCCTTGGTGGAATTGTGTGGAAGTGAGCATAAATCATAGCCAGTGGGTTCCTACTGTGATTTTTCTGTGATGGAAACAGGTCTCAGACCACAACTCCACTAAAGGAATCATCAAGGCACTGATAACTGCAGGTATTTGCATCTCTGACATTTGTCTCTGCCCCTGCCAGTGCTGCTGCAGGCTGGCCCTTTGGTCTATCAGCTTAAAAAAGTAACCATGGGGGTAAATAATGTGCTGACTTTTCAAAGCTGGACCAGTTTTCCAATCACTCCCACAAAGAGCTGGGTTGGCTTGCCCAATGGAGTGTCACATTGTGATTTGGGGACTGGAGACTTGTGATCAAGATGGATAGAGAAGGATAGAGAGTGGCTCTGTGGTTTTGCAACCCATCCTCTTGGTGGTTGTGTTCCAGATATGGGAACATATTCTGACTGAAGCAGATTTACTGGGGTGCTCAAGAGAGAATGACTGTTTTGCAGTCAGTGTGTAAGGGTGAATTACCATATAACATGCACAGGAACTACAAAATGGAATATCCAAATGTATGACTGCCTCTGTTCATCCTTAAAAACACACTCTAAAATATTACTTCATGAGAGGCTGCAAGAAGGAAGCCAGAGCAAAAGGAAAAACTGGAATAATTCACAACTGTCAGTTAGAAAGTGATGCAGTATGTCAAAAAAGTAGAGACTTTATAAAAGCCAACTACGCACTGCAGTCATTTATGCTTAGTAAAGCTTGTAACTATTGCTATAGGTAGAAGGATAGCAAATAATTAACATAAAACTGGTTAGTTATTACTTGGGCATGGAGCCAAAGCATGTTATGGCTGATTTACTGTAAAGGCTTATCTGCACTCGAGCTGTTCCCACCCTTGCTCTGGTACCAGCATGGCTTCACTTGTGGTAACAATTGCAGGAGCTCTTGTTCGACCAGGCAGGGGCACTTTTACTGCCATGTGGCCTCATCTGGTTGTGCAGTCATGTGTGCAGAGAGCAGTGTACGGGTGTATGTTTTACAGCTTTTCCTTAGAAATGGCTTTAATATGCACACCAACAGTCAGCACATAAAAATCATTTCCATTGAGTGATTTGGGGATGTAGGAAAGACAGATTTCAAGGCTTGTTATTATACTACTGTAATGGGCTTTAAAAAGGAAACATTTTTCCTAGCATGTTATAAATATCTCATCATGCCATTATGATCACAGGCTAGGAAACCATCACGGCTATGCATGAGAAAGGCAACACTGCAGTAACATAAAATCTCTCACTCGCTTTTGTTTTCCTGGTGAATTGTTGCAAGAAGGAAAACTTGCTAATGTCCAGATATTTTCTTGCCCTTTTTTAAAAATCGGAATTTTTTCTTGTTTACCTTAGAAACTGAGGCTTTGTTTATGGTGTGTTCTGTGCTGTGAAGCACATGGAAATACAGGCAGTCCCTGCCTGAGAAGGCTCCTTACTCACTGATCTACTCCAAGGCTACGTACTCACAGGGGAGCCTGGGCTTGGGTTTGGTGATTAACCCAGCACATGTACATGTCTCAGAGGGTTCAGGCATTTGAGAACATGAGCTTAAGTTTCTAAAAGTAAGCAAGGAGTTAAACAATAAACCATATCAGGTAGCCTGTTTATTACCACGTGGCCATTTCCACTGCTGTTCTCCATAAAGTTGTGCCAGCACTTTCATTTTAAACATTGTTTTTCATTAGTTTATATAATACAGCTGTAAATATTTTTTCAGGCTTAGACTTGGAATTTAAAGGGAGAAACTAGGAAAAAACCACACCCCTGACTACTTTGCTTTTGAATGATATAAAAGTGAAACTGCTGGGAGTATTGCATGGGATGGGTGTGTCCATCTCAATCAAAGCTTTGGATTAACAAGTGGAGGATGTACAAAGCCATCTCTGCAGATGTCCTCTATGAGGCAGATGTCCTGGAAAAGGCCAGGGAATGAGCCTGTGTGTTGAATCTTGAACTAGTATGGAAGAGCTCAATAAACAATATACCAATATAGTAATGCTGAAGGAATATAATTAGTCACCACATTCTTGACTTGTGCTCTCTGGTATTTCCATTGTAAACATGGATTGTTTTCACCAAGCATAAGGACAACCGTGGATACAACTGTGTGTCCTTGTGTAAGTGACAAGCATCAAGGATCTGATCACTGAGGCTGACATCATACAAGACAACTAAGCCATCTAACAGCCCCATAGAAAACTGACCTCTTTTTTACCCAGCCTGCCTAGTTTCTGCTGGGTTAGTGAGCTTGGTTACTCTGGTGAAGCCTCCAAACGCTAGAGCCAACACAAGGGAAATGGCTCAAGCAAAGACCCTCTTGACAGCACCTACTGATGTAGCTCAGTCTCTTTGCATCCCCAGCCTGGGAGCATCTTCCAAGTGGGACATTTTGTTGGTAGCAGTGTTGAGCAGCTGTTTCTCCTTCCTTGCCCTGTGCCGTGTGCCACCTGTGTGTGGGGCTGGCACAGCTGTTTGTGCAGCCAGGCAGTGAGCTGTGCCAGGGAGCATCCCTGCCTGGTCTATTTCCTAGGGCAGTTTGCTGCATGGTTACACAAACAGGCGGGCTGGTGCAACTCAGGAGGCTGCAGGGAGGCACAACTGATCAGCTGATGGGGACAGAGTAAATAGCAACTGCTATAGCCAGTTCCAAAGCAGTAGTGAGACCAGAAGCCAAACCACAGGCTCAAGTTATTTACAGTCCTTTCCACTGGCTTCAGTGAATAACAGTCAGTCCCCCTATTGCAATCCCAAATCCTGATAAGACTGAAATCAGTGAACAATCCCTTTCCCCATGATTTCAATTGATTTGTATTTAGAGTAAAAAACTTACCAAAGTTTTGATGTTATCTATGAAGGTCCCATCTGAGAGGGTACTAAAAGACCATTTGGTTAGCAACCCATAGATTTTTATCCCACTTCCTGGCTCATTCACCATGGTGTCTGTTGTGACTAGGGATGATGTAAAATAATATGAAAGCAAGTTCCTTCAATCTGAACCACAGGGGAAATAAAAAACCATGGCTGACAGAGGCTCCTATGCATCTAGCTGAGATGAGAACACAGGCTGGGAAAAGAAGCACCTGATGTCTGGGACATGTCCACTGAAAGAGAACATCCAGTCTTCTTCCTCATGCTAGGCCACATACTCTGTGATGGTGTTGTTTAAGCAGAGAAAGTGCATGGGTCCCTAAAAGCTATCGTGGACTTGGCCATCTGGGTAGGTCAGTACATTCATAAAAAGCCTCTTGCATTAACTGAAATGAAGAACAACTCTCCAAATCCATCAAAAGAAATTCAACACATGGGTGTTGATACAATGGGACCTTTAGGTGTGTAGCTCTTGTCTACAGCAGGATTACTAAACCTCATTTATTTTTGACTTGTTTTGAATCTAGGTGCCCACTATCCAGTGCAAGTATCAAAGTTTTGGCCAGGAACACCCTAGGCGTGGAGATACCTGCAATTCCTGCATGAATCTGTGAGGGCTTGGTTCTTTAGAAGGAGATTTTAAGCACTCCTAGAAAAAAAATCAGAGAAAAAAACTTGATGTCTCTGGCGGGAAGATTTGTTTTGCAGTCCCTATATCTGAAAAATGCCTGCAATTACACCTAACCTAACAGAAAAGCTCTGAGGCTTGATTAGTGTGTGCAAAGCCCATCAGTGTGTACATGGTGAAGTCTATAGCCCTGAGAAAGGAAGGAATGAGGTGGCCCAATAACTCTGCAGTGAGTCAGTAACATTAGCTAATCTACAGTACAGCTGTGCCACACGGGACACTCGCTGTAAACACACTGCCTTATCACCTGTTTGTTGAAAGAGCCAGCTAAAATAAGAACAGGAATAAACCTGTGTCCAACAGCACTTCCATCTTACCTCCAGTTATGCTCCAGTGCTCCCTGTCCTGAGTGAATGAACTCCCAGAGGTTTTTTTTTCTCCTTGAAGTATTAATTATTTCATTGAACAAAAAGAGGGAGGAAGAAAATAACCCAGACAAATGGGGGTTTGTGCAGTGTTTCAGCCAAGGTTTCCAAGCTGATATACAGCAATAAATATCAGGACCAGCTGCTTCCTTTCTTACATGAGTCCATGTGGAGATGGCAATTCCCTCCAGATCTCCCCTGAGAAACATTGGATCAGAGCATTATTTAAAAAAAAAATAAAGGATGCCAGAGGTGGACTTTGCATTATTCCAATCTTGTTTTCCCCTTTATAGTCCACCAAGTCCCATGGCTGCGTTCACAGGGACTCATGAAACCACCTGGCCCACGGAGGCTTTGCTTCCACTGGAGTTACATCCTGCTTCCCACCACCCTGCAGAAAGAAGGGCACCAAACATCAAACACAGCACAAGGGCTCAGCAGCTGTTGGTTCTCATGTCTGTAAGGACATGTTTTGTGTCCTGTGTCACATCACTGTTGCTCATGTGTGGTGTGAGGGTAAGAGCACCTTGTCCCCTCTGGAGGATCCTCCAAGCTCCTTTGAGCTAGGTAGGTGGACAATCACAGAGAGATATACTTAGGAAGTGCACAACTCCAGACATCTTAAGACTGCAGGCAATGAGTGCTTTATGTATTATTTTGATTATTATATGGCATTTCTATTGCAGGAGTGATCAGATGTGCTAGAAATTGTACAAACTGATAGGGTAATATAGTCTCTGTCACTAGGGAACATTTTTAAAAAATAAAAGAGATTAGTCTGAGGGAAGGTAATACTCTGTCTTGCAAATATGTACCAGGGTAATGATGAGAGTGTCTGCACATGCTCATAGATCTCACCCAGAAAAATACACTTGTAGCAGAATTGTTAATCTTGGCTTTCCTGCTTGGTTGTGTTTTGTTTAGAAATCCAGTCTTTGAATCAGAAACAGCTCATCAGAATAGAAATGAGAAGGAGGGGAAGGGCTAACCAGTAAGGGGATAAGAAAATAAGAAGATGGGAATAAGGAAGGAACAGAAAGAAAGAAGATGAGTGCAAGAGGAATAGAAAAGCTTATCATTTGAGAACATTAGCATAGGGAGATTACAGAGTACAGAGTCAGGAGAAGAGCAGTGTAAAGCAGGGACAATTGCCACTAGTAGTTTAGGATAAGAATGAAAAATAGCCAGAATTTTAAACCATGTGTAAATGGTGGTTTTGTGAGCTCTAGAGGGATCAAAGAGAAGCTGGTGACCACTGGGACTAAGACTGGGGCACTACCTGAGCAAGGACAGAAGAGGATGCTGCCGCCCCCTCCCACACTGCTTCCCATCAGCAGCACCCTTTTGTTAGGTCTATTCTTAGAGCAGTTGCTCCTAGGACCACCTGTCTTGATCCAAGCAGTCCTGCACCCCAGTGCTGAGAAATGTGCAAAATTCAGAGTAAATCCATTTGCAGTTGTCCTTCATTTCAGTGAACCCAAACCAAATCCGAGTCTATGTTTGAGTTTTAAGAGGGACTGATGCCAGAGACAGGCATCTCCTAGGTGCAGTTTTCCTCGCTTACTTCTCCAAAGTAATTTCTCTCTGAGCAGTGCAAGAAAGCCAGGCCTGTCCTTCCATAAAACACCACTCCCAAATCTTAGTTTCTTCCTTACTTCCACTAGAAATGACACACCACCCCTTCTCTGATTTTTCTCCTTTATTTCCATTTCCCATGCACATGCACCCCTCGGTCTGTAATCACTCCTGAGAAAGCTCTTTGGTACTCAGTGGTGCCTCCTGCTTGGACCACTCTGCATCCCCACTACCACTTCAGAGGTGTCCTTGCCACTGCTGCAGTGCCAGCCATCAAGAAGGAATAGGAAACTGATCCAGGTGTAAAGGAATACTGTGAAGCTGGGAGGCTGGGAGAGGGGGAGGGAGAAGCATGGTCATTTTTAAGCTGGATTGATTCCCTTGCCCACTTCATGCTGCAGCCTCACAGACACTTGCACCAGGGGTTCAGGCAATGGCAATGGCAATGGCAATGAACTGGTGAGTGAGGGATCTGTGCTGCTGAATGCTGCTTGCCAAAAAGACAAGGGTGGCATATGGATGTGCTCTGGCCTGCTCAGCCCATCCCATGCTGGCCAGTGGCTTCTGTTGCACTTCTCCAAAACCAACCCTTCCTTCCTCCTTCCTTCCCCTCCTTGGGGAGTCCACAGCAGCTGGAGTTGAAAGTTTTTCGTTCCCACAGAAAACCAGAGGTGTATAAGCTCAAGGTGACATTGTTTCAGCTGAGTTGTGTTGGCCTATCACCAGGTGAGGGTGTGTTTGACTGTGCTGATTGCTCTTACTGCATTATCTCAAGTTTCGTGAAATTAGGTGATGTTGGTAGGGGCCAGTTGTTGAAATCAGATAATCATATGTTAATCCCAGCTTTCTTTTTTCTTTCTTAAAGCAAGCTTGTGGCAGCAAAGTAAGGGAAGCCTGACAGCATGGCACAAAGCCTGAAACATTTGAAGGCCCATAAAACACACTTCAAATGAACACATTTTGTAAAATCTCATTAGTTTTTGAGGCTTGATTCATGACAGCTGAATCCTCAGGACTGGCAATATTCATATAATGTAAAAGAGCTATAAACATTAAAGAAGCAAAAATGCACAAAGCTTCTACATCAGTCACCAGCTGCAGCCAAGCTATGGCTCATTGGAATTTATTGCAGCGTCTTCAAGCAGAGCAAGTGGTGAAGTGGTGCTATTACTTCTGATTACAAATGGACTGGGTAAGAGCACCGGTGCTATAAACACCCCATTACAGAATGGGCTGCACAGTACAACACCTACTATATTAATAACATTCAATTCTTCGGATTTAAAAATAGTGCTCTTAGGAAGAAAAGCAATTGCATTCTAGTCTGACACCTAAAAGGAAATGTGGGAAGGAAATAACTGTAACTGGCACAGCTAATAATGGATTATGATGTTACCCTCCTGGGAACTGGAGGGAATTGTCCTGCACTTTAGATTGGAACTAGCCTGCTTTCTCAAACATAAATCTGTGTTAATCCTTCTAAAAGCTTAAAAAAAAAAAAAAGCCCAGGTGAGCTTTTTGTTCCCATGGAGCTCCTCTGTGCCATTTTGATGAAAGAAAAGGATCAGAAAGCTGTCTCTAGAGTTCATCTGAAAGCACCCCTCTGCAAAAGGAACCGGAGACATCCCTGCTACCTCCCCTACACACATTGTCTCCACACCTGCTGACAACAAGAGGAGGCTGGAGCAGCCTGCCCTTTGGTAGGCTTTACCTAACATAATGATCCCTCAAGGCCTTTGGCAATTCAGAGATTACAGGGCTCAGCTGAACACAGAAGCTGCACCAATTTAACTTATATCATGGCTTTGATTTGCATTCCCAGAGCCAGTTCAAGGTGTGGTTTCACAGGTTCCTAGGTCTCTGTTCCCATCCCCTTGCCAGAGGTCTGTCTCTCCCAGCAGAGCTGGTGGCCATTGCCCTGGGTGTTCCTCTCAGCTGGTTTTGTTCAAAAAACCCACAAGCCTTCCCACACACCTGCCTTCATCAGCCACTCGTGGGAGGACACTGGACTTCTGCCCTGGAGGAACTGGGGCACAGGGAGGCTTGTTTCTGCCAGCTTATAGCAGGATGATGACAACAGCATGGGTGCTGAGTAAACACCTGAGGAGGGGACTCCTCCAACATAGCAGCAAGGGCTGTCAGACTTGGTCAGTCAGCACGGCTGCTCCACTGCCCCAGGGAGCTCAAAGCCCAGCATCATGCCCAAGCCACATGGCTATGGGATAGCTGGAGAGGAAGGGAACACTCTCTGTCTCATCCCATGGTTTTTAACTGCTGAAATTCAGGCAGGAGGAGCGAAGTGAGACTTTAGGTATCACTTCCCACTGGTGCATCTCAAAGGGGTTTTGGAGGTAGATAGTTTTAAACTCATTGCATAGACACTGAACCAATAGCATTGAGTAGATGGCTGATGTGATGAAGGCCATCTAGTAAGCAAATGACAGAGCTGGGAAAAAATGCCACCTTAGACCCTTCCCAGTAACCCACTTACTTCACAGTGCCTCCAGCTATGAACTCTGGCAGAGACAGACCATAGTTAAATGCTTGCTAGTTAAATCTCCCTCCCATCCCCTATCCAGGCATCAGATTTTAACCAAACCTGTCCTATCCCTGCCTGGGCCCCCTTCCACCACCCAGATCATGCACAAGGGGCCTTACATGACTGCACTCGCCCTCATACACCCTGGAGGAGCAGGATGGGACATATCCATGCTTTGAGACACACCAGTTTATTCATCCTGGACCAACCTTGCATCTCTGGTTGAATTGATGAGACATTACACATGGGTACAACAAAAAACCCCATGACCTCTGGGAAATAAAATGGCCAAAGAGAGGCCTAAAGGTTTGTTTAAACCTTTGTCCTGTCCTTTTTTCAGACTAAGTAGTGCATGAGCACAGCTGAAGATCCAGCCTATTTAGTAGCAAGTGTAGATTTAATAAATCTGCCTCAACTCCAGTTGTACAATGAGAAGCTGTTATAATGGGAGGAAGTCGACTGAGCTCATAGTCTTCCCTGAGACAAAAGTTCTGGGCACAGCTAGATGAGAAAATAGCTACAGCTTTTTCTAAAGAGCCAGTGAAATAAAATCACTGGAGGAAGTACTCCAAAACCCTTCAATACAGCAAACTGTGTAGGCAAGCAAAGATTACATCATTGCCAGAAACAACCAAATAGCCCATCAAGGTAATTACCAAGTATGAGGCAAACAACCAGATCAGGGTACAGGTAAATACTGCTAAACCAGAATATTGAGCATGTTATCCTGGAGAAGGCATTTCAAGGCGTATGTTAATTCATCAGCTCTCACCATTATTCTTGATCAGAAGTGCTTGTGTTTCAATAGTGCCTTGGGAAGCTGTGAACATCAAAGCCCAGACACACATGCACACATCCAGGTCCACCAGCTCTACCAGGCAGGTATGAATCTCCAGCAAGCAGATGATAACAAATAGCAGGGAGCCCATGAAAATACATCTTAAGCCAGCTCTGGAAGCAGGAATCAAAGCCACAGTTCAAGTTACTTTGATTCAGCCCCTGTGTAGAGACTAGAAACTGAAAATCAAAGTGGGGCTTGGTACCTTTTTAAAGGAGCCAATTCACCACAGCCTAAATGAAAAGAGTTAGTAGCTCCCACAGAAGTGCAGGTACTATTCTCAGCTGAGATGTGAGAGGCTCTTTTTTCTTTTCAGAGATGGTTACACAAAGAAGTTTGCTTTGAAACATGTGGTGCTGCAATGTAACTGCTTCATATAAACTAGTGTGCAGGAGCAGTCTCCAAATGAGCACAGGACTTCTTCCAAGTCATTGTTTCTGCTTGGAGAAAAAGAGCAAGGATGCTTCAGTTGGACACCAGGGTACCTGGTGGAGTTGCTAGGCTGTGGGATAGCTCCAGTGGCATCCAGTGGGGCAGGTGACAGAGCATAGCCAGAAGTCACAAATTTCCACCCAGATGTTCACGCCATCAAATCTCTGTGATTCACTTTTTGGGTGTTATCATTGCTCAAGTTACCAACAAATCACTGTGAAGAAACCAGCTCTCCCCTGAGTAACTGAGCCTAGGTGGCCATCACTGTGGGGACACTTGGCATACCAGCATTAGACAGCTGCAAGTTTTCCAGACAGGCACAACTCTTCCATGTAATTTTGGCTGCCATTTTCCCAGCTTCATCTTCCTCACCCAGCAGCAGTGCCACAAGTACAAGGATGCAGAGGAGAAGCAGAAGGAGTTGAATATGGTGCTCTTCTGATAGAAGTGCATTTCATATGTCTTCCCTCCTTTGTCATGAGCTTGGGAGAGTGGAAAGGAGTATGCTGAGGGCCACCACTGGCCCACAGAACGTGCTTCAAGGTGGGAAAAGGCACTTTTCCACATGCAGTTACCTGAGAGATATTGCATCAGACTGCCTACTCAAAAAGACACAGCCATCACCATCCAGAAAGGTGTTGTCAGGGCAGCATGTGGAAATCCCCAGGTCTTGTAGAGTTGTTAGTGTCACCTATGAGGGTCCCTACTTTCACTAGCCTGGCACAGCCCTTGCTGTTGTTATCCCTGAGCCAAGGCTTGCACTTAACAAATACAACCAGGTACAGGTAACTGGGTGCAGCCCTGGCCTCGATGGGGCAGACCACCCAAGAACAGGATCACTCCTGCTTACCTGCACCAGTCCCATCTTGGGCTATGCCACTGATGGTACCTCAAGCCCCACATTTTTCCAGTACAACTTCATCTAGGAGTTGTCTACTCTACATCAGGCCTTCTGAAAACCTCAATGATAGCTTTACAGTGTATGCAATTCACCAGATTGTCGCCTGACTCCACTGCTGGAAAAAAGAGCACTGACATCCCACTTAAGAGTGTAATTAGCACTGCCAGGGTTTCTTCTTTGGTTTCTAGAAGGTTCTGAGAGCACCCTCTATATGTGGCTCAGTAAGGTATTGGTGGGACCACAGAAAAATCCATTTAATGACTGCAGGAGCAGTGACAGGCCAGCAGGGCAGTCAGTTCCCCATCACCACAAGCTGTGTGGAGACACAGCCAGGCTCCATGGGCTGAGGGCGATTGGTCCCTCACTGCACCAGAGAGGGAGGGACTAGCCTCAGCTGCAGACCAGGGTTTAGATGTTATAAGGCTGGCTTGGCAGCCTGTATTCATCCCTCAGAGTGGCAATTTCCAGAGCATGTGTCAGACAGCCCTCCTTACACTGATGCTGAGAGCAACACCTTGGATACAGGCCTGACATAATGCTAGGAATATTTGTCATGATTTATGGTATGCAGTATCACTAATACAGTGACATGACATGGTGAGCTGTGTAAGACATCTCCTTTGCTATGATGTGCAAGTTCTGCATGCTTGGCAAGCTTTTATTAATTTTAAATAAAATGGGGGAAGTCAATTAACTGTAGGAAATATGTCAGCCTTTGTTAATGCACTTTGTACTCCTTTATTAATTTTTCATACTGCCATGGATGCAAGTGTGCTTGGGGGAAATACCAGTTGTACACAGTGCATTTCCCTGCAGAATCCTGTGTTGGGAGGCAGGGAGTGGAGAAGAGAGGGGGCTCTCTGTTACTGTTCAGTAAGGTTTTCAAAGTGCCTGAGTACACTCATGAGTGTATAAAACTGTGCAACTTGTGCGTAATCAGTTTGAGTGCCTGAGTGCTGGCCTGCGGGGCCTCTCTCCTTGCCTGCAGCATCATTCCAAAAGCTAGGTTCTTTTCTAGGCCATGATCAATTTTATATGTTGGATTACATGATGGATAATGCTGGTGCATTAAAAAAAAAGTAAAATTCAGCTTTAAAATTACAAATATTAGACAAAAGTTTTTTCTCTCTGGAATGTGCAGTGCTTTAATGCTGTGTGAACAGAGCAAAGGCAAAGTGCTTAATAAAGGACAAGGGAGAGTCTTACAGTGTGTGTGACCAGCCTTCCTTTCCAGGAATCTTGGGAGCATGTGACATGGTGTGACATGGCTCTGTAATCTGCTCACAACATCAAAGGTGGATCCACCTCCATGAGCAATTTTTGCTCTGGTTCTTTGATAAGGGAGAGATCTGTCTTGCATTCCCTGGACTCTGCTCCTCCCAGAGCATCACACCCCTGTCCTGCACATTTCCACATTTCTCAGGGCTCAGATAAGGTCACCAAATGATTGTTTCTTTGTTTTTCCCTTTCTTCACTCTCAGGTCCTCTCAGGCCCAAATCTTGATATCTGTGATCTCAAGGAGTGTGAGTCTGGAAAGGAGCAAAATCAAAATGCTGAATTTTGCAAGAGTGAACTTCCAGCTCTTTAAGGAGTTGGTGAATAAGATTCACTGGGAAACTGCCCTTAAGGACAGGGATGATGACCAGAACTGGCAGCTCTTTAAGGCCCCTTTTCTTAGAGTGCAAGAGTGCCTTTCCAGGGTGTAGGAAATCAAGCAAAGCAGGCCAGGAACTGGCATGGATTTGCTCCTCAGACTGAGGAGTAAGAAAGAAATGCACTGCCAGTGGAAGCAGAGACAGATGACCTGGGGAGAGTACAGGGACACAGTTCATATGTCTAGGAATGGGGTCAGGAAAGCCAAGGCAAAGCTGGAACAGGACTTGGCAAGAGATGTAAGGAATTACAAGAAGGGATTCTATAAGGACAGAGGTCAGAAAAGAAAAGGCCAAGGAGAGTGTAGCCCCTGTGATAAGGGTGACACTGATATGGAGAAGGCTGAGGGAGTCAATGAGTTCTTTGTCTCAATCTTCACTGACAGTCAGACTTCCTACTTCTCCCAAGTCCCTGATCCTCTGGTGTGGGGGGAGTGAAGCCTCCCCTCTGTAAGTGAAGAGCACGTTCAGGATCACTTGAAGAAGCTGAATGGCCACAAGTCTATGGGACTTGAGGAGATGCATCCCAGGGTCCTGAAAGAACTGGTCAATGTTGTTGGTAAGCCACTCTCCATCATATTTGAAAAGTCACGGTGGTCAGGTGAAGGCCTTGGTGACAGGAAAACTGGAGACATCACTCTTATTTTTAAAAATGGGAAAAAGGAAGATCCAGGGAACTACAGACAACCTGAGCCTGGGAACACCATGGTGCAGAACCTCCTAGAACCTCCCAGAAGATCTGCTAAAGCACATAAAAGACAAGGAGGTGTCAGCCAGCACATCTCTACTAAAAGCAAATCATGCCTGACCAATCTGGTTGCCTGTGTTGGAGTGATGGCAAGAGTTGACATCAGTTATCTAGTCTTCTGTTAGACCTTCGGTATGGTCCAACATGATTTCTTTATCTCCAAATTGAAGAGACATGGATTCCATGGGTGGACCATTCAGTGGATAAGGAATTGGCTGAATGAATGCAGCCAGAGAGTTGTGATCAATAGCTTTGTGTCTAGGTGGAGGCCAGCAGTGAGTTGTGTCCCTCAGGGCCCTGTCTTGGGACCAGTGCTCTCCAACATCTTCATCAGTGACACAGACTGTGAGATCAAGTGCACCTTCATCGTGTTTGCAGATGACCTGAAGCTGAGCAGTACAGCTGACACAAAAGAAGGACAGGATCACTTCCATGGGGACCTGGACCCACCCAAGAAGTGGCCCATGAGAACTTTCCAAAATTCAATGAGTCCCAGTGCAGAGTGATTCAGAGCAATCCCAGATATAAGCACAGATTGGAAGAAGTCATTGAGATCAGTCCTGCAGCAAAGGACTTGGATATTCTCAGGGATGAAAAGCTGGGCACGAGCCAAATGTGTGTGCTCACAGCCCAGAAAGCTGACCACATCCTGGGCTACATCAGAAGAGGTGTGGCCAGCACATCAAGGGAGGTGGTTCGCCCCCTCTACCCTGCCCCACGAGGTCACCACCTGGAGCACCGTGTCCAGCTCTGAAAGCTTTAGTACCAGAAGGATATGGACCTGTTAGAGTGGGTCTAGAGAAGGCCATGAATACGGTCAGAGGAATGGAGTACCTCTACTACAAAGATAGGCTGATGTTCTGCCTCAGCAGGTCGGAGATAGTCAAAACTTTGGGAGCCCAGAGAAGGCACTGTGCTTTGGGCACCTGAAGTGCTGCCTACCTCCCTTGCAGCCCTGCTCTGAGTGCAAATGGCCTTTAATGCTGCTTTTTGATGAATCTGAAGGCTTGTGGAAGTAACCTTACCAAAGCCTTACTAACAGGACCCTGCAGTGTATGTCCTCCTTGGACTCCCTACACTTCTTCTGAGAGAGAAATGTCACTTAAAAATTGTTAGCAATAGGTAGATGGCATGACAGGGCAATGAGATGGCTCAGGAGGGTGAATGCCAGAGCTCAGGGTTCAGCTTTAACACAACATGGAGGTATGGGAGGAGGCCCACAGGGGACCACCAGTTGCCACAGGGCAGCTTATCCTGGAGGGTTATTCAGGGTTTTCTGAGGTGCAGTGCACTCTGTAAGTAAAGATACCCCGCTGGCCCCCAGAGTAAATATGTATCTGTAAAAATACTGTGCATTTCATAGCTGACATTGCTGTAAGGAACCATGCCTTTCAGTGTTGTGCAGTGTTTGGGTAGCCCAGAGACCTGAGAGATGCTGCACAGCCTGCTCTGTGGGAGGCTTTGTGGCAAGATCTTTAAGTGTCCTGACCTCTCCACACTGATATTTAAAGGTCAGTTGTATTCTGAAAAATTACCTTGATAGGCATAGTGAAAATTTGTCTTTCTAATCAACAAATTTGCCTAGCTAACAACAGAAAATGTTAATGTCCAGATGTGCCAGTTCAGGGTAAGTTCAGCAGAGAGAGCCAGAGCAGCTTTTTCTGTGTCCCACTCTCAGTAGTAAGGGCTGTGTAAAAAAGGTTTCCAATTCTGCAAATGTGACTGGAGTAGAAATGTGCTATCTTGGGTGAAGGAGTTTAGCAGCCTTAGCTGGCATAAAATGTAGCAAATCCTTATTTTAGTGAGTGAATTCCCCAGATGTGCCTGGGAACAAGTCAACTGACTACAAAAGATCTATTTCTCCACCATGACTATTTAGAGTAAAACTGCACTTTGAAGTTTGGAAGGCACTTTTGCAATAGAGGGGTTTGCCCTGCTGTCCTTGGCCAAAAATAGTGGCTTATTTTTGTCCTGCTAGCACATGCCAGCTGGCTGCCACCCTCCATTCCTGACGCAGCTGCATTTCAGTTCTGCTGTTTATGTAAAGTTTGTGCAGTGTGATTTAGGGTCCTTTGGGATGAAATGTACTATGTAAATATAAACTCTTATTTCCAATGTCTTTCTGTAGCCATTAAGAGCCTAATTCATCCCACCACGCAGGGGTTTACACCAAGACTTGGCCAGACAGATGCAGATCCCAGCATCATCTGGCACCTAGTGGGTTCAGTCTCTGGAGGAAACTTCCATGAGCAGCTTCTGGAAACACCACAGTGCTGCTTAGTGTCCCAGCACTCAGGATTTGGAACATCCGAGTGGAAGACTGTTTTGAAGACAAGGGTTTAGTTTGGCATTTTACTACATAAACTTGTTGATTGAAATCTGGATTTGGAGTTTTGCGTACTCCTTCACACTAGGCTGTAGGATAGTTTGGATCCATCTGGTTAATTTACCAATACAGCTGAGCAAGTGATGAGGAACAGGGTGTGCTACAGCCATCTAAGTGCTTCTCTTGCAAGGTCAGATATCCCCATAATTGGGAATAATGTGCAAATATATTGCTTTCACAAAGAAATTAGCCCTGTTGAGGGCTTGAGAGAACTGAGAATCCGGTCCAGTTTGATTATATCTTGCTGTCTATTGACAAGTATGGGCCTATCCCAGACTATATGCAACACGTATCCATAATTCACACTACACAATACCAAATCCAACATTTGCAACATACCAAAGCAGATGATCTGCAAGATATAGCTGCCTATTTAAATAGTGTCCTGAATATTTATCTACAAGAATTTCCATGTCACTTCAGCTGTAGAGAGAGTGGAAAAATGTGGGCAAAAAAAAAAAGGTAAAGGCAAAGTTTGAAAGTCCAGGATGGAAAACTCAGGGGTCCAGGATCACATGCCTACCATAGGCTCCCAGCAGTTTAGTCAGGGATGTTCAGCGTCCCTTGACTGCAGCAAAAATGACATTGAATAACAAGAGATTTCCCACAGATTTTAGAAGCTACAAAACATGGAGCAGACTTCATGTGCCTCTCTCCTTTGCAATGAATTCAGTTTTCACATCTGCAATAGCAGCAGCACATACTCTCAGGCTGAGCCTTTCCTATGCACTTTGAATCGGCACTGTGGCCACACAAGGGACAGGAAAGGGGAGCTGCCTCAGACAGGGCTGCTGAGGATCTCCTTGTCAAAACTCAAACACAAAAGGACACTTGTGGATTTCTGTCCCAGGCAATAAAAATTTCAATCAGAAGGAACTTGCTGTGCCTGGTACGAAATGCTGACAGTTGCTCATTAGAGCAGGGCAGTCTGCTCTGGCAGTCCTCCTTGCTTCTGGGAGCACCTTGGTCATCCACAAAGCTCCTTGGGAGCACTGGGACACCACTTTGAAGATGACCAGATGCCTTTCTCAGACAGGCTACTGGGACTTCACAAAGCAGGTGGGAACACTGCACCAAAAATTAAAATCCAGAGCTGCTGAATTTACAACTACCAGCAAGACTAGCCTGAACATTGGAAAGGCAGAGTAAATATAATCCAGATCTCCAGGCTAGAGATGCCATCCTGTTGTATTTATGCAGCCCACTCCAGCAGAACCTGTCCTCTCCTGGAGATGGACTCACTTGTCTGAAGGCAGAGGAGACCATGCCTGTCAAATCCGGATCAACCCCATCCCCAACTCCACCTGCTGTCAAGTCCCACCAAAGCCCATGCAATCACCTTTTGAAGTTTCCTTGAGCCTGACTGAATTGCCATTGGGCTCCTGCAGTGTGTGCTGGAAGGTGAGATCTGCTCCCTGTGCTATTCTCAACCAGCAGCACACAGTGTCTCTTGTTTTGCCCTTGCAAATTCAGAGAAAGAGGGATATTTGATTTCTTCTAAGGTGCCCGGGACTGTTTGAGGCTACCTGATCTCAGGGAAGAAGATGGAAGTGTTCTGTACCCTTTCCCATTTTCCTCTGTATCTCCATGCCCATTACTGCTGCACCAATCTTAGAGTATATTAACTAAAAAGGAATTGCAGAGGAATTTGCAGAGGAGCTTAGGAGAATATTTTGGGTCCAAAGGAGCTCAGAACCAGTGAGGAGCAGAGATTGGGTGCAATGGTGATGCTCACAGACCTCCAGAACTGGGGTGACTATGACCTCCATGCTGATCGTTTGGCTTTAATCTGGCACTGTGAAATGTCAATGTGTCCTTCAAACAAAACAAAAAAATTAAGTATTGCCAGAACCCTATCATATCCAGAGAGAGATGAAAGAGTGTACTGCATATTACCTGTGCCTTGCTGCTACAGAGGTTGCTGCTTCACTCACAGTGAGTACATCACCATCACTGAAATATGAGACTGGGGCCAGCATGATAGATTTTTACCAGAAGTGCATAAAAGGGAATTATTTCTTTTCAAAAAACCCTCTTCCTCTCCCAGGAGCAATCCTAGCTCATTTTTTGTCTCCAGCATTCCCTCTCCTTCTTACACTCACAATATTTTTACCTTTTTTTTCCCTCTGTTTGGCAAAGAAAAGTTGTTAATCCTCATGGGAGTTACAGGGCAGTAGAAAGTGTACCAGAAGCTGCCGAAGGGGCAGTGGTGTGTAGTTTGCCTATCTCTGATGTCAGCTGGGCTTGGGATGAGTCAGGAAGATAAGTTAGGTAACAAACAAGTGGGAGAGCTAATAGACCAGTTGGTAGCATGGCAAGGGTGCGTCCGCTGCTGACTCAGAGACCTAATCAATGTCTTATCATTTCTCACGCCTTCCAGCTCCAGCATCAAACCTCCAAGGGCTCTCATCAGGGGATTAATTCCTCCTTCTCATCTTCAGCAGGAGCATGCACTTGAGTCCTCTGCATGGGAAACAGACACATCTTCTCCATGTGGCAGAAACACCCAGCCAATGGTTACACCCACCAGCTAATGGATGGACACCTACCCCAGCCAGTTGTACCTAGGTACAGAATGCAGATTTATTATCCCCAGCTGCAAGCAATACCAGGAGCCCAAGGAATTATTAGATATATTTTATGATGGAATAAAGAGATGGTAAGGGAAATGGAACCTCAAAGGAAGACGTTCAGACATCCTGAAGACAACAAGCAGAGGTAGTTAGGAGGATGCATATTATACTAAACACAAGTCCATCAGAGGCAGCTGAGTCCCGTGTCACAGAATAAGATTATCTCTTGGTGTCATTCTACAACAGCTATGAAGATTCACCTGAAGATCCATTGTGAAGGCTGGAAGTCATGTTGCCAAAGGACTTGTCCTGAGAAGAAAGACACAGGATGAATGCCACTCCAGTGCTGTGCACATGAACCTTGTCTTCTGGAAGGGAGCCATACTGCAAGACTCTCCGGCACCAGGCTCAAGCAGGGCCCTCTTTGGCTCCTTGGTGGCACACATGGGCACCTCCTAAGGCTCTTGTATTGCCCTTGGCTTTTTCCTCACCTGCTCTCTGTGGCTCTTCACTCTGGGCGGGGTTACGGGGGTTGCTGATTGCTGCTGGTCAGTTCAGACAGACTTTTAGCTCCCTCAATGTTTCTGGCCCTGCCCCATCCTGGACACAGCTATAAATGATGTTCCCTCTTCACATCTTGCCCCAGCTTTTGTTCTATTTCCTCTCCCTCTCCCTGAGTCCCCAAAGTGCTTGGCATATGTCTTTCACCTACCTGGTGTGGGTTGCTCCATGGGTATGCAATGGGCACAGAAGCTAATTAGTGACTGATACAACAGGGTTTTAAATTTAACCTCATGGTGCAGCCATGCCTTGAATGTAAATAAGGCACATGCTTTTGAGTGAACATGTGAGGTCCTTTGAGAGCACTTCAGAGGAGACCAACCTGCTGCTCAGGACAAGTGTGACTTCTGCGAAAAACCTCTGAAATACTCGGAAGACTTAATGTGTGCTACTCACACACTGCTTTGAAAACTTCCCTCAGTGCTCAACTAGTTGCTACAGCAGAAGTGCATGAAAATGTGAAAAGTGAAAAATTCAATTTGAATCTTTAGAAAAGGATCTATAGGCAAATATGGAAGAGTTGGTCAAGCTTTTAGGTGGCATCCATTTCTGACCCACCTCTGGCCCTATTTACTAAAAGAAATAGAGTTCGAACAAAGGGAGTAAAATAAAGGAAAAGATGCTTCTAAAGTGAAGCTATTGAGAATAAATAAAACAAGAAAACAAATCAGAATAAAATAAGTGCATCAAGATGATTTCGATAATCTCAACACAAAACCAGTTAATCCTTATAAGCGTTAAGAGGCTCTTCAGGAAGCAGCTGTCCCTTTGGTTACAAACACACTGGAGTCAATTTAGCATAGAAACTGGAGCTGCTTAAATAGTTTACTTTTGAGACATTACTATCTGATGTTCACATCACAGAGCCAGTTATAAAGCTCTCGTCTTAGATTTCTGTTCTCACATAGTAGGTAACCCTTTCCTCCCCTCTGCCAGCAGATTCCAACAGATGACAGATTTCAACAGAACAACTCTAATAAACAGAATTTTGACAGGTCTTCTTGGCCAGAAGCTATCTGGGGCAACGGCAAGGGCTCTTTTAGGACAAAATAATTTTTCTTTATGAGCCAACATTTAAATCTATTTTCTTCAGAGTACAGATTTTAGGGACAGGCACATGCATGCACGCACACAGCAATGCTTTCATGGCATGGAATGAAGTCTAAGAAAGCCCAGAAATTTCCCAGACATCAAACAAAGACAGCAAACATCGATAAAGAAGCCACTTCCCAGAGGACTGGGCCTGGAGGTGCAGTCATGGACACAGCAGATGTCCTCTTGGCTCAATGCTTCTCCTGCACAGACCTTGTTTGGGCGCTGGCTGGGAAGCAGGAGGCAGGGACAGCATAACCAGCAGAGTTTTAACAATGACTCTCTAAGACAACTGTACTTGGAGGGACTGGAGAGCCAGTCTTCTCTCAACAGGCTCATTGACCTTAAAGGGGAGGTATCCCAGACTGGTCCTTTGAGTTCCTGAACTTTGCTTGCTCTGCCTGGTGACATCTCCCTCCCCCGGCTGCAAGCAAATCTGCTGCAAGGACTGATTTGGAGCTACCCCAGATTTGAACTTAGCAAGTGGCAGATTTGGGAAAAGTCCCATTTACATCCACAGAATAAAAAGCATTTGGTGCCTTATAGAGCAGACACTGTATATCTGCAAATGTTTCCCTAAGCCTTTGTTTCCCTCCCTCTCCCCTGTTTTGTAAGTAAAAAAATTAACATGCAAGATGTTTCCTGAAGATTTTGGCATAGTCTTATCTGGATAAAAGGTCTCATGATGACTCTGTTGCCAACTTAAAGAAATTTCAACACCAAACTATTCTATAAAAATAGCTGCTTGCCAGGGTTTGTTTGTTTTCATCCCAACCACTGCTTGACATTCCCTCATCTGCAAACTCAAAAATAAACGTGCACAATTTATTACTTCTGTCATCATTCTTCTCCTAAAGAAGGCAACTTACAGTCAGCATTCTATTTTGGAAATAAGCTGGAAGTCAAGCAGTTTGTGTCTTGTACACTTTGAGAGTAGCAAAACTTGCTAGTTCTTTCTTTGCTGACTTAGCCTCTGAGCAGTGCTGGGCATGCTGCCTGAAGCTTCCACAGCTGATTCCAAAGCCTCTTGCACCCCACCAAGAACAGCACTTGCAGTAGCTCTTTGCAGAAGGAGTGACTTTGGGGTTTCCAAGGGGCTGAGATCTTACTGCCATCCCCTGAGGAGACTGGCCTGGCTGAAGGGTGAGGGACTGAGCAGGGGCTGAGCCCTGAGAGCTTTGCCCAAGGGTGATGCTTCCTGTTCCTGAGCACAACCCTGCTGATGGGCACTGAGCAGCAGTGAGGCAGTGTCACCCTGTGTCCCCTTTTGAGGGAAAAGTGGAGAGAGAGAACAGAGCTGTCATGTTTCCCCCTCCACAGCTGGCTGCCCTTCTTTCCCACATTTTGGAGAAGCAGTGATGATAGAACCACTCCAGTACTGTCATTATACTACATAGTAATAAAAATGTATATTCTGTGCGCTGGAATCCTACATTCTTGGCCTTGCCTTGTCTCGCATCCAGACAGTTTGGAATCTGAGGGTGAACAATTCAGTGAGTGTGGGAAGACCCACTTTTCTATCCTCCACCACAGACTCATTTTGTGACAAGGAAAAAATGTCCAGAGCTACAGAGAAGTGCCCAGCTGTCTCATCCTTTGAAAACCAGACCCTAAACCTTCTGGGCCTGAGCCCTCCATCTCCAGTTAGTGAAAGAAACACTTCCCTGTGTCCTGTTGAGAAGTGTATTCAAAACTGAGGAGCACTTAGTGATGGGGACAGATGCTCCCTGTAACCTGGGGATTACTGCCTTAGCGTGTCTGAGTGCTCTTGGTGGGTCAGGACCACCCACACGGGTGGAAGCTGAGCTCCTGCTGCCACACTGGCTTTGTGGGGGCATGGGGAGCCGAGGGCTTTGGCTGGGTGAAGCAAGGGGCTGGAGGTGAGCTTCACCCAGGGCTCACGGCAAGGGCAGCCCCAGCAAGAGGAGGCAGGTCCATGGCTCCCTCACACCAAAGAGGAGGGAAACAGAAGATTCAGACCCAGTCGCCTGGTATAAACATTAAAGGGATTTTGCATGCTTATATTTTTTTCCTCAGAGAAAAATTATGCTGCTTTGGGTTGCCATGGCTCCTGGTTTCCCTGGTTACCTCTCAGTATGGAGTAGGGGATGAGACATGAGGGGAGGGAAGGAGGAGCCAAAAGAAAACAAGGGCCAATTACAAAGATCCTGAGCAAGGCAGATGATGTCAGCAGGCCTTTTTTCCTGGAAAAAAGAACAAAAAGAATGGATCTTTCTCACAAGGAAGGTGGCTGTGTTTTGTACCCTTCAATGTTTTATAATTCAAAAGGGGGAGAAGATTATACAAAAAAATTAATCACCAGTGAAAACCTACAGCCCAGTGTTTAGTACTTCCTTGAACTTAGAAGCAAAGGGATGATTGGTGAGAGAACCATGATGGAAAATAAGAAATCACAGAAATGGGAATACCTGGGACCATGTACATGCTGGCAGGCAAGGCCAGGCTGCTGGTAATGGATTTTGCAATGGCCCATTGAAGCCAGGCAGGAGAAAAGTGTTGATGCAACTCCAGCTCCAGAGAGCTCCAGCACAGCACTTCTGGCCAGCCCCACCAGCAGAGCCTCATGTGGATCATCCCCTTCCAAAAATCAACAGGACAATGTATGCAAGAAAGGCTTCCTTACATGACCAAGTCCCCAGTCCTTAGTGAAAGTCCCATGCCGTTTTCAAGTGGTCAAGCTTTGAGTAAGCACTAAACCAAGCCAGTGTAAACCCTCTTTATACAACCACATGTTTCAGTGGTTGGACAAGAAATCCAATCTGATCCCAGTGGCAGGGCGCCAATAATCCTCTCACCTTTCTCTTAATATCCTGTGACTCAGTGATATATGTCAGGCCATTTAAACCCCAGCAGCAGAGTTCAGGTGCTGTGCCAATTATATTGAGTGGATGGGGAGATATGCTAGTTGAACAAGAAATAGGTCAGAGGAACGATTTAGCTAATAAATTATATTAATGAAAAGTTCTTTGGGGAGCTGTTTGGTTTGTAGTTCTGCAGAGGAGAAGAGGGTCAGCAGGAGCAAAGAGAAAAATGGGAGGACCTGGCAGTAGACTTCAGTAGAGCAATGAACGGGCAAGATGGGAAAAGGGAAGATGGGAAATAGGATGAACCGTGCATGTCTGGTCTTTGTGGCACAGACCCTGCTATAATGGCACTGAACAGTCTCCACAAGGCACAGAGGTGCTTGGGCTAGCTTGTGTTGGGGCTGCTAGCCCTAACTGAGCTTCTCTGCCCAGGTCAAAATAGACAGTTTGTCATCAAGGCTACTTAGCTGGGATATGGTGTCTAAGCAGCACAAGCCCAGGCAGTGGCTCACTTAGCACTGGGCATCTTTGTACAGCACTTCATTCACCCCATAGAAATATCTACTGCCCTGTCCAAAATCTGCCCATGTAAAGTCTTTCCAGTGCTGGGCATTGAATCAAATCCAAGTCTGGTGTCTAGATACAGAGTTAGCAAAACAGAAATCACTGCCAGGAACACACAGAATCCTTAGGCTGCCTTCATTACCAGCTCACTTTGAAATGATTCCCAAGGACTACTTTGTTGTGTTCTAATTGGTGGCGTTTGGAAGTGCAGGGGAGAGCTTCTCTGCAGGGTCCTGTGGCTGCATGTGTTCTACCTGTAGATAAAACAAAACAAAACACACCTTCCAAAGGTACTAATGGCAACCTATTGAATGTCCTACAGGGAGAGCAGGACATTACTGCATGTTGGGCAAGGATCACAAAAATGAGTAAACAAGGTATCTTTGGAGTTTTGTTTCTGTTTGTAATAACAGAGATAGCTTTAAAGTTATGTTGTCATCACTGCAAATGAAGGCATAGAGCTTAGTGACATCTAATTTTAGGTGTTTTGAAGTTAGATGACTGTTGCCAGCCAGAGGCAGAGAGAGGAGGGCAGCCAGGACTGCACACCTTCGAGCTGTCTCTCCTGGGCACCTCTTATAGGGTGGGATAAAGCCTCTCCTGGTGGTGCCCATTTCTTTCCACCATTTTCAGACAAAGCCCAGCAAACTGATTTTAGTTATCTGACTGCTGAGTGCACCATGTCAGATGTACAAGGTCCACCTGCACTTGCTGTGATGGTTGTTGACAAAGTAGCATCTCCTGTCCCCAGAGCTCCTGCTGATTGTGCCCAGGCCTGAAACTCCTCCTGACAGCTAAGGACAAAACTGATGCTGGCAGGAGATGGGCAGGGAAAGGAACACCTCCCTACAGAGAAGACATTTTGGATTTCTGGTTTCTCATTTCTCTCTGCTATACAGCATCCAGTCCACAAAGTTTATTGCATGTTGTTGGTGAATTTAATTTAGGGCTGATGCTGAGTGAACCACAGAAACAGAGCCTTCATCAGAGCACTTACTTTTGTAGTGAGATTTGAAGAAGTAGTTCGAAAAATAATCTCCAGCATTCATGAGCTGTTATAAATTGGTCCTTTTATGTATTAGAGACAGAGCAATAAATGCCAAAGGGGATTTACTGGTTATTGCTGCTCTGATAAAAGGGTCATTAAGAGTTGTAAAAGCCTAAACGATAATGGGGAGATGTTGTAAATGCTGTAAGTGAATAGAATGAAAGAACATGATATACCCGTCAGCTGAGGTCACTTCCTAATAGTTTATAACCCTCTTCTAAACGCTGAAGAGAAATCTGGGTTTGTCCAGCCAGGCAACTGAAAATTCCCATCAGTCACCCCAAGCTGAGCTCCTGGAGCTTCCTAAGCCACACCTGACTGACAAGCATCCTGAAAAAGCCGAAGCCTGCAGAGTGAGTCTCTATACCACGTAGGGACTGCTCTCTGAAAGGGCATGTATAGGGCATGGCAGTGTGTCCTATGTGGTACAGCACCAGGGGCTGTTCTGAGAAAGGCCCTAAAATGGTCACATGGAAGGACAGACCTACATGCCCCAAATCTTCACCTCTGATGCAGACAAGCCTCATCCTCCTCTTAAATGTGAAGGGAGTTTTTTTGACATAACCCAGCAGGTCTGCCAGCTATTTGCTTTGTCTGCCTTGCACACAGCATCTAACCAATAAGTCCCATCAAAATTTAAATGTGAAAATAATTTTAAAATGAACACCATCAATTCCCACAGCTTATTATTAGCAGAGCTGCTGAAAGCATCTGTTATTAGGGCCTTCAGCATGTCCCTTAGGAGCCTTGTTTTCTGTTGTTTATGATTTTGTCAAACTTGAACTGAAATTCTTCATTCTGAATCTCTGTCTCCTGCTGCATTACTGTGGAACATTTCAGGCAGAGCAGTACAGCCGTGAGGCTATAGGAAAAGATGTAATTTTGTCTATGTTAAAGTAAGACACTGGTGACTTTTTCTTTGAAGAAAGGCTAATTTCTCTGTACTCAGAAGTCTGGCATGACAGCATGATTTCTTTTCAGTGATCTGCTTTTTTGCAATTTCACAGGTAAATTAGGGAAATCTGGTAAATTATGTTCTTTGGCAGTTAAAAAATCAACAGTACATGACATCTGATTTCCTGGGTGTGCTCCAGCCCAAGGTGGCCATGACCTTACCGGCAGTTACAGGAGAGAAGGTCAGTCCAGCAAGGGCTACATGTCAGATCTAAGGGAGATTGTAATTTTAGGTTCCTAATACGAGCTGTGAATGTAGCCATAAAGTAGAAGTTATCCAGTATGAATGCAGACCTGGGAGAGATGTAGGGCCTGATTTATAGAATATAGGTGGAGTAAGTTGTGGGAAGAGGGAGAGGAGGTTTACATCAGGGCAAGAAATTGTGGATGGAGATGGAGATGGAGATGAAGATGCAATGTCTGTGCAGGAGGTTTTGAATTTGCTGGTGAGTTGGGTGGGCTTCTCTGCAGTAGCACCTGAGGGAACTGCCCTTGGTTTGTCCTCCCCACTCCCTTGTGTGGGTAAAACACCTCCTCTCCTACCCCTTGGGAGTGTTATTGCAATTGTCAGGTCAAACATCTGCAGATGAGAAAAGTTGAGGACTCCACACATCTTCCATTTTGCTGAGCTACTCCAGCAATACAATCATATGAAAAACCCTGAGTAAGAATAAGTAGCTGTCTCCAAAGCAGGGTTTGAAGAGTGTACAGTAACCAAGGGCTGGGTACACTCAGCACAGAGTAAACAAACAGCTCATCCTGAGCACCAGGGCAGGAGAAAACACTAGTGGGTGATCATGTGGCTAGAGATAAATGTATCATAAAGCATTTGCCACCAGGAAACAAATGTCAGTTGAGTAAGCATCCTAATTCTGGCATTTCTTAAACTTTCAGTGCTTGCAACCTAATCACGCTTTAGGCTTCTGTGATACATTTGATATCACTGCATATTGAGACACTGCAGACTGTCTCTGACCTAGTAAGTGAGGCACGTCGGATTTATTCCCATAACAAGACTCGAGCCGGCACACTGCAGACCTGTTCTCTGCAGCAGATGAGCTAAGGAGCTTGGCATTTCACCTGGCCTCAATTCCCCCAGACCAGGGGCAGAGCAGGCTCTGTGTGACACCTGATGGCATGCAGAAACTCTGTGGAGCCCAGCTTGGTTAGTAACTTCTGTGCTCTGGGAGGTTCTGTAAGTACCTTGAAATATCGATTTCACACACGTAAACTAATCTGAAGAGGATTAAAAGATTGGTCGGCATTTGAGCAAACAAGAAGGATAGTTTTTTTCCTAGGGGGATCTATGAGTTGTCTTTTATTTGACAAGACAGACAACTTTCAGATATTAAAATACATCTTGAAAATACTTCTAAACCCTTGATTTATTTTAATCCAAAGAGAATTGTTGTTGACTATACCTGGTTTTAAAATCTTTTCATGTTTTGGTCAGGAGCAAGTACAATGGTGCATTTTACAGCTTCACTATAAAATATAAAGAATAAATAATTGCTGAATGTCACACAAGATGAGAAGTTATTCTTTGAATTATTTACATAATACTCACAAATAATGAATTTGTGTAGAGAAAATAGGGACAACTATGCATATATAAAGGGAAGATGTTTGTCAATAAAATAGTATTAAAAACTTTAAATTGTAAATTACTGTAAACAACATTTTATAAACAAGTAACAGCATCAGAGGTTTCTCAGACAAATATTTTCAAGTAATTGACTAATTATGACATTAGTCAGAAAAAATTGGACCAGTCCCAGCCCAGAAAATTATCAGAGAGGATAACCTTATTTCCAGGGCACCACTGAGAACAGCCAAACAAGTTGGTTCTGTTTTACATTTAATTTTTGCTTTCTTGTTGTTATGAATTGTATGCTGCTGTTTTGGCTTTCAGTGTTTATGGTTAAGTTACTTACAAGCAGCATGGCTGTAACTTCATACAAGAAAATGATTGTGGATTTATTTACAAGATATTCATTTACACTTCTATAATTGAGTAGAGAATTCTCCTCCAACCTGTATGTTCTCACTTGGCATTCTTCTTGTTTGCTTGCTTTTAATTACTTCTAATATGCATACTAATGCTCTTAATAATTTGGCTCATGAAATCTACATCTGCAGATTTTTTTTTTTAGGGCTTTTAATTTATAGCTTGAATAGTATTGTTTTAATTTTCTTCTTTCCAATAACAAAGCAGTTACTGATGCTTCAGATGTGATCAGAGGATTTAAACATTCCTTGGGTGTGCAATGGGATGCTGTACCAGGACCTTTCCTGGAGTGAGGCTGGAACACACACAGGACAACCCTGCACTTGTACTGGTCAGCACGACAAGCCCTGAGTGTCCTTCTGCACAAAGGAACATTGTTCCAACCCCTGTTCTCTTTATCAGTTCTGCTTCTTGACTCCTGTACACCTTTCCTTTTCCACATTTAAAACAATCTCACAGCCTTCATAGAAAGCAATCTGCCACCCCTACCCCAAACCCTGACTGTGACTGCTGTTTCTTCCTTTACTCGTGGCTTTCACAACTTACAGCACAGCAGGAGCCTCCCATGCACTAATGAACCTCACATCTGGGGATTGGCTTACAAGGCATGAGCCTAAGATAATGGGGATGCATTTGCTTTTGTGGTTTCTATCTAATCATGAAGGTTGGGAATTTGCTTGGTTTTTTTTGGTTTTTTTGTTTTTTTTTTTTAAACAAAAGGCAAATCAGAAGTATAACTGAGACACTGAGATTATTCACCAGGCACATGACTTCCGGAATGTGAGTTAAAAGCAAAACATAAAATGAATACAATGTTTAGAAGCCAAGAGAAGCAGAACCACTGCAAAGAATAATTTGTGGATTACTTTTATTGTGTTACACAATAAATAATTGATAAAAGTAAATAAATTCTGAGGTCGCATGGCAAATAATGATTGTGACAGATAATCTATGCTGTAAAAAGTTCTAGGTTTGGTCCAGATGTTAAACATAAACTAGTTTTCTGAGAAGCAATGTTTTATATACGTGCACTTTAAAAGCTCTTTAACTCCGGTGTACTATGTGGAGTAAATAAAAATCAAACTCTGTATTTACATACACTGAATGTGCACAATAATGTGTTTTGAGAGTTAATAATGCATGAAGGGTGCTCAGGGTAGAGGTGGAAGCTTGGTGTCTGGTTGCTGAAAACTTCTGAGATGCAAAGGGGGTCATGCGGGTTTAACTGTTACCTGAGAGCTTTTCCTGGGGTTTGTTGATTAAAAATAAAATTTTTTTTAAAGTTTTATAGAAAGCAAAGTGAGAGAAAAGTTTCAGGTGAAACAATACCAGCTTAAAGAAAAATTATACTACTATTTTACACATTTATATGTATTTACATTCTATATTAAATATATTATAATAAAATAAAATAAATCTCTTAAAAATAAACTACTAAGAAGATGTTCATAGAAGCTTTGTGAACTTTTTCATCAATAGCATACTAGACAATCCACGCTGTATAATCTCCTTTGTCCCCTATGTTCTCCCTATATCTCCTCGACCATCAATCTGTGCTTCCTGGTGTTAAGTCTTTTTCTCTCTTTCTAAGCCCCGCAGTTGTGCTCCTCAGGCACAATTCACGTGGTTCCTCACACCTTTCCCAGCCAGCTCTCTCAGAATGGGGTGAATGTCCCCCAGGAGACTCCTCTCTCTCCATTTGCTCAGCTGGAGCCGGGATGATGAGCTGGAGAAGCACACAGGCACTCATCTCGAGATAGGAGAGAGGAATCCTACCCCTCCTCCCAGTAACTCTCATTTCCTGGTTTTCCCAGGATTAAACAGCGCTGAACTCTTTGGCCCCAGAGGAAAGAAGAGGAAACACAACAACAAAGGAGAAATCTGATTCCAATGGGAGCTGTTGATGAAAAGCATTTAGGCAGAGCTTTAAAAGGGAGGCAGAAATACCCACTTGTGTCTCACTTCAAGTGACACACATCAATAAAGCAGTGTAAAAGCGAAGGGATCTGTCGACCTTCAGAGAAGAGCTTCCAAGGGAAACACGTTTTGTGATTTGGCGCAGGTATGTCAGGAGTCATTAAATCAGGAAATTACAAAACTGAAGGCCGGTGCTATTGGGAATCAGAAGGGAGCAGAAAAATGGATGAATTCTGTACTGATCAATTTCATAAAAAATAGTGGCAGTTTGAGAGCTGACAAGCAATCAAACAAGATCAAAGTTCTCCCACAATGACTGGCATCAGATGGGGCATGGTGTTTGCTGGGTGGGAAAGGCTGCCCTGCCCTTCTCCACCATGAACATGTTTGTGGACAAATATATCAATTCAAGGTCTCAAATGACTTCAGTATTTCAGGCCACTAGCCTGATCCTCAACTCCTGTTGAAGCTTTGTTTATCAGTGCTAACAACCGGTTTCGCAAGGCAAGCCTTTATTTTGGCTGACATACTGTATTCCCAAAGGCTGATGTAACATGGGTCACAAATGTCTGGTGACAAATCTCTTCCATCCTCTCTAATTTCCATGTGAAATCAACTTGCATGTATCCCAAATTATATACAGCCAAGCAAGGAGACGGTGTCTTGGCACAAGCACGTTCAAATCCCCCAGGTGCAAGGAAGGAGAAACAAAGATTCATTACAGTAATAAAGTTTCAGCCTTCTAGGGATGAGGTCAAATGAGAGCAGCAGAGCACTGGCTAACAGGAGAGCAGATCTTATGTACGTGGGAGCTATCAATAAGCTTTCTGACATGTGCCTGTTGAGTAGGGTCCATTGAGGGAAAATATCTACCTTATCACTGAACATTTCACAGGGCAAGAAATGTTCATTGGACAATGTTGCACAAGTAGGATTTTTTTTCTGTCTAAATTTATTATTTACCTTTGAACCTTGTCAGCAGGTAGTGAGTTCTGTCAATCTGTGTGTTTAGTCCAATGGAAAAATGCTGTATTATTTTGGCACTTAGCAATTTTGTATTTACTGAGAATCCTTTCTTTGTAATGATGGAAATTCAGTGTTTAGGGCAGAAACTGTTCACTGGAATCAAATCTGGAAACTGCAAGGGTGCACGCCAGAATGCTGCCCACTTCTTTAGAGTCAATGAAAATGTGCATTCTCCTTTATACACTACCACATATTAGTATGGTTGTTACAGACTAAAAGCTGCTGCTGAAAATGACAAAGCAAACTGAAAAGTACCACTAATATCTAGGTTGTAACATGTTGCCAGAACATTCCTGAGAAACAGGAGCCTCCTGGGAGCAGCGTAGGTGGCATTCACTCACTTTGGAGCCCCAATGTTTATACCAAATTGCATTTCCTTGCCACCACACATGCCAGAGCCTGCCTTAATTTAGACTCTGCCCTCATAGACTCTGCCTGAAGTCCCTCCACTGCTCCCTTATTGCAGGCACAAGCAGCAGCCAGAATCTCCCAGGACTGGTCTCAAAAGCCTCTTTCCCCTTCACTCAGCTCAGCAGAATTTCATGACATATACATTAACTTGGATTTAATTTGGTGGTTCTCCAAATGCCAACAGCAAAAACAGGGCTGAGGAGGAGGAGGGAAGAAAACTCCACAAGCGTGATACCTGCAAGCCAATAGTTCCATTAACCTTTCCAGGGAAAGGCAGGCACTCTTGTTTTCTAGTAGTCTATCAGTTTTCTTCCTATTTATACATGTAGTCTTTGCCTAGGTCATAAAGTGTCTAAATGAAAATTTATTGCAGAGACTGACTATTGATTTGTAATCCTGCACATCTGGAAGACATGATGCTAAAAGAATGTCCATTCTTTGAACTCATGAAAATTTAAACTCTAGCATAAAATAAATTGTTTCAGGATAAAATGAACACATTTTGAATGAACACCATAGATGCTTGGGTTTGTTTCATAGGTATATCCAGTTTACAAAATACACCAGAGAAGTTTCAGTGATATTTATGGGGCTGATTGACTTCAGTGAAGCCACACTGGAGGCTTACAGCAATTAATGACACCTTCCTAAGTATATTGCAGAGAATGGCTACATGATAGCTGCTTCTCAAGGTCCGTGCTGTCAATGGGATGGATTCTATAGAAGTGTCTCTTAAAATCCAGAATTTTTTCTGTGAATGAAACAAGCTAGTCCATGATCAAGGAATTCAAGTAAACTCCCCCTCTGGGAGGGAATCCAGGTTTCTCCTTCTGTCACTTTGTGTTTCATTCAGTCATATCTCTGCCAAAACCACAGAGTTCAAGGACTAAGCATAAATTTCCTGTCAATTCCTGTCCAAGTAGTTGCTGCTGACATCCTGACTCACTGAAGAGGAAGATAATATCTACCTTTGTCAACAAACATCATTCTTCTTGCAATTCTTAGGGCAGGACCAACTCTTCACCTGTAAGGTCAGAGTTATGTAAAGTTGGGAAGGATATTTAACAAATTACTCTAACATGATGTACACAGGAAAAAAAACAGTGCAGCCAGCTAAGGCCAACCACAAAGCCTGGTTTCCTCAGATTCTCCCATCACAGAAACCATACAAACATTTGGCACTTTCACTAGCACTGTGCACCACTGTGTTGAGTCTTTGCTCATCTGAACTGTACGTAAATTAATTTCTCCATGAGTTTCTTAATGATAGATCTTGTATTTACCTACCATCCAGGTTGTCTGTTTTATATATGCAGATAGTGCTTGCATTAACTCAAAAAAATGCAGATTTACAAGGAAGCAAAGAATCTGCTTTTGTTTTGAGAGTCATAGAATACTCTGAGGTTGAGTGGACTTAAGAGTCCAGCTCTTGAGTAAATGACCCATCGGTGGGATTGAATCCACAACCTTGGGGTTATTGTACCAGGCTCTAACCAACTGAGCTAATGTCAGAAAGATGACTGTATTCTGATCAAACGTCAAATTCAGCCACCTTTTGCTTGAGCAAAGCTACCATTTTCCTTCCCTCCCTCCACCTGCCAATGCATATTTATTCTGGAGTAAGTATTGCAAAAAGGTATTACAGTAACAGTCACTGTAACAGTGGTAATGATATCACTAATAATAATTATCTCAAACTAACATAGTGCCTTTCTTCTGGGGATCACACTGTGCTTTAAAATCATCAATGCTGGCATCTCCTCTGGAGCTGCCATCTGAGTGGAAGAAGCTCAGATCCCTGCCTAGCCAGCTCCTCTCTCAGGGCACTGCTCCTTTTGTGGATTGCTCTCAATCTAAGCAGTAAGGTTTCATCCAGAGCTGAATGAGCTAACAAGCTAGAGGGGGTACCAAAAGTGGTACAATGACACCTGCTAACAGCTGAACACAAATTTACTGCTTTCCACACCCAAGGTTTGACCAACCTGATGTATAGCAGATGTGAGATGGCTGAAGAAGAAATAAAAACTGCAAAAATGAGCCCAAGGCTAGAGGCATAAAGGGAAGGAGGGGAATACTTCACATGGAGGAGAAAAAAAGGAGTCAAATCATGGTTTGTATGCTAAGATTTGTTACCTCAACTGATAAAAATGCATCTGTCAAGAACAGGAAGAATCAGTCTGCAAACAAGCTAGTGATATTCTAGTAACACTATGAGATTTGACAAGTGGAGTAAATCATTCCACTTCTTCAGACAACCCAGTTTTATCACTGGATTTATCTCTCATCTTCATTAATTACTATTGAAATTGCAGGCAGTAATCCGTTTACCATAGAACAAGCAGGAAACAGAGTATTCAAAGTATGATGAATCAGTGCTTTAACTAGCCAAAACATGACGGGCAAAGCTTGCTGCCGTCACTGGTGATTCCCCAAGAAAAGCATTTATGTAACTGTACAGTTATACATAATTACACAGTGACAGGCATCCTGCTTACACACTAGGTCTGTTTGTTCTCTGCATTTTTCATAGTGCCCTGTGTCTCATAAAAGCAGTTATACAGGCTGATACAGGTAAAATTAATCATTTCAAATGGGGCCATTCATCTCAGACAACTCCAGGCTTGGAAAACATCAGTTCTGGAAGTGAAGTCAAAGCCTGGCAATGCTGGCTGGGATTGAAGAAAAGCTCAGGAAACAGAACTGCCCTTCCTAGAGGAATCACACTTCTCTGTAACAAATGGCCTGGCTTATGCTTTCTCCTTGGAAAATTACAGCTGGGATTATCAGAGCTGCTTCAGAGCAAGAATCTGCATCCCAGATGGAAGTTGCACCCTACTGCCAAGTATAGTCCCATTCACTTATTTTTCTGCTGTCTAGGAAATCCTAGCAGACAAGCAGTAGCTTGGTAATAGCTAATCTGCCTGGTTGGAGTGCGTTTTGCCTGTGCTGGAGTCTGTTTCTACTCACTCCAGTGAAAAGCAGCACCAGCTGCAGAGGGCTGCTTCAGCCCAAGATGTTTTAATAACACTAGATGCAGCTTTTAAGAAGGGATCTCATGTCTGCTTAGTGTTTGGGCTATGACTTGTATTACTGATTTATAATCTTCAAGTATCAGGCCAAATTGCTTCCTGCCTAAAGTTGGAAACCCATCAAAAGCAGTGACATCGCCCTTTCTTCTGCCAGCTGTAATATGGTCAGACAAGAATGTGGGGCTAAGACTGCTGGTTGCTATGTTGGGATAGGAGATGTGCCTGACTAGTGTACTTAGTAAGACATTAAGACACATTAAAGATCACATTGCTCCACTTCTCTGAAAAATACTTATATAAAAAGGGCCAGCACAGTATTCCAAGACCAATTTCCTAGATGTAATCAGTCATTCCTGCTGATGTCAGTACCAGGGATGGGGTTTCAGTGACTCCTGTCATGCTAGGCCTGCCCTTCAGGGACAGCACAGTGCCTAAAAAGAGGCCTGAATTCTGGTGCTTGCTTTGCACCAGCTGAAGTGTTTGCTAAGCTCTCATCATCAGCACCTGTGTGATGACACCAGCTCTCTGTCATCACTCAAGGTGTGTTACTGGGGATGCCACTGGAAGCTAGGGAATGTGCTGCTCCTGGTTGAGCAGCTGATGAATGCTGAGGATGCTGCATGGGGAGGCAATGGATGAGGCTGCCTTTCCATGTTGGCAGGGCAGGCTGTGTGGGCACCAGCACCTTCACCCTCAGAAATGCAGCCCAGACAGCTGGGCACCAGAGACAAAAGGAGCCTCCAGACTCTGAAATATGCAGGGGATGTTTAAAAAACCAAACGGTATCAAACCCAAGAAGAGGGAGAAAGGGGAAATACAGCTTTGACCAATCATTGAGAAAACAAGCACAGCTCTGACCCAGCAGAAATGACAGTGAAATCAAAGATGTGGGCAGCAAGGGTTGTCGTCATTAGCAATAAAAAAACCCAAATTGCAGTTTAGTAAGAGCTGACCAATATACTAGGTGGCAAAGTGTGAGTCAAAGCAAGTGCAGAGCTGTGAGTCATCCACCTCAAAGGGCTTTATCCTTGGATAAAAGTCAAAGAGACAGCTCAGGGAGAAAAAAAGGAGTGTAGGAAAGGACAGAGAGGATAGCAGAGCAGTGGGCCTCCTCACAGAGCAGAGGCCACGTGGAGGGCAAGGCAGCTATCAGCCAGTTATGCTCCCTTACTGTTATTTCTGGCCAGGTACACAATATTCTGCATGTTTCACAAACACAGGGGTCAGCCTCCTGCTCTGGGGAACTTCACCTGCTGCACAAACAAGAACCAGAGCAAGAGCAGAAAGAGGGAAGTGGTACAGTAAGCAAGTCACATCACTAAGGGGGTGGGTGTGTGTGTGTGTGCGTTTAAATTAACGAACATTTATCAAGGCTTTTCTCCTGTAGTCCATTTACCATGACTTTATTACACTGATTATGACTGATACAGTGCTCTGCAGGAGCAATACACCAATTAGTCAGCTGACATGGCTTGGTGTTATGAAGTAAGATGAAAAGCAAGAAACTAACAGAGAAAATTACAGGTCAGATAAAGGCAACTGTGATAAGGATCAATGCCATCTAAGAGGGTGAAAACACAAAGAAGGAATTCTTTCAGGTGGGATGGAAAGAGGAAAAGAAAGGGATGGAGAAGATGACAAGATGGTTAGAAGGATGTAGAAGAGAAAGCATACAGAATGAGAGGCTGTTGAGCATTACACATCTAAATACAGGGTGACATGAGTTAGTCCTAGATTACAGGGAAGCACAAGGGGTGACAGGAAAAAGCAAAGAAAATGAATATGCAGGATCTCATGCTGCTTCAAGGACAGTAAATACAAGAGGCAAGGTAGAAAGAACAGGAAGATGGTCATGGCAATCACATCTGTAGTGTCTTCCGTCTGCGGAGGAGCGTTGTTTAAAGAAATTCCAAAGGCCTCAGGAGAAATCAAAACACAGATTTATCACCAGAGGATTGAAGCTAAGCGAGAACAGAGCCAAAGCATGTTTCCATGTCCCCAGCTCAGTTTCAGAGTGCAAATCTAAATCAGCTCCCTTGATTTAATGTGTATTTTCCATGTTTTACAATACAGCAGATGACAATAGAACCTGGCTCACTTATATTCTAGGCAAGGCAGGCATGAGCTGAAGCAATCAAAACCACTGGAAGCTGTGCTGAAATAAGATAGGAAAAAATTAAATAGGTGGGAAAAAATCCAAAAGGTTCTATGTATTTTGTGTAACTTAATTTTCTTAGGACTTCTTAGGTCCAGTTTTAAGTAATGCTTCCACATTATTATTATCCCTCAATATTTCCTTGCAGTCCCCATATCAGGTGGGAGAGCACACTTTTCCAACTTTAAAGTTGAAAAGCAAAGTTTAAGCAAAATTTTGGTCCCACAAACACTTTTGAAGGCACTGTGTTTTTACACTTTGAAAGAAGATATACAGCTTTGGGGAGGGAAGAATCTGAAATAATTAAAATAAGTGAAACCTCTGTATACTGACAATCCAGAACCATAAGTTAGCAGCCTAAAAATTAACCCTACAAAAGGCCGAAATTAGGAGAATGGGGTGAAATATCCACAGTTGTTACCTGATTATTGAAACATTACAGATATTTTCAGGCATGGGATCTGTAACATACAAAAATATAACCTGGTTTGTTTACAAAATAAACAACTACATATTTTTTTAAAGTTTTGTGTAATGACAAACATGCTCAGTATTAATGCATTATACTAAGGTCTGTGTCTGTCTCCTGTCAACAATCTCTAAAGGAGAGAAAGAATGATTGTTAAACTGGAAAGCATCAGAACCATGGACTTGTAAATAAAAAGGAAAGTTATGTCTGCAGGGCTTAGAAATAATATGTAAACAGAGAACAAATGCCACCATGCAGATACATGATGCATGTTTGTACAGAGAAACCTTGGAAAAAGAGCACAACATCCCTGTATTTATTAATTGTAGTGTATCACAGCATGATGTTTAGGGCACATAGTAAGCTCTCAAATGAAATAACTTTCATATAATATTAGTTACAGAAAGCATTTTGGAAGATTGAAGTGCAACAGTAACAACATTTTCAATATTGCCTTAATAATCATTTCAGCATGTTCGTTCTGGGAGAAAGAAACTTGCATGAAAAATGATTTTTGGTTCTCCTAGCTTCAAATGTGCATTTTTTTTTCCTTAGGAAAAAAGGAAAATCGAGTGAGCAGGCTGGATTTTTCACTTCTCTGCTAACTATGCATGTAAATAACTTGATATGCATTTATAATTTTACTGAAAATCAAGGTGTGGGATGATCCATATAGGAGCACCAGAAGAAAACTGAAGTTACACAATAAATGCAACAAGGTACACTATAAAACAGCACGTACAAAGAAGGCTTAAGAAAAAGCATCTAGAGCACAACTGAACAATTGTTTATTTTATGTCTGTCCATGGTCTGAGCACAAATATTTAAAACATTTACTGTTCTTTTCATTGCAATGATTATGGTTGCTTATTACAGTAACTTTAAAAAACCATAAACTAACAAACAAACCCAGCTCAAACACGATGCATTAGAAATGCAATGGATAATTTGTGGACCATTAAAAACGTAAGCAACTCCTTTCACTTTGCAATAAATCAACAATTGCAGAAGTATTTTCGATTTTATTAAAAAAGCCAGGAAACTTATAAATCTCATTTTACACTCCAACAGGACACACATATTGGTTCAGCTTTTCCTTGCAGCTGCCAGACAAGCAATCAGTTTTCCAGCAGCTGCTCGGCCATTGGCCTGACTGCAGGTCAGGAGACATGCAGCCTCCAAGGGGCAATTCCCATAAACCTCTTCCATAGAAGAGTTACCAGTTCTGTAATCACAGAATCAATTAGGTTTGAAAAGGCCTCTGAGATCATTGAGACCAATGTCTGACCGAACACCACCATGTCAACTAGACCCTGGCACTAAGTGCAATGTCCTGTCTTTCCTTAAACACTTCCAGGGACAGCGACTCCACCACTTCCCTGGGCAGCTCGTTCTAATGTCTAATCAGCCTTTCTGTGAAAAAATTCCTCCAGATGTCCAACCTAAACTTTCTCTGGCACAGCTTGAGGCCACGTCCTCTCGTCCTATCTCTGGCTGCCTGGGAAAAGACACTCCCCTAGCTACAACCCCCTTTCAGGTAATCGCAGAGAGCGATAAGGTCACCCCTGAGGCTCCTCTTGTCCAAGCTCTCTGAAGGCGCCCGGTCCCTCTGGAGCGGGGCTGGCGGCGGGAGCGGCCCGGGAGGTCCCGCTTTCGGAGGCGGGCAGCGGGAGCGGGGAGCTGCCGCAGGGGAGCCCTGACACCGCCCGGCAGCGCCCCGGTGCGCCCCTGCATGTCCGCTGTGCCCGCTGTGCCCCGAACATCCGCAATGCCCCTGTACATTCGCCGTGCCCCGGTGCGCCGCCGCTCGGCTCCGGCCGCCCCCTGCGCTCCGCAGCCGCAGTTCCGGGGGTGGGAGGAAGCGCGGGGCCGCTCCGCTCCGCTCCGTTCGCCGGGGGATGCGGGAGCATTCCCGCCCCCGCGGCCGGCGGGAGGCGGGCGGCGGCGGTGGCGGCGCGGGCGGGGCGGACGCGTCGCCCCGCAGAGAGCGGCG
>VWZV01008296.1:380763-578740 GCA_013397155.1 Irena cyanogastra | reverse complement strand
GGGGGGACCCAGCGGCGGGCGGCGGGCACAGGCCGGCGATGGAGGAAGGTGAGGGGCGGCTCCTCGGGCCGCGGAGCCGGAGCCGGGCGGAGGCGGTCGGGGCCAGGCCGCTGGCTCAGGCCGGCGGTGCGGCCGCCCCTCGCGGTTTGTGCCAGGGCCGTGCCGGGACCGCCGCGCACGGACGGAGGTGAAACGCCGGGCTGCAGGACACGGGCGGCCTCCCGGGCTCAGCCCGCCCCGGCAGCCCCTCGGGCCCCAGCCCAGCCCGAGGCAGCCCGTCCTTTGCAGCCCCAAGCGGGAGGCCCGGCCGGTCTCTAGGGGACATGGGGTCTTTTTCTCTTCCCTTGCCTGGCATTGTCTCTGGGCGGAGCGCCCGGGGCAGCATCTGTGAGCTCCGGGGATGCCTCCGTGAGTGTACTTTCTCTTTGGCATCCTTCCGTATGTTTTAGTCAGTCTTCTTTCTCGTTTCGTTAAGTATTAGAGAGCATCCAAAAGAAGGCTACGAAGGTGGTGAAGGGCCTTGAGGGGAAGCTGTATGAGGAGCGGCTGAAGTCACTTGGGTTGTTCAGCCTGGAGAAGACCGACGGAGACCTCCCGCTCGCTCAGGAGGGGAAGAGGAGGGGCAGATACTGATCTCTGCTCTGTGATGACCGGTGACAGGAGCCGAGGGAATGGCCTGAAGCTGCGGATGGGGGGGTTTAGGTTGGTAGTTAGGAAGAGGTTCTTTACCCAAAGGGTAGTTGGGCACTGGAACAGGCTCCCAAGGGAAGTGAACGCAGCACTAACCCTGACAGAGTTCAAGAAGTGCTTTGACAGTGCTCTCAGGAACACGGTGTGATTATTGAGGTGTCCTGTGCAGGGTCAAGAACTGGGCTTGGATTATCCTTCCAGGTACCTTCCAACTCAGTGTATTCTGTGATTCTGTTTCACTTTTAGCCCCTACACAGGCATTTTTCCCCATGTCTTTTCAGTGCAAACCCCCATTGTAGGGGTACGAGATGACATTTAGTTTTCTTGGAGATATCAGCAGAAACAAAACTGTTAATAGGCACCCAGAAAAATGTAGGAGTGAAACAAGGATATGCAAATCTGTCCCATGGCGTATTCCAGCCTCCCAGCTGTTCTCAGCAGGGGTACTTTCTGAGTTGCACATGGTTTCTGTATGTTTCTGTGTGTTATGTTTCCAGTTGCTTGTCCTCCACAACTGTGTCCATATTCTTACGAATCTGTGCAAACTCTTGGTTTGCAGAACGTTCTTTGGGTAGGAGTGTTCTGCGTGAAGGTGATGTGCAATGAGCTGGTTCTTTTTAGCCTGACTCACTCAGTTTGTTTGAGAACTTCTTGTATTAGAAAAGGTGAATCACTGCTCTCTATTCAGTGTGTTTGTGCACTTCACTAACTGTAGACGTCTGGCGTGTTTCTGTTGGTTATCCTCTTTTCTTGACTGAGGCATCTTCAATTTGCTTCCTTGTTCCTTGTGTGGAAGCCATTGCACAACTTAAATCACCCTCATGGCCCTTCTCTGGATGGTTCCCAGCTCTATCTTATCCTCCTCTAGATGAGAATACAAAAATTACAGACAGTGCTCAATTAGTAAGTAAAAAGTAGATTAGTATAGAGGTGCAAAGTAGGAATGAGTTATGTTTTTCTGCAGTAGAAACACAAAAATAAGTGGAATGCATGTTTTCTGAACAAGAACTTGTTTGAACTGGGGACTTACAGGGAGCTGAAAAGCAGATGAAAAATTATGTGCTGGATAGAGAGTTAGTAAGGGCTGTGTCATCACAAGCCCTGTATGTTCAAAATTCTAGATAATTCTTAGTTGTTGTCTTGTTTGTCTTTCATATCACTCTGTTTGGAGGATTCAATGAAGTGAAAAAGTGTTTTTCTTGTTTGTGGCAGCAGCAAGAAACAGAAGTAACACACTCACCTCTTTTTGTGTTATTGGTTTGGGGTGGAATATGTTGAGCAGTCTTCAAAACCGAGGTGAAGATAGTTTGCTGATTGAGACGTTGTTGTTTCAGAAATAGAATTTTAAATTGTTACCTCTTTGGGAGCATTCTATTACTGCTGTTAATACTATACTTTGTAAGTTTGTTACATTTCTGCTATGGTTCACTTCTCTGCCAGAGAAATAAAGGCCTTTTCCTCCAGTGTTGCTTTGGTCATAACTAGGGTGACAGGGACACTCAGTTGTCCTTCCAGGCACGTATCTGCCCACTTTGGTTTTCTCCTGCCATGTTTTATTTTGCATGGTACAGATGATTTTTAACTGCAGTGCACTTGGTGTTTGCATTGCTGATAAACTTCTCATATACATGTCGTGCGGAGATGCTGGTATATATTTCATTTTGGATTGACATGATGATAAATGTGATACTGAACACCCTAAACCTTGTGTTGTTTAGAATCTTTCCAGTTCTTGTCTTGTTTAAGGAGGTAGACATTTTCTGTTCATTCTGTGAAAAATGTTACCGTTGAGATCTTGGTTTGCTCAGAATGATTTATGATTTGCTCTGTTAACACACTGGTGTCCTGATAAAGGCAGATATGGCTTTAACCATTTATATTTCTATCTCTGGTTTCTAACTTTTAGATCTAATACCCAGGAATTAAAAGTAGACTGAATTAGAATTGAAGTAATATACAACCAGAGTACTTAAAAGCTTTATTGTGGGATGTGAAGATTGACAGTTCGAGTTTGAAGTTGGATGGGCTTATGAAGGAGTTGTTTTAAGTCCAAAGGAGAGTTGGTGGCTGCAAAATTTCAAGCAATGTTGGACAGTATGTCAAACAGGAGAGCTAAAAATTCTGGAGCGTGAATTACAGTTAAACCTTTTCATTACACTTCCAGAATGACGTAAATAGTGTGGGGTATCTTTAATATAGGAATTATAAAATAATTTTTGCAATGAGTCTTTTTGTATGTAGACTTGCAGTCTGTGAATTAGCCTCATTGCCTTTCAGACTGTAAAATAAATGGACCAGGACTGCTGCTGCTCACAAAAAAGTGAACAGAAGCCCTTGGTGTTGTGATGTGATCTATGTGGCAGAGCAGACTGGGCTTTTTAATTATATGTTAGACTAAATATTCGTAAATCTGCTTAGTTTCAGTAGATCCAAAAGCAGGAAAAAAGTGATATTACATTTACTTCATAAAAGCCTTTGCCATATAAATTGTAGGCATCTCAATTGAAAAGTAATGGACTAACCCAATTTTTGTATTACACTGCTATAGCGTCATAAAACCAGGATGAGAGTAGAATGGAATTGGCACCAGTTTCTCCCAATGTCTGCATCAACTTATCTAAAATACTGATTTCCTTCATTCGTGTTCACCAAATGGAGTAAACCAGTTAGCTTCCAATTTGGGTTCTGGGTAATCCCAGAGTATGGCCTCAAGAGAATACTGGGGTTTTTTTCTAAGGAATAACATAAGAATTGATTTCTGTAGTGTTATATTGTTATTTCAGTTGGGCATATAACATACTTTAATTGAGTCTTTGTCAAATACATCGTCCATGGATGTAGCAGTAACTGGCTGCTACCTGCTGCCGTGTGGATTTCCCAGTGTGATTTTATGTACTGTTTTGCAATAACTTTAAAAAAAATGTTTTCAGGGGCAGCAGACCTGCGACAGAGAAAGAAACAGAACTGCACAGAATCTGACAAAATGGCTCCAGAGGAGAGAAACAAAGAAAATTCAAAGCTGGGAAGGTCGCCAAAATGTAAGCTGCAGAATTTTTAGCTGACTTTTGATTGTTTTTTTCATTATTCTCTTGCATTTTATGAGAAGATATTTGTAGCACAGTAATTTATAACAGACTTACTTTGAATTAGGTTTTTGAATATTTCAAGAGAAAACAGGCATGCACATTAGAGTTCTTTAATAATGACATTTTATGTGTTGGAGAGTGAAATGGTAGTCTTGGACTGTTTCAGGCTTGGGGAGGTAAAGGCAGGGGAGTTAAGAAATTTACTGTTACTATTTGCATACAAATAAATATTTTTATTGCTCCTGGAATGATCTTCTGGTTGGAAGCTGATACGCATGAAGTAATGGTACTGAAACAAGAACAGACAAAAAGTCCTTACAGCTTTTCAAGAAACAGAACTAAAACTAGGTATAATTTTAGGGAAGTGCTCACCAAGCTGCCAAAAGCTTTAATATTAAAAGTACATACTAACTTGAGGGAGCTACAGGTGAAGTAGACACTCTTTGAATGAGTTTCGTAAAATTCATTTGTTTGGTAAGATTCATTCATTCTTATATTCAAAAACAGAATGGAAAATAGAATGTCTCAGAAGCTATGTTAGATGTGGTATGACACCTCTCTCTGTTAATGTCTTTAAGAAGTTCGTGGTGTTTTGGATGGAATCTAGAGTTTGCTCTATTTATCTGGAAGAGTCTTTTCCTTCTTGGAATTCGTTTGAAAACAAAGCTTACTGGAGAAAATTTGCAGTGTAATGTGTTGGGTATTTTGTCTGAAGGTGAAGCAATGATAACAACTGGGAAAGAAAACTACAGGACAGGAGTAACAAACCAGTTTTTGTATCTGTACTGCTGATGGCATGATAATTCTCATGCCAGTAAGTTCACTTGTTGTTCAGAAATAAGAGTCGTGTAGAATGTACTGTTTGTTTCTCAAGCCTCTGGACTATTTTAGCTTTTCCCCTGTTCATTTTCAGATATGTTAATCCAGCGTTTTGCAAAGCTTTTCTTTGGCTGTCTCGCGGCAGTCACCAGCGGAATGATGTATGCTGTGTACCTCTCCACGTATCATGAACGGAAATTCTGGTTTTCCAGCAGGCAGGTAAAGATAAACTACTGAAACAAAAGTCAAATTGTGCCCTTGAAATCAAATCTGATCCACGTCATGTTGAAACTACTTGTGGTCCTGTGTCCTTCTACTGGGGCCTCTGTCTTTGAAACAGCTTCATTTTTTTTTTTTGTCTTCTTTATTTTCTTTTTTTTTTCCACCTTCTAGCGGTTGTTGTGGCTTGTCATGCTTTTGTATGTTTTTCTATGCTACCCTTTAGCCTTAAAATACCTTTCTAAAATATGGAAAAATAACTGAAGAATACTGGAATTGCAGAAGCCAGTCAACAGGAATATGTGTTGGGCTTTTTGGGGTGTGTTTTTTTGTGTTTGTTTTTGGATTGGTGGGGGTGGTCTCTGTGTTTTTGGTTGGTTGGTTTGGTTTCGTTTTCTTAACTCCATTATTAAGTGGAGCATAGAAAGTTGAATGAAATTCGGGTTTGTGAATATGGAAAGATCCTGTGGATTTTGTGCTGGCTTACAATGTGGATTTGAGTTACTCTGATTTTGAGCATGTTTGCTAAATTACAGGGAGCATTGTGTACCTGGTAGAAATGCTGTGAAGATTAATGTTTTGTGGAATATTTTGAAGATGTACAGTGAAGCCATAACCATGTACTGTGTTATAAAACCGCTCTATGTGAAAGTATGTTGTCTTCTCTGGAAACAGATTGCAGGAGATTAATATATTTTTTTTCTAGGAACTTGAACGAGAAATTACATTTCAGGGTGACAGTGCCATTTATTACTCATTCTATAAAGAACTGCTAAAGGCTCCTTCCTTTGAAAGAGGTAAAAAAACTCATTTGTTTTATTAACTTTGAAAAGTCCTGTTCTCTTTGAAGACAGTAAAAAACTCCTGCAGACTAGGGAGACTAATTACATTCTCTTATGTAGGTATATATTGGTCAGATTAATTAAAAACCACACGCTGTCCTACCTTTTCAGTGCCTTTTCAAAAACAGTATTTAACTATGCTGTATTGCAGCAGATTGCCTTTAATCAATACTCTAGGATAGGGTACTCATGATGCCTTGTATCAAAGTTATCATTGGATTTGCCTATGTCACAAGAGTGGATTTTTCTGCCATGTAAATATAATTTATGTTGCGTTTGGGAATGAGGGATAAAAATTACTGTTTTCCATTCTCTGTCAGAAGACAGAACAGTTTCTGTCACAAGCTGATCTGCTCCATCCTGTCCCTGCCAGAAGTTTTTACTCTTGTCAGCTGTGATGAATAGATGCTGATGAGCACTTGAGTGGTGGGGGCAGAAAGCAACAGGGAGGAGAGCAGACTGGGTGACAATGATCTCTCCTTCCTTTGTGTTCCTGCTCTTTATCCTGTGCTGGCTCTGGAGCTCGCTGACCCTGGCTCCCTAAACCAAAAGGAAACTAAAGCAGCGAAAAGACGGAGGAGCACTTCCATGATTGTTCAAGGAGTTCAGAATACACTGCTCTAGCATGGGGCTGGAACTCAGGAGAGGAAAGGATGGACTGCCCTATCTTGCAGTGGTCAGCCACTGAATTAGTTCAGTCCCTTTGTGAAACCTCACTGAAGCCAGTAAAAGTAAGCTTTTTGGTTAGTGTCTTATTGGTTGAACAGTTTCCCAGCTGAAATGTAGCACATCAGCAATATCGGAGGTCTTTGGTACATTCAGTGCCTCATGACCTCTGGGGATATTTCCCATGCTGAGTGGATGGACTGCATGGCTCATTCAGGGATGCTGTCTCTGCCAACCCGTAGACTCATGTCTACAAGCTATTACAAAGCACTCAGTCTTCAAGAGTGTATTACAGCTGTTCTGGACCCAGTTATGAGTCCTGAAAGACCTGGTTTGGCCTACAGAGAACCAACTGCAGACTATACACCAAGATACGCTCAGAGCTGGAAACAGTTGTCTGGTTTGACTGCTGCATTGTTTTTGAGGCTTTTGTTCTCCCTCATATCTTGATTTGAATTGTTTTTGGTCTTCCCTCTATTGTTCTAAGTATTGACACGTCTTTTCTTTATAACATTTTGGAATGATCTTGGAATGTTCCTTCAAGTATGACAGCTTCAATTCCATCTTAACCACATAGAAAGGCACATTGTGTTTGGTGAATGATTCTCAGAAATCTCAGAAATGTAGAGCTGAAAGGGGTGATGAGGCCGTTGTACTTGATGTCCTTCTGGAGACAGATTTAATACATCCTGCTCATGCCTGTTAGATCTGTCTCACTACTTAAGATCTTCCTGTGAAGGTGATCTATAGGCATGTAGTTCCAGGACTGCATCAGTGTGTTACTGAAAAGACTGTGCTTCAGATGATTAGTTTTGGGCCTTCTATTTAAAAACTAGATGAAAAAAGGGTAATAACTTTCTACCTAGATCAGTAGGTGGAATGACACCTAACACGGAAATTTCTCCTTCCTTTAAAACTGGGTGTGGTGAATCAGTTAGTAGCTTTAATGATCAAATCTTTCTCCCCCTGCCTTTGAATACACTTCAGCCTCTTTTAGGAACAGCAGTAGTAAGTGATTCCAAGAATAATTTTTTTTTTTTTTGTCTGTAGGTGTTTATGAGTTGACACACAACAATAAGACAATATCCCTGAAGACCATAAATGCTGTCCAGCAAATGACTTTGTACCCAGAGTTGATTGCCAGTGTTTTATATCAAGCATCTGGTAGCGAAGTATGTGCATTTCTCCTATTTTCTGTACTTTCATTATGGTTGTATCTCTGTGTGTGTGTATGAGAATTTCAGTGCTGTATCCAATGAACACATACATTTTTTGTTGAGTGAGTTGAGCTAAGGCTCTCACCAGGTCCAGATTCTCCTCAATTCTGATCAGTCTCTGGCATAGGATTTTGGGGGTTTAACACTAAGCACTAACCTTTTCTGTTATTTCTTACTTCTACAGACTGCTTAGAAATGTCAGGAGTATCTGTGCTATCCATTAAAAACAGGAAAGTTAATTCCTTTGGAGTACAGAAGTCTGTTATAGTGGTACCTCTCTGCCCATTCTCATAGGGAAAAGCACTTCTGTAGATTAACCTTTTGTCAGTTTCCACTCTACTCAGGCTTTGTTCTGCTTATGCTGCATACTCGTGTCCTCTCTCATTATCTTTCCTCTTTTATTATTTATTTATTTTGGAACCATTTTTGCCACATCTTTGCTTCTTCAAGTTCTTCCCTTTTATAACTTCTTCTAGTAGTCCTTTGAACTTTATATCCCACTGTAGCATAGGTTTATTAAATCTGACACATAGAGTGTTCAAGCTAAAGCAAATTCAAAAATCATGGCACTGGCAAGCTGAGTCCTGAAGTGTCCACTTAATTCGCACTGCTTTGTTCTTCCCCATGTTTTATTTGATCCCCAAGTAAAAGCATGCCCAGTACTGTTCCAAAATAGGAGGCGTCTCTTACCTGTTTGTAAAGCACCTAGCACATTGTTAGCAGTAACAAATTGTAAATAGTAATAATTTCCAGCTTCAGCTCAGTTGCCACTATGTCTCTTCGTTTTTATTTGTAATTTCAGGAAGTTATTGAACCAGTGTATTTCTACATTGGTATAGTTTTTGGACTGCAGGGAATTTATGTGACTGCATTGTTTGTAACCAGTTGGGTTATGAGTGGGACTTGGCTGGCAGGAATGCTGACTGTAGCATGGTTCATTATTAACAGGTAAGAAAAACATCTTTATACAATCTAGTTTGTCGATAAGGAATTTTAAAATATTAGTGGATTGAAGAGATTTTAATTAGTGGATTGAAATGCTTTTATTAAGCTTCGTGTTCTCACTGTGAGAGCAAAATCTTATGGTGAATAGAAAACATTTCCAAAGGATTCATTGATTCTCATGATGATTTTTTTAATAGAAGGGCCTCCTGTTGTCCAAACCATCCACATTACCAGTTGAACTGACTATGTATGTGTGTGAATACATAGGTATTCACACACAATTTCATTTTTCAAAAATATTCGTCAGAAGGTTTCGTTTTGTGCTGATGACGAATGAAGACAAATGTCCAAAACAGCTGTAAAACAGAACTGCACTCACTGGCCAGCTCTAAATATTTTGACAGTAGTCTGGTGGCATAGAAAGAAATTATCAAGTACATTGGTTTTTTTTGTGAAGAGTATTTTATTTTTTTAATCTTTTTGTAGTGGGTTTTTCTACAATGTGGAATTCCCTTAGATGATCTTAATATCAAGATTTTTTTTATTTTAAAACAATTCACTTGGAATTCCCCTTCACTTTATGAAGCATGACAGTAATAGGGAGCCTCATTTGGGCAGTGAAAACCTACATTCACGCTCTTGGTTTGTCAGCATGGAGCTGTGGGGCTTTCTGAGAACTTGAGAGCACTTGAAATAAAAGAACTATGGAGCAAAATGTTAGAGATATACCTTTAAACTTGAACTGTTGGGAAGCATCTTCTAGTAGTGTAATGTCATCATGACAGAATCTGTGATTAGTAGCTGAAAATACTGTTCATCAAGGTGGTGCGAACAGTGGAAGGCAGGAAAAATGGTGAATAAATCTGTAATTTTTTTCAACAGTGAATAAGATTAAACAGTGTCAACAAAATGAAAGGTTTAGTAGTTAAAAAAGCTCTGAATATGCCTCTATAAGAGGCTCCAGAGGAAAAAATGAAAGGTAATGCTTTTAAATGCCTAAATGATAACGGAGCTTGAGGCTCCTTTTTAAAGGCATAGTAGACACAAAAAGACTATGTACCTCAGATGCTTTTGATCACATTTGAAAGCGTGGCTTGTGCTTCTGAGACACTTTAGCACTTTTAAAAACTTTCACCTACACCTCTATTTGTGTGGATACTGCCAAGTCATTTCATGAGAAAACACTGCATGCTCCCCATCCGTCTTTAATCTCTTGTTTTGCTGGGCAGATTTTTTCCCTGTAGACAAAATATTTGCTGCTGCTGCTGTGAGGGAGCACAAGTTTGTATCCTAAATATGTTGTGCTCAACTACCTCAATCACTTGTTTAAAACATATTGTATGAGAACTGAAAGGAATCTTTTCTCTCAGCTTTGAGCTGATTTTCATTGCAAGTCAGAAGAGACTCGAAGCAGATGCTTTTTGGCTTCAGTCCTATAAATGCCAGCTAACATGGAAACCTGCTAAATAGATGAGTGAAGACTGGTCCTTCCATGCTGTTAATAAATTTGTGAACTGTATCAGCCGCAAAATTGTGTCAGAGTTACTTTGCACCAAAATCAGGAAAAGTTATCTTGCAAGGCCACATTTACAACTAGAAGTGGCATTTAGGCTTTCCTTGATATTTTTGTGCCATAAATATTTTAATATTTTTGTTTCTTTGTACTTTATCCTAGGACAGATACCACAAGAATTGATTACTCCATACCATCAAGAGAAAATTGGGCTTTGCCGTATTTTGCATGTCAAGTAGCAGCTCTCACAGGCTATTTAAAAAAGAACCTGAACTCTTCTGCTGAGGTAAAGCAAAATTGGTTTCTTAATAATGAGCTGCTTGTAAAACTGTACTCTAGGTTAGTTACTTCTGCTATTGTTCCCCTTCTGGGCAGAAAACAGTAGAGTTTTGTTTCTTCTTTTCAAAAGAGCCAGTTGGATTTCACCTAGGCATGTGCAGTTCTTGCTAAGCAACTTGTGCCCTAACTTGTTATGCCCCCAGGAGGGTTCAGAGAGAACAGTGTGGTAATGGGCCATGTGCTGCTTGTTTTTGAATAAACTGAGGCAGAATTTTTCTCATGTAAACTGTTTTTCTTGAAGAAGATTGTTGTTACTTTCTTACCCCGACTCTCTCTCAAAAATGTTTCTTCTGATTGCCTTGAAATGTTTTTGAATATTTTGGTAATTACTTTCTTCCATCGGAAAGTTACGCACATCTGAAGTCAGTATTTTAATTATTTCCTAAAATAATAATTAATTTCCATAGTTTGTGTTTTAATAACCTCTCAGTTACTTGGTGACAGACATGCATGGGTACAAAACTAATGCTTTTTCTTTTCTTTTTTCCTTCTAGAAGTTTTGTTATCTTTTGGTGAATGCCTCAACATATACCTTCATGATGATGTGGGAATACAGTCATTATCTCCTGTTTGTCCAGGCTGTTTCTCTTTTCCTGCTAGACAGCTTTGCCCTAGCACAGACAGAGAAGGTATTGGAACTATTCAGCCTAGTGATACTTGTGGACTTAGGGGCAGCCTCTGAGGTGCCTGCCACTCATACTGCTCAGGAGCTCCAGAGGGCACAAGACTGAGTGATGAGTGTCTTGCAGCCTGGGCCCGGCTGAAGTGCATGTGATATCCATCAGAAGAATAAAATAACTTTAAACTGAGTCTCTTTTTGATTGCTGTGTTTGGGATAGAAGCTAAACAAAGCTTCTGAGACCTGAAACATCCTTGGAAAGCTAGAAGAGTGATCAATGATACTCCTCCATTTTGGCCTAGCTGCTTCTTTTCTTTTCCTATTCACAGCAGGGTGGGCAGACCAAAGAAGTGCTTTGTTGGCTCTGTGCAGGTAAAGGGCTCATTTTCACCCTCAGTGGCCTGTCCTGCACTGATTTTCCAATAAATAGAGAGATGTTTAAGGCAATTTGATTTTTCAGTATAAGAAAGTATTCAAATTTATTCTGCAAAATGATTCTTAGAAATGTTGCAACAATAAGGTGGTTTTATTCTGCCTGTTGCAGTTGCATGTATGCTCCTTTGTACATGTGTGCCTTTTGGTTTTATTAGATATCAAACTGCATGCAATTCTAATTCTGCACCTCTTCTTTCAGTTTCTTTTTATTCTGTTCCTCAGCAGTGGGAAATATTAGACCTATTGTATTTCAAAGCAGAGTGTATAAAGGAGAAAATGGGTGTTTTGGTAAAAGTCTGAAGAAGGTTTATAACATCTGCTTATCAAATAGTAAATAACAGCAAGTATAGACAACAGTCTGAGTATTCATTTCTGAGACAGGTTAGTGAACAAGTTATTTTGAAGGCAAGGAAAGCACCTGTTTACAGGTGAGCTCTGTCACAAATTGTGTGCTCTTACTGATGCCTTATAGTTACTGCTTTGTGCTGCTTCACAGCGGGGTGTCACTGAATGGGGAGACCTGATAAAATACTCCTGCTTCTGGCATTTTTACAGAATTCTTGTGAAGTAATTGTCCATTAGTTACTGAGGCTGACCAGGATCATATTCATGTGCAATGCTTTCCAGAGCCAAATGGTACTCTGCTAGACTCATGATTTGAAGGATTGAGACCCATTAATCCTCTGATTAACAGAGGAGGTGAGCTGTCTACTGCTCTAAAAAGCACAATTTGTATCCACTGTAGTTTTACTGTTTATTTTTTTATTTGACAGGTGCACGAAGTATACAGAATCTACCTGTTTTCTGTCATTGTGGGGTACCTTCTGCAGTTTGAAAATTCAGCCTTACTAGTGTCACCATTACTAAGTCTTGTGGTAGCTTTAATGCTCTCCAAATCCCTTCAGGTAAGTAGACTTTCTTCTACCCCTGAATGTAGTTTTAAAATTTAAACTGAACTCCAAAATGATACGGCATTCTTTAAATATCTTTGCAGATGAATATGAAAAAAAGCACATTTGTGTCGAGATTGCTGAAAATAATATATATTTATTTGGTACTTACAATAGCAGTGACACTAAACTTCTTATTAAAGGTAAGATTCCTCTGAAAAAGTGATTTTAATTTCAGAATCTAAATGGAAAGTTGCAGATATATCTTGAAAAAATCTTTTGAAGTGTTGCTTATCTTATTGATATGACAGTTCATAGCTTAATTCATAGTTAGCATGAGTACTAAAAATTGAGTCATTTTGTAGCAACTCAAACAGCTTGGTCGTGTTGGGGTTTTGGTCTTCTGGGTTGAAACTGTATAGAAATACTCTTTAAAAGACATTTTATCTATTTTATAAATATGGGGTTTGTTATAACTTGAATGGCCTCTAGAGACTAGTCTGAATATTAAAACAATATTCTTGTGTGTGGCGACACAATAGCCAGGAACAAGTATGAGTGGCTTTAGGGTAGATATTAATTTTCAATTACATTTCAAATAGAACATGGAAACAGAGGCTTTCACTTTGTGTAGGGGTCAGTTAGGAGTTGAGATTACACAGTGGGATTTTAGCTTGGTCTTGTATTTCAATTAGCAATTCCCTCTTTCTGGCCTTTTACACATATTATTGTGCTTTTTTTTGTGTCTCAAACTCACTATGGTTGTGTTAATTAACAGTATTAACTTAAAAGTAAAGAAACTACTGAACCCTAGAAGGCTTGAAAGAATGCTCACATGTAATTATTTTCCTGTGCCATTCATAATGACTAGCCTTGCTGTATCTCCAAGAAAAGAAAATCTAACCCTGAAAAACATGAGTTGAATTACAGTTATGAGTAAGTTACAGAACTTTAGGCTGCTCAGACAGTCTGTGTGATGATTACAAATGCTCATGACTTCTGCTCAGCTGCAGTCCTGTTTTCTAGTGGAGTCAAGTGCAACACTCTTAGGCCTGCTTGGTAGTAAGTCTGGGTCTGTTTTTCATGATCCTTTTTACAGTGTTCAGTAGTCTTTTGACAACTTATTGGCAGCTTTTCACTTGCCCTCCTGGTGTGGTATGGGAGTGGAATGAAGGGAATAATATTCTTAAGGAAACACTAAATGTAGATTTATTGAAGTGAAGATTTACAATGCTATACCAGTACCTTAGTTAGCACACTTTAATCCATTTTGTTAATTTTAACTAAATCTTGAATAGTTGATTGTTACATGACATTTTGTAATCTGAATGACTGTGTGAAAACTGCTTCCAGCATTTTGAGTGATTTTTCTCTGCTAAATTAATTTTCAGATGTTCATTCCTCATAAAGAAAATGAGCATTTGCTGAAGTTCATTGAAGTAAAACTTGGCTTAAACACAACTAAGTAAGTTTATTTAAACTCTTTACACCTCCCAAGATATCCAAACTTTCGGAAGTGCTTTAAGAAGTGTAACATTTCAGTGGCTTATGAGAGTTTCATAGAGGAGCTAGGGAAATAGTTTAGTTACATGTTGTCTGGTTTTAAGATTGAAGTTAAAAAAATATACACATACAGAATTTACTTATTGTATTGAGGTTTCTGAGGCGCTTCAGTGTTTTTCATGCCTTAGGGTGAAAGCATTTCATGGATTTTTGTTCTCTTGTGATGTCGAACAGTGAAAACTTTCTGTATCCTGTCTAGTGTTTCTAATAAGACTTGAAAGCATAGATAATAGGGTAAAGGTGGCAGTAGAGCCACCAGAGGTTTTTATAGCATTGAAAAAATGCTCTGGAAAGAGTCATGAACTATTGATACTATCTCAAAAGAGGCTTGAGTTGTGGGTACCTCCAGTACTCCCTGTATGTTTTGGAAGAAATCAGGACACGAGACATCTTAAAAGTCAGAGGGAATTGTGATTCTAAGAAAAAACAATAGTATCTGTAAAAGGGTTGATTGTTGGACTGCAAGAAGATGTCATGGCAACAGATTTTCTGGAAAACTTCCAGTGGAGTGTTGGTAGAGACTGACACGCTCCTGGACCCAAGCCAAGACTTGCAATTCTGTGCAGGAACTGGAACTCTCTCTGAGGAACTGCATCTCTCTTACAAAAAACTACTTCACAGCCTTCTAACTACTTCACAGGGGAACAAGTGGTAAATGACATCACACCCAACTGAAACTGTTGGGGAACTTTTGGAAGACAAGATGTAGTGATGTTGACTATGATGCACTGTTTATCGCACACACCATTCTTAAGTGTTTTGCAAGAAAAGAAAGGACTCCTGGTCAGGATTTCAGTTATTCAGCTCCCAGGTATTAATGGATTTCCCTTTTTTCCCCTCTGGGGCCTTGCTAAATATCACTTTTCAGGCTGTCAGACTCTGCAATGAAGCCAGCGATTGAGACAAACTGGGTGCCTTTACGCCTGGAACACTGTGTAACTATGTATTGGAATTGTGATTTGCAGCACAAGAGCTTCAAGATCTGTCTTTTAAAGCCAGTTTGGACATGCCCAACTGTTAATCTTTGAACTGATTCTGTCTAATTGAAAGTGGTTCTGTCCTCTAGTCTTCCTTTGGGAGAAAATGAAAAGAGGGAGAAAAGCAAACCAAAGTAAGACAAGAATGCATTCACAGCACCGCATGCTGCATCAGTTCCAGTTAAGAATACACAGTGCTTCTGGGCGGAGTGTATTATCTTCCTGCTTGCTAACGGAGAAAGAAGAATGATCAAGTGGCTTCAGCTACAGAACTAGAATTTCAACATTAAGGATTTTATTCCTGACAGCGTCTCAGGCTTCTTTGTGATCTCAGATAACCACTTTCCTTTTTTCATCTCCTTGTTTGGAATGAGGACAAGCATACCTTCTTGCATTAATATCTCTAAAATCTTAATCCACTGTGACAACAAGATTCTTTTGGTCCCCATAATGGAGTTGTAAGGGAGGTTGGGCTTTTGTGATCTAAAAGATTTGTAGTCTGGTCTCTTCAGATCGCAGATACTTTTTGGGAAGATAGACTTTTAACAGTTACTCTCAAGAGTATCTGCAAAGAAGTTTCAAATGATAAAAAGATAACTTTTCAAAGATTAATTTAAAGTAGTTTCCTATGACATGAATAGGTTAAACTGCAATTGTCTTGTGCTGGGTTGTTGGGTTTTTTCCTAATCTATGGGATATTGTTATTGTTTTTAATGGCATGTTTTTGCCTTTCTAGGAATTTTACAATGAATTGGCTCCTTTGTCAAGAATCTCTACAGGCACCCTCCCAAGACTTTTTTTTGCGACTAACACAGTCATCACTGTTGCCTTTTTATATTTTAGTATTAATTATCTGCCTTTTTTCTGTAACTCAGGTCATTTTTAGGAAAATTTGGTAAGTAACTTGTTTATTTGAAAAATAAGTTAAAAATAAGAGGCTCCTGGATGCCTCAGGGAATGGTCATCATGTTTGTTGCTCCAAAGTTTGTTTTACCATTGAGCTTGTCAGGGTGTGAGCACCATGGGAAGGCCCACCAGAGCCTCCTAAAGAAAAGTCCTTTAGCGAGGAGGTTCTTGAGCATCCCTCCTGTCAGGACAGGGAGGTGTCATTGGTTTGTTTCCCTGCAGGTGTAATTCCTGCAGACCTCTGGCTAATGTTTGCTAATGTGTTTGTTTCTTCCCACTGACAGAGAAAGATGTTATATCTGTAATTCTCCTTCCAACAGCAGTTATCTAATTGTTGCTAGAATTTGCTTTTCTGTTTTGGATTTGGGGTTTTTGGTTTTTTTTCAAGTTTACATGTTGAGAAAGATGAGATGGGTGGAGCTGAGAGGGCTTTGGATTTCTAATGCTTCACTGCTGTTTTTTTAAAAACACTTGTTTACTGTGATAAAGTCCACTAGCCTTTGCTGCCTGGAACAGAACTGAAGTAAAATTGACTCAATTAGTTTTAGTTTCACGGGGATTCACAGTTCCCTTGAGAGAAGGGGTAGTGGAACTGTCTTTGTAAAAAGACTAAGAATACTGGCACTGTAGATCATAGAATAACTTGTCTTGGAAACTCACTGGCTAGGAAACTATGTCTCCTTGGTAGAAGATGAATAGTGTAACTTCCCAGATACTGGAACAAATTTCTCACTTGTCTGAAGCAAAAATCAATAGGTTTATTTCAAGGATGAAGGCTTCTAACAGATAAAGATTATACTACTATAAATGAAAATGTGTGTTAGGTTGGATGTGTGATAGGATATTCAGAACAATGAAGCAAACTTATTGCTTGCTAGTGGTTGAAATAACTATTTATTACTTTGCAATAAGCTGTGACTACACTGTGTCCAACGCCTTTTTAAAGAAAAGCTTAAAATAAACCTTTTCCTCTCTCTTTCTCTCTCTTTTTTTTAAATTTTTGAATCAGTTAATAATCTTAAAATATTTTTTCTGTTTTTCATAAGGAAGCTTATTATAAAAATGTAAACAGAAATCACATCACGGTAGAAGGAATTGTTATCTATTCTGTGCCTTGCTATCTTGTTAGTAGAAAATCTTTCATTGCAAGATTTTTGCTATGATTTTTATTTATAATATATTACTAGAATTTATAATAATGGGACTAAAAGCTACTTTTGTTATCTTTGTTGTACACACATTCCATGCACAATTATCATCGTACAGATTCCATAATTCTTTACCAAGCTAATGGTATGAAGGAGCTTAAAATGCACGTTCGGCATGATTCCTCTGAATGTTTGTAGAGTGTGCATGCTCTGAATTAGACTATCTCTTGGTGCTGAATTACCTTAAAGTAAGATTTGTGGTCATAAGCAGTGATCCCATTGTATTTATTGACAGTCATTGCTCCAGAGAGGTTGCAATCTTAAACAAGGGACAATCTAAAACAAGTGGGTAATGATAGGTCATTGATCAAGTATGAAAAGCAAGTAAACAGTGCAGTAATATTATGTGCTATGATATAGAATGATCTCAGTACACTGCTGACTTAAAAGTATTTTTATTGGCACCTCTTTCTGGGATAGTATCTGAATTAAGTGATGTCTCGTTTTCTCCAACTGCAGTGGTGAACCACTGAAAGAGACAGTTAAACTTGAGGATGGTCGAATTGGAGAGAGGCCAGAAATAGTTTATCATGTAATTCACACAATTTTGCTTGGTTGTCTAGCGATGTGTTTGGAAGGGTAAGTCTGATTTTGATGTATCTCTTTTGAAAGCAACAGAGTTCCTTACTGGGCATGATGCACTGTTTACCCCTTTGAAATTCACCCTTTTTCAGAAATAATTTTGGCATATAGTGATACTACTTAGGAGTAGTCAAAGATAATTGATTATAAATTGGATATGGTTATATGGACACTTGTGCTTGGTCTCTTTACCATGTCTTCCAAGCTTAAATGCAGCCAAGATCCAAGACAGTAATTGAATCACATTTTGATCACTTACTTTATGGTATTTAAGTGTAGAACTGTGCTATAATTATTTTTAGCAAGAACATGCGTAGTGTTTTGATGAACAGAATAGTGCTGGAATATTGGGACATGAAAGATTTCTTATCCATCTTCTTGTGTGTAGGCTACCACGAAGTGTGCCTTTGCTTGACATGTTAAAGCAGTAGCAGAACTTATTTCAAAAGTATTGTGTTAGTCCTTAAAGCTAGAGAAGGTGATGTTTGGAAGATGTTATTGTTCTAATCTTGTTTCTCAGCTTAATCAGTTTGAACCTGTCAGGCTTGTGTTTTTATTAGGCTCCTCATCCTAAAATCTAAATATTCACAAATATTGTTTGAAGTGAGCAGACTGTTGTGTTATCCTGTAGTTTTTCGAAGTTGACTAGTCTACCCTTAAGAGGCAGACAGCACCAGCAAATCATGAATTGTTAATTGAATATTTTCCTTTCCTTTATTCAGGAAATCCCTTATTGTACATTGTCTAAAATACAGCTTTGCTGAATAGCTGCTTTTTATCCCTTCTTGGCTGGAAAACCACAACAGCCAAGTGACTTTACTATTCTCTTTGTTTTTCTTTCATCCTCCCCTGGACTCTGTGAAGGATTTTGTCATCTTTTACCTTGGATCTTGCTCCTCCATCTCACAGCAGATAATCAAGTGCCAGCTCTTCTGCTAGAGATTTCCTTGGTTTACCCTCCAGTACCATCAAAGTTGACCTCAGATTGTTTGAACATCCAGACTGTGTTTGACATAAGAAAAAAATCTGAATGTTTTTATAATAGTTTGAGTACAGAGGCATACACAGGGTCCCAACTAAGTTATTGCAGTGTTTTTCAGAATGAAATATCTATGGACACCTTATGTTTGTATGCTTGCTGCATTTGGTGTGTGTTCTCCTGAACTTTGGATGACGCTTTTCAAGTGGCTTCGACTGAAAGCTGTGCACCCAATACTGCTGGTGAGTTGCTGTTGCCAAAGTCTTGGAAAATACAGCTAGCAGGCACATAGCTTTGCAAACAACAATTACCTAAGACCCATGAAAGAACCCATGAAAACAACAGGTTGTTCTGTGAGCAGTGGATCGCATATTATCTGCTTTTTCTGTCTTTTGTTCTTAGTATTACATGTTCTCTTTCCTCATAAAAAGCAGAGCTGTCTTCATCTCCCTTTCACTCTTCTCAATTTCTTTTAACAAATGTTTGAGACTTCGATCTCTCTGTCATATCTATTTGGGATTGGTCGAGAAGGTCATACACTTTTTAGGAGGAATGCAGGAGAAAAAGTGCTGGTGCACAGGTTAGGCATAAGCTTTGTTTCACTGAGAAATGGGTCTTAAAATGGTGTAGTAAGGTGAATTTAACTGCTGAGAGTAAAACTGCTTCATAAGAAATGGTAAGTCAAATTACTTTGTGTGAAATTTGTTCACGTATGGCCATTATAGAGAAGCGTTGTGACTGAAGATAAGCTTGTGTTACAGAGCAAACAACTCCCCTGCTTCCAACCCTAGCTTTATTCTCAATATGACAAGAGTTGCTTTGTGTGATTTTTAGCAGCTTTGTGCATTGGTTTTATTAATAAAATAGGGATAGGCTATTGCTTACCCTAAATTCAAGAGGCTTATAGGAATAAATATATTATACTTAGAGGTTCTTTATGTCTCCTGTAAAAATACCATACACTGCTATATCAGAAACATTGACTGTGTTCTTTCAGTCAAGGAGTAACAATATGTTCAGGTACATGGTAAGCGCATTCTTTTATATACTTCATATTTTCTACTATTAACACAGTAGTTGTGTTTGTAGCTTAATATCAAAGGAATGCCTTGTGTGCATTCCTTACCAAATGTTTTCTGTATCATACAAGCTGTTTTCTCCTTGCAAAGCAAAAATTTTATCAGCTAGAATGATGGTATGCTGAGAGATGTGTTTCTGGGTCTTTCATATCAATAATGCTAATCTGAACAAGATCAGAAGTTTGAAATGCTTGGTTTTTTCCTTTCTCATAGCATTTGAATGTGAGGTGTTTACCTTCCTCTGTTCCCTATGTCATGTGCACGTGGAGTCGTTACTTGAGTAGTAATTAACTGTCCCTAAAATTGATGGTAAAGTTTTTTTGAGTCAAATGAAGCCTTCCATGCTAAAATAGGCAAATTCTTGTTTGAGGGAAGTTTTTCGCCTGGTAGAAAACCACAAAGTTTCACCTACTGTCACTCTGAGGTTTCAGGCATAAATATTGCTCCCTGTATGAGTAGAATCCTTCTCCAACATTGAAGTGGTGCATAATCCATTTTTTCTAACATGTACTTTCTAGGCTCTTATTCTGAGTATGGCAGTTCCCACTATAATTGGATTCAGCTTGTGGAAAGAGGTAAGAAAAGTACCTTTGTGGGGTCTTCTTTGTGTGTAGGCACAATATGAGTCAAATGTTGAGCAAATATAATGAAACGTACTCGGTGAAATTAAATATATGTGACAAAATTGAAGCTGTCATCCATTGAAAATATGTTTCATTAAAAAAAATCTTCACTTGACAATTTAATTTTTTAACAATCACTTATTTTAATTAAATTTAAATGAAGACTTTATTATATTCACCTGTTAAGCTTTGGATGTATAAATTGACTCAGCAAAGAAAATACTGCAAAATGAAAACTCAGGATATTGAAAACTATGTTGTCTCAGTCTTAGTTTTAGTGAAAAGGAGTAAAGTTAGATGAAGTAAAATTACAGGAGGCCATGTGCAAATAAACTGTTTGAAAAGCTCCCATCAAATTATAATGGAGTTAAATTCTTTGTGCAGACCATTGTGTTGAGGTGTGTACCTACTACAATACAGGGAAGAAAAGCCACAGATGTTTCCATGTTTACTTACACTTAGTTCCTTATTGCAAGTCACAGACAGACTGTGGGTAGAGTATTTGGAAATTATTTTTTAAGCTCCTGTGAGTGCAGAAAATAATGTGAAACGTCTCATAAAGTGTAATCCTCTGCTATACTGGCACAGCTTTAAAATAGTTTGGATAGTCTGAGAATTCATATATAGAAGCTGGTCTTGCCCAACAGTATTTTAACAGATTTTGTAACATCTATCCTACATTGCAACCAGATTTTCTATTGTAGCCTGACTTTTTACATGTTTTTGATGGAGCAATGGATACTCTCTGTAAAAATAGCTAGAGTTGCTCAAAAGAGTTACGAAATACATTACAATAGAGGAAACTAATTTAGTTAACCAAGTAGTTCTTTTTCAGATTGTTTTAATGAAAGCAGTGTGGGGGTTTGGGCTCTAGAGGGCTTCATCCATTGCAGATCCAGCTTCTGCTTTTAAGCAGTGGTGAACAGTTTACTCTCCAGGTTCATAACTCATCCCTGATGTTGGGAATGTTGATTAGAAGTAACAGAGCAGCAAAAATGGCTTAAGACTCCTAATCTGTTACTGTGGCTATAAAAGGTTGATCTCTTAGCTCAGCATCTTTTTGCTTGGCTGTCTTCTGACAGTGCCTGGCATAGTCCCTCCTCTAACTCGGTTTTTCCAGATGCTGTGATTGATGAATGAAGCAGGTTCTCCTTGAGGTGGCAGTAGCATTTCCTCTTTCCATCCCTCTGTTCTGGGAGTACTTCCAGTGTATGTGTAACAGCAGTGCTGTTTGTCCCTGACACAAACATATGGCAGCTGCTCTTGTGCTGGTTGTAGACTGCTGTCACAGCTGAGTTGTACAGGTTAAAAGCAGGCTCCCACTTCTGTCTGTCCACTGTGGCTGTCCCAAAGTAAGTTGTCTCTTTAATCTGGCATAACCTGTAAACTTTATTCTTTTCCAAAAGAGCTGACATTCAGTAACTTTCACTTAGCATTTACAGCAGCATGTGCATGTTCCTGCTCCAGCCCCTCAAGGCTGGCCAGTTTCCAGCCATGTCTTTTTCAGATAATTGCTCTAAATGGCCCAAGGACTTAAAAATCTCCCAACTTAATAAAGAAGGATGTCAAACCTGACAGAGTAGGGAAGCCATGATGCAGGGTTGCAATCTGGCCTGGTTTGAAAGAGTTGTCATTCTATCTCACTTCACAGAATCCCTCCTTTTCCCAAAATGTTGTTCAAGAGCATAAACTTTGACATACCACTTCATACAATGTAATGTGCTTTCCTTCACTGCAGTGATGGAAGTCAGAAGCAAATCCAGGGCACATTATCAGGGCTCTTCTAGGAAATTTCTTCTCTCCTGTCTTGCTTGCGTAACACCTTTCCATCGAGTCACAACAGTCCAATCCCTCCTTTTCAAGCAGGTTTACCATGAGACATTTATAATCTTCGTTCAGTGCCCTTATTTGTAGACATTTGCATATGACCACCTGAACTATGGTTTTGATGCATTTAAGGCCTCTTGATGTTGATGAATGTTGTTGCTGCTATCCGTTTATTTATTTTTAATTATAAGTAGTCTAATGAAATAGCGAAAGATGAGAACTTCTGTTTAACATACTTATGTTGGAGAGGGTCTCCTGCTGTCAGGTAAGTAAATGTAAGCTGAGTTTTGCAAAATATTCAAGGAAAAGTACCAGTTGGGGGAAAACTGTTGAAACCCATTTCTGTTGTGTCACTTAAGGCCTTAATGTAATGAGATGCTCTATAGATAATTTTTTAAACTTTAAGTAACCGGAAACATTTCCATCAGTTTTTCCCTAGAATAATGACAGAGCTTACAGAACTGCAAGAATTCTATGATCCTGATACAGTAGAACTTATGACATGGATAAAGTAAGCATGAAGTCCAACATTTCTATTTTACTGATTTTTGTAAGGGTATTTTTGTCTCAGCAGTTTGTGGAGCTACCTCAATCAAGCTGGGTTTTCACTTGTCATTCAATGATGCATGGGGGAAGAAGTTGTATATTTTAAGTTTGGTGTCGTTCCCATGAAAAGAAACAGGAGTTTATAATGGATTACAAGAGAAGATCCTGAAATACGCAAGCAAGTCATGTTTAATGTCATTGCAGACCTAGTTTCCAAACAGAGGTGGAGATCTTAGCAAGATCTTAGATCTTGCTTCTTTGCGTGCTAATTTTTCATTAGATTACAGGGTTCATGTTGATTGTAATGCCAGCAGTAGACAAAAACCCTGAAATGTTATGTGCCTGAGCCAGTAAAATAAAATGCTTGAATATGTGGTTTTAGAGACTTTTGTCAGGATACATGGAGAGGAACATGTGTTATTCAGACTTCCCCTTTGACCACAGCAAGTGTGGAGCTATGTTATACAGCTCATACTGAGTGTATACATAGCTAATACCAAGTCAAGTTGTTTTCACAGATTTATTTTTCTTACCACCGAAAGTTTCAGAATTGCATTCTGCCTCATTCAATTTAACTTCAAACTATGTCATTAGGAACTGCACTTTTCTGAAAATTAGATCCCTTGTGTTCAGATAGCTTAGCATTAAGTGTATTTTTTTAGAATATTGCTTTCTGTATTTATGTAGTCTTTAATGTCAACCTGTTCGTCTTCACAAAAGGCAAGGCTGGTAATTAGTGTTCCAGCCAATTTCTTCTTATTGTTGTAGTAGTGTATGTTGTTTGTCACTGCTGTAGCTCTTCAAGGCAGCAAGTGGAATAATGCCAAGTACCTAATGGCTTTTATGTTAGTCTGCATATACTTCAAGTATGTAATTAATCATGGTGAATTTCATTGAGATTCACTCAGCTACGAGCAATTTGACTATCCTTATCTGTAGCAGCTGTTCTTATTTTTAAAGAAAATAAAGATTTTTTTTTTTCTTCTGGATATACTTAGCTATCCACATTGAAATTTTAATTCAATGTCATTATTACAGTATATTTTCTCAAAGTCTTCTCTCTGATAATATGAATTTAATTTGAATTTTCTATACAGAAGTTGCCAAAGTCTGTAATAAAGTGTGACGATGACTGTTTTCTTTCACTAATACAGAAATATAAATAGTCAAAAAATTATACCAAGCCCAGAAACATGATTACTCTAGACATTATTCTGTATGCTGACATTATTTTCTCATAGATTATGGAGTACATAATCAGAGATTACATATGAAATACCTAATAGAGATCAAGTTACAACAATCACAAATCATTCCCTTACAAGATAACATCATGTTGTTTCTCCTTCTACCTACCCTCTCTCCCAAGCTTGTTTTGTCACAAGTTGGCAGCCATTCAGAAAAGCAGAATTTGTATTGATTCCAGGACCACTCTGAATGGTGCTCAGTGCATTGCAAAGAGGGGAGAGCAGCCATCAGCCCTTGCCTCAGCAGGAACCCTTCCTTTCAAACTCCGTGTTGCTGCAGGTCTGCGCTTTCCCTGGCAAGGAAAGTACTGCCACAGCAACACCATCACCAGTTGTAATGAGATCCCCAATGACACCTTCACTGCTCCAGTTCATTCTGCAGCACCCTAAAAGATCCCACACTATATAAAGCTGGTTTGATGAGTGCATCCAGTACTCAGACGTGTGTGTTGGTGTTGCTTTTGCAGACGCCAGGCTCCTGTGGCTGCTGTGTTTGCAGGCAGCCCGCAGCTCATGGGTGTGATTAAGCTCTGTACTGGATGGATGGTGTCGAGCTTGCCTTTGTATAATGATGATGACCTTCTGAAAAGAAATGAGAATGTGAGTATCCAGTTCCATAGATGTGGCGTCTCACAGGAGCTGTCTTCCTTTTCACCCAAGCGTAATGCAAAAAAGTCGAATGTATTAGAAGGGAGGAGGACATAGGAGTCTAGCAGACATGGAAGGGATTATCAAGTAGATTATCAGTGCTTCACTCTGCACAGAAACAAATATCAAAATATTATTTCTGAAGCCTTTTCAGGCCATTTGGAATATATAGGGTGAAACCTTGCCATCATCAGAGACAAATACTTCCCATTCAGCTGGCCATTGCCTCACTGTTTTGGAAATTTCAAAACTGAACTTCATATAGCTTGATGTGTACATATAGTTTGTCATTGCAGATAGGTCATCTTTGGGGGTTGTGTGTGTCCCAGTATTTAAGGTATCACTGATTTTTGCATTGGATGAACATGTTTTCTTATTTATAGATTTATCAAATATATTCAAAGAGGTCAGCAGAGGATATTTATAAGATACTCACATCTTACAAAGCCAACTTCCTGGTTATTGAAGATTCAATTTGCAATGAAGTGGGACCTGTAAGAGGATGTAGAGTTAAAGATCTCTTGGATATCGCTAATGGTCATGTAAGTATTGGTGAGAAAAAATAAATGTTTGAATGCATAAATAATTAAATTTAAAATAAATCTTATAATGCTGGTCTTATTTTTCTTATTGCAATTGACATGTAGACAAAGACTCAGGTTTTAAAAGTGATCAGTTAAGTTTTGGATTGTCTGTTTCTTAAACTTGTAATCTTACCTAATACTATTTGCAGCCTTAATCCCTCCTAACACATGAGTATCTAGCTGTGTTGCTTTTCTGATAATCATTAAATACATTTAACTATATATAAATGTTCAAGACTGACACCTGAATAGGTTATTACAAGAGCAGTGAAGTCCTGCCTCAGAAGGCATTCTTTACTAGCTTTGAAGATGAAATTGTAAAATGGATAAACTCAGTTCTTCTAAAACTCTGGCTGGGATGAGGGCCAGCCTGCCATATAGTTCAGTACAGACTGTTTGGTTCTTATGATGGTGCAAGTCTATTCAGTTCAGCCTTGCAGATAGGTTAGCACACCAACAGATAGTTTAAACCACATCTGCCAGAAAGATTGGTTGAATAAACTGCACCAGGAATGCTGCTTCAGTCATTGACATGTTCTGTCTCTTTGGATGTTGGTGCTGCTCTTGCTGCTAAAGTAGGGAGTAATATGGGGTTTATAAGGTGATCTCACTGCCACTTGTTCATTGGCTTCGTGGAAATCCAGCAAATATTTTAGTTTTAGAAAGGCAGGGGGTGGCCTTAAACTCAGTTTCATTGCTTATTCTCAGGTCAACAGGAAAGAGGGAGTCACCTCTAAGCAATATAGGAGTAGTATGTTATTAGGGGATTACTCTGTATTTCCCCAGGAATCTACAGCTGGTGTCAGTTTCACTTCTAGGTTTCCTAACTACTTCATCCATGAAGGATATTGTCTCCATTTTTCTATTAACTTCCTTGCCATTGCTGAAATCTATTATTTCTTTCCTTGTCTTGCTGCTAAAATCTTGTATGCTGTGATTATTCCAAGATATATCCAGTATACTGTACCCTAACTGTGTGTGTCTGAATAACCTCCATGATTGTTAATCTGCACATTACCTCTCAGTTTCTTCTCAGATCTGTGTTTGCATGAGTAAGTTCCTGTTTCCTCTTCACACAGGATCTCCACTGGAGCAATTAACCACAATTTCAGGATTCCATGCTGTCATACCCCTGCATCTCTCATTTCCATGCTTCCTGCATGCTTCTCTCTCACATATGAGCTTGATAATAATTCCTGTGGTTTTTGTTGTTGTTGTTGTTTTGGGGGGAGCGTTTGGCTTTGGTATGTTGGTTTTTTTCCAGAAAACTGACATAGTTTATTCTGGAAAGTTAATAAAGTGTATTGTCTCAGGAAGCTTTGAACAAATCTCTCCGTTTGCTTGCTAGCAAAAATTGTTTAAGTTGTATTGGAAGATTATCAAAATACTCCAGAATAGTGAAAGCTAGTGGATACGTATTTGGAGATGGAAACTGCAGCATTTACTTACTCCCAAAGTAGGTGGGACAGTGGACAGACAGTGTGTTGACAGGTCTGTAGATGTGTTTTGAATTGCTGTGTTTAAGAAGATAAGTACTACTTTCTAGCTTGTGCTACATCTTGTAGTCATAGTCCAATATCTTGTTTCTGACCCCGCCTGGGAGCGGAGATTTGCTGATAGGGAAAGACAAATGTTTTCCAGCAGTCTGTTGCTGAAGGACTGTAGCTCAGGACAATTATCTTTATGTTTGGAAGCCACTGGTGGATTTTTGTTCATGAGTTTGTCCTACGACGTTTTTTTAAAACCATGTAAATTTGTGCCATCAGAAGGAATAATGAAGGGATTTCTTCAGGAATATCAGACAGTAGATGCTGAAACACACAGTTTGCTTCCAAGTCAGTTGGTTGGAATTTGTAGAGCAATGTGTGTGTCTCTTTGATCTTTATTAGCTGTGTCAAACGTACTTGGCCCGGGAAAGGTAATTGTGATTTTAGTTTCCTTCATACTGGTATGCCCTGTGCAGGTCAGGCTTGAACTACTGGGTAAATGGGGCATGTGCATGATTTCCACTGCTGTTGTTCTTTATCATATGAGTGAAGTACACTGATTGTAATGTCTGTGACCTTGACAAAGGGATGAATTCACAAAGGCTATTTTAGGTGGTTAAACAAATTACAGGGGAATGTGTTTTCAGTTTATTGGAACTGTACAATGTGGAAATTAAATGTCTATCATAAATGAAATTTACAGAATACAAAAGTTAATTAAATGTGCAGAATTACATTCTGTTACCACTTGTCTTCAGTACTGTAATTAGGTCTTTTTCTTTCTGACAGGTGGTTTGTGAGGAAGGTGACAACTATGCCTACTCAAAATATGGACGATTTTGTCATGAAATCAAAATGAATTATTCTCCATATGTGAATTATTTCACTCGAGTATACTGGAATAGATCCTACTTTGTATATAGAATCAACACTGTGATATCCTTCCAGTCATGAAAAAGCATGCAGGCTTCTTTCTGAGGATTGATTGTGAATGAATTTCAGTTGGAAAAGTTCCTATTGAGCAAGGAAGTCTGTTTTTGCAGATAGATGTGCACACATGCAGTGTACTGACAACTTTATTCTACTAAACTGAAATTCTTTGATCTGCAGATCAGCAGACATACACCATCCTTGAAGGAAACGGGAACATTTATCAGTTTTACAGTCTCTACAATGTGCTACAGTCTTCCATGTTTTTCCATGTTTTCTTCCCATTATAAATCATCTTAATCTTCATGTAAATGAAATTTCTAACTTTAGTGTTAGAGAGTTGATATGCGTAGACTTCGGAAAATACAGAAAAATTATTTAAAAAGCTCATTCAAGTCATATAGCTTTTAATTTTTAGCAAGAAAGCAATCACTATCCCAAGTCTTTTCAAGTAAGTGTTTGGATTTTTAGTTTGGTGTTTCTTTTTGTTTTGTTTTAATTCTTCCTGTCTTCCATGGTAAACATTTCTGTGTTTCTCAAACACACATTTATACATCTTATGTGTAGCTATATAGTTTGTATAAATCAAATAAGGAAGATTTTACTTAAACAACACTTCTGTAGGTTAAGGCACTGATCTCTACATTGTTGTCTCTGTTATCTACAGAGACATGTTGGTGGAAATGCTAGGAATTGCTAGAATGTAGGAAATGCTAGGAAATGCTAGACCTAACAATAGGAGCTGACAAGCTCAGATCTTCAGTTTGGAAAGAGCTTGTCTTCAGCATTTCTCCACACTGAAGTGTGTATGTGTGTATGCATAAATGTGTCTTTCTTAGCAGCCACCAGAATGGGCCAGTATATCACAGTATGCCATACTTGTTTTCAGGCAAGTGTAGCAGGACAGCCAGGTTTGCTACTGAGACTTCTGCACTTCAGTTTCACCCCCTGTGTGTGTGCTGGTACGTGTGTGTGTGTGTGTGTGTGTGTGTGTGTGTTTGTGTGTGAACGGATGGGTGATACTCATTTCATTCAACTTATTATGCAATAGCTATATTAAGATAGTGCCATAACTGTCATTTAAAACATTATAATCACCACCATTAATAAATAATGGTACAGATGTTCACAGCTATTTTTATATCAATTATGCAAATACACAGATCTTTGAAAATTTGGCAAAGTAGTCTGCAGTTTTGCTTCCCTCTAAAATTTGTTACATGACCCTCTTTGCCTCTACAACTCCTTTTCTTAACAAATTATGTGTTCATCCTGTCTTTTGCTGGCTGATAGACTTTCAAGAAAATGATGTTTTAATTACAACTCTGGGCCTAAACCTAGTGTTGAGAATGGAAACTCCAATAAAAGGTAACAGTAGCTTTGCTTAATGTAGGTGTAACTGGACAAAAAGCCAAGACTAAGTTTTGGAAGAAGTTGCTCACCCCGTAGGAATTACCCGCAGTTACAAATTAATGTAACACCTGGCCCAGAGACCAGTCTATCAGGCACGTGGGAATGATTCTTTGGAGCCCAGATGTCTTTAATGAAGGATCTGGCAAAATAGGATGAACCCTCAGCTAAAAAATCTGCAAACCATTCTGCAAGTGGAAGCTGCAAAACAATCCTTACTGCAAATCAGAGATTTTAACTCTGAAATTATTGGGAACTGCAGCATGTTGTTGTATGTGCATGATTCTTCTCTGCTCTGTGCAGATACACATGCTTAGTTTACATTGACATGTGCTGCTGAGATTTTTTAAAACTTGTTATCACTTTTGGAGTGATTTAAAAGAAAAAAGCTTTATTGTTGTAAAAGCCAATGTCTGTAATCTATTTTTTACTTTCATTTATATTTTTAGGCCTGTGAGTCTTGACAAAATGTTAAATTGTGCATTTTATTTGAAACCGATCTTCAGATAAATCCATTTAATAGATGGGATGTGGTCACTGAGAGAAACATTTATCCATATAACTGAGTAACAAGTTACAAGTAAATATCCTCTCTGAGCATACAGGCATTGTGTTTGGGATAGTGTGTACTTGTGTGTCTGCTGGAGTGCAGGCTGCATGTATTTGCTTGTGCACAAGTGCATGTTTTACTGCACTGGGCTGTTTCAGACTGCCCAATTACCGTATACCAGCAGAAGTTTGTGTATTACCTTGAGCTATGGCAGACCTGCAGGAACCCCCTCTGTATGTGTGGATATGGATGTAACATTTGGAAGTAAGACTACAGTTCCTTTTCCAATTTAAGTTTGTTTGAATCACGGTCAGGGAATTACATGTCTGTGTGTTGGTCGTTTAATCTCTTGAAGTCAGTCATTAATGAATATCACTTCATATCAGCAATAAGGCATTCCAGGTGCAAACTTCAGGGTTACAACTGTACTTGGGTGGATGAAGTCACAGAACTCACGGCTTCATGCCTTTGACTGCCATGCTGAGATGCAACATTCAACTGTCCTTGACTGCCTGGTGTGTTTTACTACAATGTTGTGTGTGTTACCACATAGAACGTAGTTTGAACACCTACATGTAGAGCACACATATTAAGAAAACCACAAATGAGGCCACCCACACATCTAAACAAAAGTGTCTTGTAGAACGTTGGCCTTTGTACATCTTTAAATGAACAAGTTGAACTTTATTTGGACTGTGACATAGTTACTGTTATTAGTTTTGTCATAGTTTTTAAGATGTATTCTTGATACTTCAATTGATTCTACTTTAAGAGAATCATTTAAGATTTTTACCTTGCTTTTTATATTAGAGAAAATTATATTGCAGCACCATTGGCACAGCAGCCTTAAGTAACAGAAGGAGCCTTTTATTTGGGAGAACATTGTGGTTGTTCCTGTAATTAAAATGAGTGACTGAAAGAATCATATCTTACAAAGAAAGTGAATTAATTTCTTACTCATCTATGGACTAGCAAAAATACAGTCTAATCTCTAGCTTCTGTGAAAAATAATGAGTTCCAGTGATATCCCTCAGTGGGACAACAATAGGGCATAATTACACCAGACTTGTGCAGACAACCTTGGCTTGGTCTTCCACCAGATCACAGTTTTAACTCCCTGAAAGGGTTGTGGGAAAGTTTTGCAAATTTTGATCTGCTTTGCTGTAGATGTTGCAATTCAGTTGAAACATGTGCCTTGCAAGCTTTTATTAAACAAACAAAAACCTCAATTCATGTTTCTTTTTGTGAAGATTTTTTTAAAAGTTCCTGTCCCTCTGATTTCTAGAGTTTCTGTTGTGTCTTAATATGCCAGCCTCTGAAGATTCCCAAAGTGGTGCAGCCATCTAACCATGTGTGCCAGCCATCTAACAGCTGTTCACTGGGAAGAATGAGAATTTGAATAGCAATTTGTGTGACTAGTCTGCTGGCTTATTTCCTCCTTCACATTTCCACTTTCTGATATACTTGATCTTAGTAAATGCAAAAAAATTAACCTTGAAAAAATAAATTAGTATAGTATTTTCAGGCACCCACCTGTTATCCTCAGACTTGTAAATTCAAGTTTGACCAACCCACAGCTAAACTAACATACACAGTTTTGTCTTAGTCTTAAAAAAATGCTCTCTCACTTCCTGAATTGCCACATACTTGAACACAGATTTGAGAGGAGATGCTGGAGACTAAGGAAAGGTATTTCTGAGTGTAAACTTCTCTTCATATTATTTAAAAAAACATTGATTTTATGTCTTCCAAAGTAAGTGGAAATACAATTTAATACAACACAATCTTAAATACATTTTCCATCAGGGTGCAGAATAAGGAGAAGATACATAAATGTGGGAGAAAGAGGGCCAAAAGGTTTCACAGGCATTGAAAATTCTTCCAATTATTTGCTCTGGTGGCATTACTATTTACTGAAAGTAGAGGCTAGGGACCAAGTCTTGTTCTTACCACCTTATTTTCACTAAGTCATCTTCAAGTGTCCAGACCTTGTGACATTCCATCAGCTTTTTCATGCAATTTGCATGAAAAGGAGCTGCAAGATCAGGTTGTAGGGATTGTAAGGTATCCTTGAAATACTTCTTAAAACTTCATATAACCTGTCCTTCAACCAAAACTTAACAGGAGAAAGTTTTGGCTGTGCTTGTGAATGCGTGGGCATGTGCACACATGATGTGTTTGCATTTACAGGTCTCTGTTTTACTATTGTGTTTTGGAGATGGAATGAGGAACTTCTCTTATGGTGGTTGAATCTGTAAGTCTGGTAAATATTGGTGGGCAGGTGGACTCTGGAATACTGTGGTATTGGAGATGAAAGAGAAGCAGAACTTTATTCCAACATAAGCAATATTTTATGTGAAATAATACCTCAACATAAATCTGCATAATCATGCTTTAATACTCTTTTTAAAACCTAACTTTAGAGGAGGGAAAAGTGGGAATTCTAAGACATGCCTTGTGTGTTATCTTAATAATCTTTTCTACTTCATCAGTACAGCTAAAAAATAAACACCATTATGTTGCTGCACTCTATGCCAAATGCAGAGCTAGTGATGCCTAAAGGTCTTCTGAATTGTTTTGTACCTCAACAATGTGTTTAAATGTAATTAATCTGGCAATGGTTTTGGTTTCAGCACAGTTAAATGTATGTATTTCTGCCTTTCAAGTGATGTTTAAGGTTACCTATTTATTTGATGGGACAGAAGGTTTAATGCCTTTCAAAGATTCAAAGTCGTTTACTTCAGTAATGCCGAAGAATTATTGGTGGTGCTTTACTTGTTAACAGTGATGTTCAGCAGTAGCATATGTGGCATATGGACTTATCTGTGTGCAGCTATTTAATAACAAGTCTAAGGAATACAATTCCTTTTATCCTGTTTGTTGTCTTGGATAGTTTTTTAATCAAAATAATGTATACATAGTAAATATTTTTCTCTTGTAACAAATTCTTTTTCTGCGGAAAAAAAATTAATAAAGGCCAAGTCCAGAAAGTATGGATTGTTTGGGACACAAACCATGTTATCCTTTGAGGAGTCAAGGGAAGATTGTGCAACATAGCTCAAAAGTCTGTCTTGACAGGCAGCATAAACAGTCTTGCAACTCTTGAGGACAAGCAGCCTGCTCAGACTGGATCCATATGTTGTGCTGACTGTGGCTGCCTGTTGAGACATACTTGTGTGAGGATGAACAGCAAAATGTGAGCTGCTTCATATGGAATTATTGAACTCTGTGACTTTCTCCCTAAAGATCTTCCTACAGCAAGCATGTCACCTGGAAATAAAGTGCTATGCAACGTCAAATGCTTACTGATGTAATTTTTTTAAACTACTAATGTATTATTTGCCTTGAATTTTTACAGATCATGATTATGTATTTTGGAGCCCTCTATTGTTTTATACAATATTATTAGTAGGAATCTTTGAATGCAGATTACTTGGTAATAATTTAGCATGTAATGATACAAAAACTTGATATTTTTTTAATTAAGTTCCAAAGACAGTAGAAATACCCTACAGAGCACTTCTCCAATAACAGATCACTTAGCACATGAAAAAATTACGTATTTACATCTTCATTTTATAATGATTCTGAGTTTGAGCATTTCTCAGACTGCTTTGTTTTAGGCTAGTCAGGAAATGAGCTGATGTTGAAGTATCCAAGTTTAGCCATTCAAGCAACCAGGCTTTGTGGTTTCTTAGCTCAAAGGGGAATGGAGCTTCCTGGCAGCATGAAATTCATGTTGGTATCTATGTACTCTTCTATGCCTTTATGCAAAACTGAGACTGGGGTTACTAGCTGTGAAACAGAGAACGTTCTATTACATATAATAGAATTGGTATTGGTATATGTCTATAAATAGATGTATATGTGTTTTATGTGAGTCTATATATCTGTACAAAATGCATATTCTGTTTATAATCAATGATTCAGAACATGTAGGTAAAAGTACTGTTGGTTTGGATTGTTTTCCACCTAAATAGTGGCTCTGGAATCTGTTTGGAGGACTTAGTTTCCCAGATTTACCAATTTTTTCAGTGACCCAGCCTATCATACTTCCACCCCTGTATGCTTTCAGGTTGCTTAGGTAATAAAGGTCATAGATGTTTTTTAATGGTGATGAGATGCATCTTGTTATGGATTAAACTGCATATATAGAATATACAAACATTAAGCAATCCTGAGTACTACAGAGCTATTCAGTAGGTTGTAATACACTATCAGTACATTTACTTTCAGAACTTTGAGCGGTTTAACAATGCCTTGGAATTTCTTCTGTTTCACAGTTACACTGTAGAGTCAGCTGTCAAGCCGTGACTCCTGCTGGTGCTGTACTGACTGGTAATGGAAACACCCAAAAGATGTTAAGACTGACTTTATTTTTAAACTGCAATAAATACCAGGATATTCTGTAAAGTGAGGGTGAATGTAAAGTGATGCCTCAATCTATTCTCCCCTCTGAACTAAGCTGAAAAAGGATGGGTAAGAATGCAGCTCCATTCTTCACTGCCTTGTGTTACACTCTCCCTGAGACTCCGAGCACAGAAGCTGGGGTCTCCCCAGAGTAACTGCTGGGTGCACCTATGGTTTCTGTGGCTGATTTGACTTCAGTTCTGGGAAGTAAGACAAAATCACTGCAGCAGAAGTGACTAAATCATTTATGCAATTTTAGAGAGGTATATTAAAATCAAGCCTGTTTATAATTTCATCACGAAAACCTCTTTCTGAAACACACAGTTCTGAAACACTAACAGTCATTTTCATCTATTTCAGCACTGTTAGCACATGGATAAATGCTGCTCCTTCCTTTTTCCCTTTCCTTTTTTTTTTTTCTCTCCTTCCAGGTTGGCCCATTTTATAACAATCTGAGCTGTAGCCCGAACTGCTGGCTGCATTCGAGGGGCTTGTCCCAGCTGCGAGGGTGGGCCAGAGAAAGGCTGTTGGGCTTGCTGATGTTTTGGGCTCAGAATGGCAGTTCTTAGATTTAGTCCTTGCAGTTCACAGTACTCAGTTCACTAGATGAGCTTTGCTTAAGAAGAACTCTAAAACTAAATTTCACTATGATTCTTTGGCAATAGAAGCTGACAGTGTCCTGAAGATATCTGTGTCGATTTAGACAATATCTAAGGAAATATTATTTATTTGTATTTATTTCTTGTCTGTGTTGTTTCCTGTTGAAGCCAAGAGCCATCTCCACCATCTTTACTGAGATGTCCTCTTGGATTAACACTGGATCAGTCTCTGTGGATTCTACTTCAGTTTTGCAGGAACAGACAAGTTCCTTTGGAGAACATGGCTACACTCAAGTGTGTTTGCATCTGTTTAAATGGTAGTGTAGGATCTGTGGCCACAAAATCTGTACTTTTGTTTTGTTTTCACACAGGTTTTGTGTAATTGGGTGTTCAAAATAACACAGTTGTGCTAGTGGATATCCACAAGGTGAGCTTGGCTCTGGTTCTGCTCTGTGAGGTATGCCCTAAATTCTGGCAGTGGGAGTGACAAGATTTAGGCAGGAGAAGCCTGAATTTCCATCACCAAAATGCTGTGTTAATGTATTAGAAATACATAGGCTCATAGGTGAGAGGGAATACTGTGAATAAAGTGTAGTTTATGTCTTCACAGGCTGTAGGGAAAACTGTGTGTTTCTAAGTGCTTGAATAGAAGATGGTAGAAAAGGTAGTGTGTCCTGTAATGTAGGCTGAAAATGGGAACTTGATTTTGAGAGGATTTAATTTGCTTGTTGAAAGTTGCGTAAGGATGCAACACACTTCAGAAGAGAGAATGCTATGCTCTGTCTCCATACAGAGCTAAGCTTGTCCTAAACTGAATGCTTGTTTGCATGATCTGGCTAGCTCATTAAGTGTTTTAAATTAATGAGCCTTCTAGTGCCTCTGTGAAGGAAGGAATTAGGGCACAAAGAGCAACCATAGCATACTCAAAGCTTGCTACAGCACGTTAATCAGGCATGAGTCTGGATGGTTACTTTCATGTTGTTATTGGTAAACCATTCTGTAAAACTGCTTGGTTTTACTTTTTGCCTTCCCAGCCTGAAATCTTGCATTGCGCCACATTTTAGAAGCTATCATCCCTTCACCTTGAGGAGGTAAAAAATGAAGGTTGGCAGCTTGTAATAATGGGATGTGATCTCCCAACAATTACCTCTCCTTAAAACTGGTAATTTCCCAGGGGGCACAGGTGCAGGTCTAGCAGTTGGTTGTCACCTTTTACTGTTGCCTGTAATATTTGACTAAAGACTAGTGAAGTGGATTCTGGCTTTCTTGAGCAGAACTTCACTTCCAGACTAGATATGTCACCACTGAAGTTACAACACAGCTGGCAACAAACACTCCCGCCTTCCTAACAACCTTCTGGTAAAACTAGCAAGCCCGTTCGAAGCAGGAAGAGGGAGCATTTTTGGTGGAACAACACCTAACACAGTTTGACCAGCTGGATGTAGAGACTCTGCAAAAGGCTGTTCCTGAGCTGTTACCATCACTATGTGAAGGGAGATACTCTTGTTCTTGTTTATTAACAGGAAAATGCTGCTGGGAACTCCTGCCTGGAGCGATGAGAAAATGAGAAGTGTTTGTTTTGATGAGTAGTGATTGACACTGGTGTGGTCTGGCTTGTATTCACACTTCCATTGATCACAGCCAGAGCGATGAGTTCCATGCCCAGATTGTTTTATGCATATTAAGTGGGACTGATGTGTTTGCTCAGTACGTTCAGAAGGACCATTTCAGTCTTGCTCTCAACAACAGCACGCACTGTTCTTGTCCCAAAAATACTGCATCTTTCCTGAAAGAGCAGCAACCTGAATGTGCACTTCTGAGAGGCTGTGCTTCCAAAACAAACCCAGCTTATAACAGAGAATTCCTCGTATGATTCAATTGTCCCAAGCTCCGCTCTCCTTTATGCAATAGTGGTTTTTTTTCTGGTTCTTGTAGCTTGCCTGGGTGGACTTTTCCATAAGGGCTCAGGAGAGTGGGGGGTCACCCCCCCAGGAAGTGTAGTTCATCCTGTGTCCACTCAGCTTGCAGAAGACCTGGGGGGAGAAGTTGGATGCATGTGGTGGTTTGATCTCGGTTGAATGCCAGGCACCCACAGTGACAGTTGCTCTGTCACTCCCCTCTGCAACTGGACAGAGGAGAGAAAATACAACAAAAAGTTCGCGAGTCGAAACAGGGACAGGGAGAGACTATTCACACATGACCTTCACGGGCAATGTGAAATGGGGGAAGATGAAGAATTTGCCAAGCAACATTGTGCGCTTTGCCACGGAACAGGGGAAGGTGAGGAATTTGCACATCAGCGTTGTGCGCTTTGCCACGGGCGGGCTCCCCGCTCGACCATGCGGGGCGTGCTCGGTCCGTCCCCGCCCACGGCTGTGAGTGGCCGCGGGACGGGCCAGGGCTGCCCATGCCGTGTGTGCCCGCGGCGGGAGCGGTGCAGAGCCGGCTTGCGCTCCGCTCGGCGGGATGGGCAGGGCGCGGCGGAGCGGCTGCGGGCTGCTCCCGGTCCTGCTGCTGCTGCCGCTGCTCGGCGGGGCGGCGGGGCCGGGGTGCGGTGGCTCCCCCCGCCTGCTGCGCTTCTCCGGGCAGGTGCCCGAGAACAGCCCGGCGGGGACGCGGGTGCGGGGTCTGTGGGTGCCGCTGCGGCGGCTGCTGGGCCCCGGGGAGCCGGCCGGCGAGTGGGCGCTGGAAGGCGACGGCGCCTCCCGCTTTTCCCTCCAGCGGCGGCCGGGCGGCGGCGGGGGGCTGCNGCCGCCGCCCGAGCGGCCGCCGGGGCCCGGTGCCCGGCGCTACACAGCCCGCCTGCCCCGCGGGGCTCGGGTGGGCGACACCGTCTTCACCGTCCCGAGGAGCCGAGACCTGGCGGCGGATGGCTGGTTCGAGCTGGCCTCTCCCGGTGGTGCCACCCCCGTGGGGCTCGACAGGACGTCGGGGCGGCTCTACCTGCGGCGGGAAATGCGAGCGGGCGGCCGAGCGGAGGTGCTGGTCAAGGTGCACCGCGGCGGCGGAGGAGGTAGCGGTCCGGGACGGGAGGGGAGGGTGGCCGGGATGGGGTCGGTTCTCCCCGCGGCGCTGCCCCGAGTGGGTCGGGATGGCCGCAGAAGGAACGGATGGGCATGAAGGGTTGCCCCGAAGGAGGGGAATGCTGACCAGGCACGGCCGTGCGGGGCATTTGCCATTCGAGGAAGCGAAGCCGCGGTGATGCTGCCCTCCGTGGGGTGCGGAGAGCCGCAGGCGGCTGCAGGAGCTGCCCCACGGCTGTGGGAGCTCCGTGGGTGGCGTGGGAATATGCCGGCTCTTCCCCGGTGTACCGCCCACAGAGCTTCTGCCTCTTGCCTTTGAAGGAGCAGCTGGAATTGTAGGGAATGGTGTTTTAGTTGTGTGGTCTTGTAAGAAATTGTTGTCACAGTAGGTTCACTTTTGTGGGACCAGAGGTCTCTGCTTAGGGTTTAACAAGCAATTAGAACCCGGTAAAGAAGGGGCCACGCCACAATAGACAGCTTGTCTCATAGTTAGGAGAGGCAGTTAGCAGGGAGCCTCTCCCGTCGCTCTGGTCCTGCTGGAAGGAGCTGGGAAGAAGAGGTGACGCTGTCCTGGGTGTGGGCCCTTACAGACCTGCAGTTGCAGCCCACCGCGCTGGGGCATCCCGCTGCGCCGGCTCCCTGCTCCGCGCTGAATGATGCTGGGAGTCAGCCACAACACTAGCACAACAGTGCACGGGAACGGCAAGGGGTCGTTACGAAATAGATGTCAACGAGCCTAGGACAAGAAAAAGGAAAAAAAAAATCTGAATCAGGAATCCTAGGAGTTGGTGTAGAGAAATAAATAGATATGCAGTTATACCTATGTGTCAAGAGTTCATATACTGTTGTGTAAGGTTTTCCTAATAAGACACTAAAGAGAATGGCTAGACTTGATAAACTTCTTAAACCATGTTAAGGTATGTTATGGTTGCAAGAGCCACCCTTTCCATGTGTTACTTCCATTTTAGAGTAAGATTTAGAGTGCGTTTGTAAGTGCAGCTCAGGTCACTAATAACATAACTGGTTATCATTTGCTTGGGTTTGTTTTGTATTGTTTGCTTGTCCTTTTTCTTAGATGCTTGCAACTTTACTGAAGAGGGAACATTTACCAATTTATATCAATGAATTTTACAGTCTAGTACTCAGGAAATGTGAAACATAGTGCTCGAGAAAAACAAACGTGTTGAAGCATGCTGGGGGCTGTGATCTTTACCAGAGTGCTGTGTGCAGTCTGCGAGTCCAGAGCTGCCTGCCTGAGAAGCTTACTCGTGCAGGGATGGGATGTGTTGTGCAGCACCATTAGAAAAACTCTGCACAGTATTTCCAGCTACTAACTTTAAACAAATCACCTGGTGTTCAAAGTAGAACTTCTCATTCAAGCTAAAGACGGAGCTGGAAAGGGGACACACAGCTTGACTGTCTTGCTTATTTATAATGAAAGCAGCTAACCTTGTGAACAGTGTTCAACATGATTGTGTTGTCCTCTCCAGTCTGGTGGTGCACAGCATGTTTTTACCGCTGTCTGTGTGCTAATAATGTATTGACAAGAGGTGAGCCTCAGGGAGAAAGGAATTCAATGATCAAGTGGGACAAGGTCATTTAGGCACTCCTTTAAGCTACTTTGAAAATCAAAACTCTCTCATAACTTTCTACAGCACCAAACTTGGGGTCTTTTTCTGTCTGCTTATTTTACAGAAGTATGGTGAAATGGTGAGAGGATTTGAGCATCCATTTTTTTTAATCTGAAGAGACCTGGTGAACTGTCAAAAGTCAAACAGAATTAACTTTGGTCTGCGCCTCATTTCTCCTCACGTCTCTTACTAATTGTAATTAACAATCACTCACAAATCAATCAATATTATGGAACATGTGCCAAACTTTTAATAACCTCTTTAATTGAAAAACAAAGCTATCAGACCTTTATTAATTGCCATCTCTTATGTAAAAGACATTAATGGACTTAGGCATTTTACAGGTGCTGCTTCTCCAGGGAAGCATGTGTCTTGGGGTTTGGATGCGTTTGTTGGGTTTATTTTTCCCAAGAAAAGAACAGCTTTTTAAAAAACAAGCTTTAAAAAAATTAAACAGGAGGTCAGATAGTAACTTAGAGCACCATTTCCTGCAACAGTAGTGCTAGGAAGCCAAGGTATTTCTGTGCTCAGTTGAAATATTGAAATAAACTGAGTGCAGAGTACAATAACCTTCTGAATCTCCCCAGGTGCTCAGTAGTACACACAGCAGTAATAGGTAGGGGGCTGCCATCTGTTTTGTGGGGGCCCTGCAGCAGGCACTGTGAAAACACAGCTGTTCTCCCACTGAATATACACAAGGTACATGGACTGTGCATCGTAAAAATGTTGGCACAACTTCTGTGGCTTGTCTCATTTACCTACACAGAGCAGTTTGCATCTTCTTTAGGAATCTGGCAGCCTCCATCTGTCTGTCAAAGCCTTGTTGTTCTGGGCTCTGTGCATGGATAGTTATGGATTGGACCTGGAGTTTAGGCAAAAAGTCCCATCCTCCTAGGTTGCTTTCTTCAATTCATGGTTGTTTACACTTTTTGGGCCCGAAGCTGCAACAGTGTCCTTGGTTCTCAGGCTGGAAAAGGATTGTTTTGTCTAACTAAACTGTGAGGACAACTTGCCAACACTTTATATGAACTTCAGAGTTACACATTAAAGCAGTACAGAATCTGAAAAATATGAAAACTAAATCTTAAGGCATCAATACAAAGGTATGAGCTGCAGATCCAACCATTTCTCATCCAGGTTTTCTTTTGGGACATTTCACATCCTGGAAACACTGACTGCACCATCAGAACAGTGTGTGGCCAGAGCATGGAAAGGCTGGGGCTGGTGAGGAAGAGTTGAAGCTCCCTTTCTCTTCCATGTCTGTCTCTGTTCATGCACACCTACGAGTACCTACACAACTTTTCATACTTCTCATACCAACTTACACAGGGTGGAACGTGCAGCTGCTGTTCCCTCTTCTGCCCCCTCAGCTGCCCTCTCTGATGCTGGCAATAGGTACTGGTACACACTGTGTAGAAGTTTGACATTTGGGACTTTGTCTATCATGTTTCAAAAAGCAATTCCTTACCCTGTTCTCCAACTCTAGAAGACTTTTAGCTCTCTCTTTGATTTGGTTTGGGGGCTTTTATGGTGTTTCTTTTGTTTCGTTTTTTGGTTTGGCTTTGTTTTTTTGGTTTAGTTTTTTTGTTTGTTTTGGTTTTTGTTGATTTGGTTTGTTGTTTCTTTAAACTTAAGAGCCTGTCACAAAGGGCTTACAGAGTGCACACTGCCTTGGCTTGGAATAGTGAGACCCAGTGGGAGATGTCCATGTTCCTGCACACACTCACACTGCAGATACACTCCACATGCTGTCTAACTGATAACAACTGTGTAAGAAGTCACTCCATTATCTACAAAGGGTCATTTCATTTGGCAACAGTAGGAACTCAAAAAAAGCATGGCAAGACAAATCTCTTCCCCTCCCACGTGTCTGCAGTGTAGTGAAGGGTTAAAGAGTTGGTATTAGCTGAGGTATCCCCTATAACTCTGGGATACCTCAAGACATCAGAGAGGGATGAACACCAGCAGGTAGTTTAAGACTGAAGTGAGTAAAACAGTTGCAAGGCTGTTCAGTATTTTCCTGGTTTTGGAGGTGAGATGGATATCTCATTCCCTGTTCTCTTTCAAGTGGGATAAAACTGTTTCCTACTGTAAGTGAATTCCAAGGATAGATCTTAAATCTGACTGAGGAGGCTGTAGCACAATGCAGTTCCTTCAGTGCAGTGTCTTATGGTAGAATATGATCAGTGTTGAGCTCTTATGACTCACTGGAAGCAAACTGCATTTTGACAAGACATCTGTCAGATCCTGACATTCCTATAAATACAACCTAGACTGCACATGGAAAGAATATGTGGTTTGAGTCCCTTCTACTTTCTTAAGGAATTTCCATCAGGATGCCTACTGGGAAGGGAAACCTTTCAATCCATGTAATACAGCTTCTGTAAAAGCTAACAAGTAATTAATGTATGTTGCTGGCCATGATTTCAAATCAATACATAGCTTGGGTTTGGGGTTTTTCTTCTTTTTTTTCTTTTTTAATTTTTTTTAGCAGAGCCAGAAATGTCCCACTGCTTCCTTGCACCTCCTGACATTTTTAGAAAATAAGTCTCACTCCAGAAACAGAAACTTGACTTGATCAGGTATTGAGGTCACACTGTATGCTGGGTTTTTTTGGTTTTTGGTTTTGTGGTTTTTTTGTGGTTTTTTTGGGTTTTTTTTTTGTTTGTTTGTTTTTGTGTTTTTTTTTTTTTTTTAATGGGGATGAGGAGGAGGTGTTTCCTCCTGGTATCAGACTGATTAAAACCATCTTTGGATGCCATTAGTGTGCCTCAAAACTCAGGTACTGACAGAAAAAGCTTGTTTCACTTAACCCATGAAACCACTTTAATGGCCAGGGATCACTGGATGAAAGAGCAAGCTCTGGGATGAAGGTTATTACATTACAATGTCTGTAAACATCTTTGGAAAAACCTTGCTGGAAAAAAAAAAAGAAGAAAAAAAGTAAACATATATAATGATCCAGAGGCAATAAATTGGTCTTAAGAATGTCTGATAAAGTCAGACATTTTGAGAAGCCTACAAAAAGCTTAAAACTGAAGAGGTAAATGTAAAGCTTATGTTACAAGTATTCTTGGTAAGTTACATAAGCTATTTAAACGATGAGAAAACCTCTATTGTAACAAGTTTGAGAGAAAAGCGTTGGGAGACCTTAAAAACAGAGCATTCAGCCCTTTATTCTTAAGATTAGCATCTTGAATCCTTTCATACAGACTATGATTTAGCATTTCTGAGTTTTCATTACATTTCAACAGCAGGAAGGCATTAAAAACCTGGTGTTAGTCCCAGACCAAAGCTGCGCCGTGCCCAAAACACCGCGGCACGCTCCTGGCGCTCTCACGCTCCGGGAGCGCTGTGCAGTCCGCAACAGAGCTTGATTTTCGTTTGGCCTGGGGCTGCCTTTACACACCTGCCTCACACATGGGAGGCCTAAAATTCACGTTTGCACAGGCAGTCTGTTCATATTAGCTCCCCATGGCAGATGAGCACAAAGCCTTCTCTTTTGGGACTATGACTGAAGTGGAGTTGAACTTGCTCCTGCTCATGTGTCCCTGATGGGCTTGGAAAGCTGTGTCCTCCCCAGAGAGCAGTGGCATCACAGCTGGTGCTTCAGGGCAGGCACTAGGTGTTCCTTGCTACAGCAGTCAGACCTTGGCTGGTGCAGAACTCAGCAGTGCTGCAGCCTGAGCGCTGAGGCTGGCTCGCTGGTGGAAACTGCCCAAAATTTAAGAAAAAGTAAAGCAGAAAGTTTAAGAAAAGCCTTTAAAAACCTGATGACCTGATGAAACAGGCTGATGGAAAGGACTTGGAGTTCTGCTCCTGCGGTGAATGTTGCTGATGGGATGCCCTAAAAGCAGTGCTTGGTGACAACAAAGTAAGGAGCCATTAGTTCCTATGGGTGGCTGAGCTTTTGCCTGAGTAAGCAAACCCTATGCATGGCATAGGCACTGGTTTGTGAGAGAGAAGTAGCAAAGTGTCAAGGACCTTGTCTGTGGAAGAGGATCTGTTCAGAAATTTAGTATATAAGGAGAACTGGAAGGTGATCCAGCAACTTTAGCTTTTAATTTCTTCGGACACAGCGGAGTAGCCAGCACATGGCTCCTTTGGAAGCTGCTGCTCCAAACTCTCAGTGCTGCTCCAAAGGGGCATGTGCTGCTGGGTCTGAGCTGCTTCTCAACTGCATCCAGTGGTGTTGAAGTGGTAAAGTTAATATTGCTACAATGTTCTTTGGCATCTTTTTGTACGTATCAAACACATTTCCTGTCCTACAATGATTGTATTTTGCTGGTGACATTAACTTTTTAAGTGTGTGGAAAGAAGTTAATAGACTAAGTATGGTCATAGGAACAACTCTTACTGCATGAAACCTCAGAAGCAACTTTTTATTTTAAGAAAGGTTGAGCAACCTTCAGGGAGAAGAGAGTTAATTATGTTAAAGGACAACTGATAAGTGCCTGCAGTTTTCCACAAGAAGACTGAAAATCAAAGCAAAGTGATTCGCAACCATTGAAGCAATCAGACTCTGCTACAGCCTCTCAGGAGCAAGATTTTTTAATGTCCCACGCAAAATACTTTAGACTTAATAAGTGCCACTTTAATGGGGAAGAGCAGATGCTGTGCTGGGTAGGATGACAGGAAGATGTGATTGTAGCTGGGTCCTACTGCACTTTGCTTCTTTAAGAGCCATAAAAAAATCCCCCAAATGCCCTCTGTGCTGTTGACTCCTCATATACTCTTACTAAATTGGTGTGATCTGACTTCCTCATCCACTAATGTGCCTGCAAATAATTATTTTTTGTATAGTATTTAATAACATTTTTTTACTGAGGATTAGTCATCTGTTAACATGGCAAACTGTAATAAAAACTTGCTTTATGTAGGAAGCTTTTGAGATCCTGTAAACTGTTGCACCTCCTACCTTCTCTGTGGCGCTGTGTCTCTAATTCTCCTGATTGTGTGGTAACAAGCAGCTGCTGGCAGACACAGTAGATTTAAGGGTTGAGGCAGAAATGCTACTTATATAATCACAGGTCTGAGAGTGCTTCAGAGCTTTCCTCTGGAAACAGACAACAAAATTAAAACAGATTTTAAAGACTAGAGGAGGACACCACAGGCAAGATGATGTGATAGCAGGAAAAACACAATGGATTTTGAAGTCCTGTTCCTATAACTGCCTGAAGCTTAAATTATCTTTGCTGCCTAACAAATGCTGTGGTTCTCAGACACCCTGTGTGATGGAGGTACCCACTGTAGCTGTGCATTCACCCAGAAAGTAAAAATTGGCTGAAGATTTTTCTTTGCTCTCCATGTGTGCAGTGGCACCTGCAGCTGCCTTTTAGCTCGATGGTCCCCCTGGGTGAGTCCAGAGGTAGTGCTGGGAAAAGCAAGGCCTTGCCCCCTAAACTGGGTGAGGGTGTGTACACATAGAAATGTGTCTCAGTGCTGGTGTATATCAAGAAACATGTAATAGATATAATGCAAAATTATCTCTGCAGGCTGCCTTTCAAGCTTGCTGGTTGCGGTTAGCTGAGGAGGGAAAATGGAAATTAGCAAAGGTTTAGCTGAGGCAGCTGGTACAGTCACATTGCTCAGGTGTGCTGTGGCTGTGGGCTCTTTATCCCCAAGTGCTGCAGTGGTTTGTGCTCTTCCAAGAGAGTAAAGAGGGTTAGGGTTATGTTTCCATAGCTGATGGTGAGGGTGCTACCTTGCCTTCAGGACACAGTACTCACTACTTGGTCCAACATGAGTCCAGTCAGCGCCCTAGTGTGTTGCAGAGGAATATGATACTCCTGGGCTTAAGGTTTTGTATCCAAACCTTAGGAGTGTTTGTGAGACACCAAATCTCTTCAAGAATAAAAGCATCACCCTCAGGAATCTCTCATCAATGTTTGAGGTGGAGCTGACCCGTCATGTTTGTGACAGCAGACTAGCTGGAATAAAGGTGCTCCCATACAACTTTTCTTAGGAGAGCTGGGGAAAAGAAATTCAAAAAATTAAGCCTTCATTTTGAAGGGGAGATCTGTGTTGTGAAGGCTGTCCCCATTGTAAGAGCTTCTTGGTGCCCCTGCACTTCTCCCAGTGGGGGTGACAGCACATGCTGTAGCTGGGGCAGAGGCATGAGCATCATGGGGGGTGCTGACTGGTCTAGTCCTCTAGACCAAGTTAAAGCTGCTTTCTTTTCTCCTTTGCCTCAGTGAATACCTTTGTGGGGGGTGCTCACCTTCTGGCCAGCTGCTGATGTTCGAGCTTGTAGGAATAATTTACCACCAGATTCAAAATCCCCTTGGGCAGGAGAGAGTGGCAGAGTGGGTTTTTGAATCATCATTATTTACACAGTATGACTGTGTAAATATCACTAACAGTGTCATGAAAATGCAAAAAGAAAAAGCATTTCTGAAAGTGATGATGAACTGTGGTTAAAGATCAAATACTGCCACAAGAAATTTTGGTTTAAATTTAAATATCCCCAAGTAGATTATGCCTATGCTCCCGAAGATGACAAGAGGGTTTTTAACATGATAGCGACCATTTCTCAGGTGTAGATTTCCTGGCTATGGTTCAATAATGAGCCAAAGCTCCTGATGTCTTGCCCTACACTGAGGATTAGTGGTGTGGCCTGACAGCACAATGAGGGGCTGTCAGAACACAAAGTCCAAAGATGCTTTCTAGGCACCTCACCTTGGTGTCCTATTTCAGGCTGGGTGCCTCAGAAACTTCTTCACATACCACACTCTCTCTTTTCATTTCAAATGATTCTTTTTGCCTGAGAGGATAGAAATAAAACATAAACTACCATTTTTAATGCACATGTTTAGTTCTTAATTTTCCAGCATTAGTCCCCTCAAACCCACATCAGTCAGCGCAGCTCTAATCCTAATCTTAGGATTCTCTTCTCTTGTGTCTCTTCTTATGATGAGGGAGGAAACAGAATGATCAAAGGAGTGAAATTGGTACAGGCTTGCAAGAATAGCCACTTGCAGTTTCAAAACCCTTTCCAGTTCTTTCTTTGCTTTCATATTGCTGTCCGAGGAAGGTGTGGGTGTATGTGCTCTGTTCTGCTGAAAAGTGTTTAGCCCTATAAGACACAAACTCAGCATCTCTTCATTCCCCCCATTCTTGCACTTGCTACATCTAGCACCATTTTTACTTAGGGTGCTCTTAACTGGTGATTGATTGACATCCCTTTTGTTCACATGTCTTTTTGAGATGTAAGCAGGAGGCAAAGGTGAAGCCTTGGGGATACACCAGTATCTCCAGGAAAATCAGCAGTCCTTAATATTCTCTTCCAGACTGATCCTATCAAGACTCTTTCCAATGTGTGGTGCAGAGGCCAGACTATCCTGTTGATTGTCTGGTTTCCTGATTATTTCTTTCCTTATGATGGATAATTCATATTGACAAAATGGGTGAACTGCAACATCACTGGGTGATGTTGCATTTTGATTTAATAGGATGCTGTGGTTGTGTCAGGAACAGAATAAAACACTATTGATTTCAGAGGCTTGATCTGTTAATGCCTTTGCAGCTATGACAGTTGAAAACCCAATGCATTCCTGGGGAAAAGCTCTCCTTTGTCAAGGCTGGTTTTGTTTCACTGACTCGTTTCAAGACAGTGTGATAATTTTACACAGTATCTGATTGCCATGTGTCTGTAACACCTTAAAATCCTTGAGTTTCCCACAAAAATGTCCCTACTCATAGTTCTGCTTCTGAGCAGCTCTTTCTGGATGATAGGGGAAATTAGTGCTGTTTGACTGACCTCTTGTTAGTCTCCAGACCATGTTCAACACTGCTTTTTTAGGATTTTGGACTTGAATTGATAATATCTGCTCTTTGTAACTATCTTTTCTTCCACTTACGCCTTGCTAGAATTAGAGCTCTGATCTATATAGATATAACCTGGACTGTTCTGTCAGCATGCTTGCAGGTTGCTTGGATTTAAATTTTGTTTACTTGCATGGAGAAAACAGCTTCAACTCTGAAAATCTGAAATAAATGCTGAGGGCCTGAAGGAGTGAGCCAGGTCTCAGCTGCAGAAAGATATTCCACCCTGTAGCTGAAGTTTATTACCCCTGCTGCTGCGCTACAGCCCTCCAGGTTTGGCTTCATCCCTTGTTTTTCCTTTCATGTGTGGTGCTGGATGTTTGTAGACTGCCATTCACTCTTTTTCTCACTTCTTACCCTTAAGCAAACAGCAAAGATAAACCACAAAGTCCAAAGAATGTTAATGTTAGAAGTTCCTTGAAGCTGCAGGGGAATGAGTGACATGTGGACATACATGCCTCAAAAATCAATGAGATGCAAAAGCTGAAGGGCAGGGAGATTAATGTGTGATGGAAAGGATTTAACAGTCTTGCTGGTTCCATGCCCCTGCCTAGAGGCAGGTTTTGTCACAACAAAGCGATTGCCAGCAGATATTTGTCTAGTCAGGTCTTAAAGATCCCAGTGGTGGATGCTGTCTCACCTCTCTGGCCACTATCAAGGGCTCCATTGCCCTTATAATTAAAAACATGCTGAGTGATTCCATGCCCAACATCTAATGCCAGTCTTTTCCTTCAGAATGAGTTAGTTATTTTCTGGTTTGCAGGTTACAAAGCAGCTGACTGACTTCATACCTCAGTCCTTCAGCCTCTTGTATCACTGTTTGCATGTCTTTTGCAGTCTCCTGAAAATCTTCAGGTCTTTTCACCTCTCTTGAAGAGCACTCTTTCTGGTAATGCTCTTGGTTTTTCTTGGCTTTTCTCTGGGCACTTGCCAGCTGGTCCATGTCTTTCTTGAAATCCAGCCCCTAGAACTTTAGTTCACTGGGTTGTCCAGGGAGGTTTTGGAGCCTCTCACCTTGGAGATATTCAAAAGCCTTGTGGATATTTTTCTGACAGCCAGCTCTGGATAGCCTGGGTGGTTGGACCAGATGATCTCCAGAGCTCCTGCCACCCTCACCCATCCCATGAGTCTGTGATCTGAGGCTTTGCTAAGTGTCACAATTGTGCCAAGGTTCAGTGAGGGCTGAGCATGAGCCAGTGTGTGCTCAGGTGGCCAAGAAGGCCAGTGGCATCCTGGCCTGTTTCAGCAATGACGTGGCCAGCAGGACCAGGGCAGGGATTGTCCCTCTGTACTGGGCACTGGTGAGGCCACACCTCGAGTGCTGTGTCCAGTTCAGGGCCCCTCAGTTTGGGAAGGACATTGAGGGGCTGAAGAGTATCCAGAGAGGGGCAATGGAGCTGGGGAAGGGTCTGGAGCACAGCTCCTGTGAGGAGTGGCTGAGGGAGCTGGGGGTGTTCAGCCTGAGAAAAGGAGGCTCAGGAATGGCATTATTGCTCTCCACAGCTGCCTGAAAGGAGGCTGTAGCCAGGAGTGACTCGGTCTCCTCTCCCAACTAACAAGTGATAGCACAAGAGGAAATGGCCTCAAGTTGTGCCAGGGGAGGGCTAGATTTGATATTAGGGAAAAGATTTCTCACTGAAAGGGTTGCCAAGCATTAGAACAGGCTGTCCAGGGAAGTGGTTGAGTCACCATCCCTGGAGGTATTTAAAAGACATGTGGATGTGGCATTTAGTGACATGGTTTCATGGAATTGTAGAATTCTTAAGGTTCAAAAAGACCTTTAAAATTACCAAGTCTGACTGTCAACCTAACACCAGCACCATGTTCACCATTAAATCATTTCCTCAAGTGCCATGTCCACGTATTTTTTCAACATTTCCACGGATGGTGAATCCCAGGTTTAGTTGAGAATTTGGCAGTACCAGGTTAATGGTGGACTTGATGATCTTAGAGTCTTTTCCAACCTAAATTCTTCTCTGTTTCTATTTAAATACACCTTTCATAGAGAGGGAAGGTGAAGTGTTTGTAAAAGTCCAGAAAATTATGGTTAATTTGAACAACACAAATATTTTTCCTGACATGCTTTCCAGAAGTCAGTGAAATTTTTTCCCTTGTTTGTCTTTTTAAAAACATAAATCTCTGGTTTGCTGCTGACTTTTGGTGGGTTTTACAACACCTACAGCAGGATTAGGACCTCATTATTGATTGGTACTTAACAACTGGATAACCTACATGGAGAAGTATTAAGAAAAATCTCTATAATCATAATCTTTTGAGTAATTCTCCAGGTTTCACTAAATGGGAAAATACTTGACTAGATATTTAATCTCTGCAGAAATTAGAACTGCCTGAACTAGACGAATAAATGAACAAAAATATCTTTAAATGCTCATGCCTACAAGTTTTCATCCCTCTACTAGCAAAATAACACTGTTTGTAACTAGCTGAATTAGGACACGTATTTGTCAACCCTCCTTCTTGGCTATGGATAAAATAGCTCCAGCTGCTCTTATGAGCTACTATCTCATGCTGTGGGCTGTGCCTTGTCTTACACAGCAACACAGAGGAGGGGAAAAAAAAAAAAGTGAACCAATGTTCTCCTGTATGCAGTGCTGGTACATGAGAAAACCAGAAACCATGCAATCTAAGAAAACTAAGGAAACCATGTCTTAAATTATTTTAAATACTTTAAAACCCCACAAAAGTTCTGTTGAGTTTTTCCCTTCCAGTGAATGATTATCTCTGGGAAATTTGTCTAGCATGTATTCTTACTGCAAGGTAAGGCTGCTTGTAACTACAGGTCTGGTGTGTCAGGGAATGTTTATCTGTGGGTAGCCTTTTATTTAGTATCATATCCCTGAGACACATTTAAAATTGTTTGGAATTTCTGGCTTACTTCTTGCCTTTGGTGCTGCTTTTGTCCACGTGCTCCTGTCTTCCATCCTGTGTGAAATGGCCTTCTTGAAGGCAGAGTTGAAGAGTTTCCTGCATGAGACACACATACACCTGGGTGGGTGTTTCATTTGGTAGTGGTGGAGCCCTTAACAGACCTGCAACCTCAGTGCAGTCTGTTGAAGTATGTGATCAGGCAGAAAATGTGCATTTCTCCTATGTACCTTCCTACATACCTCCCTTTCTACATTTAGTTTATCTTTTTATTGAAATTTATTCTCCACCTTTAATAATACATTCATTTCAATTTGAAGTCCAATCTTAAGGCCACTTTTAGAACACAAATATGCTTAGGAAAATTTCTTCAAGAAGCCCATATATACCTTTAGCATCTGTTAGTGACTTGCTGTGAATTCAAAAGGCTTGAATATAGGTCTCCCTAGAGGTAAAAAATACCATGATTAAATCTTTACATGTCCTTTGCAGTAGAAGCTTCCTCCTCAGTTTGTTTAGAGATAATAATGGATAAGATCTTGACATGAAATTGGTGACCAAGCTGTCTAGAAATCCGTGCGTCTTTTGCAGATGACGGCTGGTACCTGTGCCACGTGACACTGCTTGCCCCAGAAGAGGAGCTGCTGTCCTGGGGCATGTACCCGTACCCGTACCTGGCGCGCGTCGACCCCGATGCGCGCAAAGGCACGCTCATCTACCAGCTCGTGGCACGCCCCAGCAGCCCTGGGAACACCACTGCTGGCATAACGTACACGCTCACTGCAGGTAGGGCTAGCCTGGAAAAAAAGTGAAATTCTGTTTAGTTGCAGATGTTTCTTACCAAGTTCCCATTTTAGAATCTCACTGGTAGATTTTCCCCTCGGGGAATCCTTAAAGATACAGCAAGTGCAGCAAGTAGAAGCTGGAAGTGCTGTAAGTAAAAGTTAAGTGGATGGGAATCTTTCTTGTTGCCATCTTCTTTGCTTATTTTAAAATTGATGGCAGCTTTATTGTTAGCTTAAGGCTCCATTTCTTACTCATTCTTGTCCCTTTTACACTGCTGGTCAATTAAACACTGTGAGTGAAAGATAAGGCGAACAACTAGAAAGGTAAAAAGAAGTGCATACAAGGATGTAGGTGGATGAGCTGAGGATGGCTTACCTCGAAATGGTGAAGGTGCAAATGTTCTTGCTGTGGGGCATGTCTCAGACCAGCTTTTGCATGTATTGGCAGGTGGTGAGGAGCGATTCCGAGTGGATAAGGACACTGGCATTGTCATGACGACTGGTCTGCCTTTGGTGTGGAACAAGGAGTATGTGCTCACTGTGGAAGCCTCTGATGAGTATGGCAACAAAAGCCCCCATGCCTCCGTTTCCATCCTGGCAGGCTCCCGACCCCCGCAGTTCACCAACATGTCCTACAGCGTGTTTGTCCCTGAAAATACTCCAGCAGGAGAAAAGTAAGTTGTACTTGGTTAGGTGACTCCCTCCCTGCAGTCTGAGAGGAGCTTCACAGAGCACAATAGGGTGAAACCTTTGTGGGTTTGCTTCTTAGGGCTAAGCATACACATTTGTCTACTGCACTTTAAAAATAATGTTGTGTTCTCTAAAAGAAATTATGCCTTTTTTGATGTTGCTCCAGTGTGAATGAGTCTCCATGTGTCACATGTAGTCTGGGATGCTGGAATTATTTAATGCTTTTGGGATTTTAGTGCACTGCATCATGAATTAGAACAGCCAAACTACTGGCTATGCATCTCCTGGTGATTTAAACAAATGCTTGAAAAATAGTCTTTTAATTAACCAGATCTGGAGTAGTTTGTGTCCCATTTGACTTGTATTTAAATTTCTAGAAAGACAAGTCATTGCCAGACTCTTGAGATAACAGCAGCAGTGTGAAGTACAAATAGATACAGCTCAGTCTCCAAGGGGCTCTGCTGTTGCATGAAGAGTGGCTAAGCCAAGCCACAGTGGGGAGATGCTCTCGAGCTGGCTCTGGGGTTATTGTCACTGTTCATCTACTTGAGAGCAGAATGGGCTTTAAGGCCTCTAAGGAGCAGGTGGAACAGTGCCATAAGGCCTCTAAGGAGCAGGAAATCTCAAAATAAACTGATGACCTAAGAAGAATTTCTGGAGATGTGCCACTAATCCTCACAAGAGACTGAATGGGAAGGAGGAGGGAAATTCCTTTACTTCCCAGGAGCTTTCAGTGAGATGAGCTAAAAGTGTATTATGCTGGTGAAAGACTGGTGTGAGAGGTGGAGCTTCAAAACATAAGTCACAGTAGGGAGGCAGACACTCCTTTGATGTCCTGCCAAGGTGGACAGCAGGGTCTGGAAAGCCCTGTGCTCCATGGGTTTCCCATCCATATTTAAACCTGTTTCTTTTCTGAATATACAACTACAGAGAACTCAGGAATATAGTAGGTCACTTATTTCTGAATAACTGAGAATCTGAGGGGAAAACAGTAACTGCTGTCATGTATTTAAAAGGCTACAATAGTGAAGAAAAAGATGTTTTAGTGTTAGTGGAGGTTGAAATGGGTTGTTATTTCAGCACTGCTATGTCAGTGGATAAGTTTGGTGAGAGAAAAGAAGGTAGATGGGCTCCCTGTAGCAAAATGGGTTTCCAGTCTGAATACAAAACTTGAGCCAAGCATTGACAGAGAGTGAGCAAGACACGTTTCCTCATCCTATCCTCCTCCTCTAGGTGCTGAGGAGACAGCTTTTGTTGTTATTGTTTTGAAGCAAAGGGTTGTTCTCTCTTTCTTTGCAGAGTAGCAGTTGTTGAGGCTGTTTCTTTCCAGAGCCAGCCTCTTTCCTACACTCTCCTGACAAACCCCTCTGGGCTCTTCTGGGTGAGGCAAGAGAGTGGAGAGCTCAGCCTGACCCACGCCGTGGACTACGAGAGTGAGCACCACCTCTACCACGTCCTTCTGAAAGCCATGGAAGTTGAGAGCACTCTCAGCAGTGTGACTGAGGTACATGAAACCCTTCATGTCCTACCCATGCTCTGCAATCCCTTGCTCCGGGACCAGTTACACAGATGGATATCCCAGGACACTTGTGATGCTGGGCAGGGGGAGGGCTTGTAGTACAGGCAGAAATCTGGGTTCTGGCCTGGGTTCACATCTAGGCTCTGCAAATACCTCTTGTTATTATTTTTGGCTTTGCCTCCCATCTTGGGAGTGGAGGAGAAAATATTCTCTGTGAGAAGAATAGCATCAGGGGTGTAAGGATGGGACAGCAGCAAAAGCACTGAGTGTCACTGCAGTGTCCAAAAAGAGGTTCTCTTTTAGCAGTGTAGAAGCTAAAATCCGTTCTCAATGTGTCCTTTTTCCTCAGGTCGTGGTCCATATCACTGACGAAAACGACTGCTCTCCTGAATTCCAGCGCTCCATCTACAGCAGAGACAACGTTCCCGAAACCATTCCTGTTGGCACGTCTCTTCTGCAAGGTGGGGACCGTCCTGTCACCTTTCATTTCGGTCTTGCCACAGACCTGCTGGTTTGTTACCTGTCACGTTCTGGCCGTGAGGAAGTGCTCTCTCCCACAGGCACTGCCATGGTAAGATGTGGATGGCAGCTTTCCTGGCAGTCTGTGGATGACTTTTAGGTACCCTGGAGGTAGAGCTGTGAGTGTCTTCAGGTGAGGATCACTGTACTGAGAGATCCTGTGGTATCCAAGGGCAGTTAAAGTAGCTGATAGGAAGTGGCTTCATTTCCTTTAAATATTGTATCTGTCTTTTAACTCATCTTGGTAATCTTTTTGTGTCCCAGAAGCAGCTGCAATTAGTTTTTCTTTTCTTAATGTGTTGAGAAAAAATAGGGCTTTCTTAAATGGGCAGCTAGTTTTGTCAAATAGGCACTAATGCTGTATGACTGACTTGCAAAGAGTTAAAGGAAAAATATTTTGAAAGCCTGTGAACTTATATTTATGGCTGTGGCTTACCAGTCATCATCCCATGTTTGTTGTTTTTAACATGGCCATGTGCCACTTGCATATAAACCCTGAGTGCACAGATGACATTTTTAGGGGCTAAAATAGTATGCTGATAAAAGACTTCAGGGGGTATTAACCCTGAGAAATGAGTAAGTGCCAAGGCAAGACTCTAGCAAAAAGATGAAAATGTAAATTTCCCAAAGCTGGAGCTGAATTCTGCAGGTTGCAGAGGTGATAAGAAGCTTGGCTTCTCTTGTGTAAGGGGGCTGCAGGGCCTGCTTTCTCTAAACATTTGCTAAGAGTGTTCAGAGCTTGTCATACTTCATTTTTAGATTTAATTGATCTTGAGAAGAAAGAAATTGATCAGAATAACTAAATCCTAAAATTCTTAAGCATGTGATTTTCCTTAAAGAGATTAATATTCTTCTGTCCAGAGGACTTGTAAAGCTCATCAAAATTCCACTTGTGGGAGAAAAAATGTATGCCCCATGTCCAAAGCAAGCAGAATGTCAAAGCTGTGCAATTGCATCCCATGTTGTTGTCTTGCCACATGGGGCACATTTCAAGAGAAAGAGCCATCTTAGAAAAGAAAATGTGAGGTGGGAGTATAGTGGCAGTCAGTGTAAATGGGTGTGTACAGACTCACTTGCTGCAGAAGGGCTGAGCAGGGTTGTTAGTGGCTGCAAGGAAGCTGTACCTTGTGCAGGATGAGACCTGTGCCACTAACTCTGACTGCCAAAGCAAGTATCTCAGAAAAAAAAAAAAAGACAAAGAGTTCTTACCCTTACTGTAGTTCCTTGAGGGATGTGATGTTGCAGTCTCAGAATGACCCACAAACAAAAATAAATGCAAATATGAGACAGCTTTTGCCATTCTGGGCATGCCTGTAGCTGTTGGTGGCAGTGGAAAAGGTAGTGTGGTATATGCTTTCGTTAAAACTGAGGTTGATGTGAATGTAGGTTTCAGTTTTCAGCTGCTTTTATTTTAGCACACTTCAAGTCTGGAGCACAGAGGATGCTCTCACAAGGACCCTCAGCCTCCAGCTGCATTGCTGTGCCAGCAGAACAAGGCTTGGAGTTGTCGCTGGCAACTCAGTCAGCTTTTGAGCCAGAGTTAGCTTGCACTAAGCTAGTTCTGAGCACGTGCAAAGCCAGCACAGAGCTGCTTGTGGCTGGCATATGGTCCTTAAAATATCCTTTGCAATGCACACTGGTTTCCAGGATGGAATGAAATGGAGGGGAATAGAATTCCCAGGTGCTATTGGGAAGTAAGGCACATTTATGTCATGTACAAGTAAGCGCCATATTCTCTATTTTCCATAAAACATAAGGGGGAAAAGAAGCATATAGTTAAGCACACAGAATGTATTTCTGTGAATGGTTAAATGACTCACTAATGACTGTAGATTAAATCCAAATTTTTCAAATCAAATAAGTTTTTCACATTCTGCATGCCTTTCTAAAAACAATACTTAACCACTATATTTAACAGATTTAAATCACTGTCATTTTATTCTTTGAGTTTTTAATATATTTTGTCTGTCAGTGAAGCAAGAGAGTGATTAACTCTAAAGCCCTTGATTTTTTAGTCTGTAACACAAACATTTATTCACAGCAGGATTTGGGGAGATTTTAAACAAAATGTTACAACCACTCTAAATATCCTTGTAAACAAAGATGAGTAACTGTACACAGGCAGATGCAGTTGAAATTTTTTGCAAATAGGAAGAACAGTTCTCCAGTGTACTTTTGAAATCATCCTCTGCCCCTGCCCTATTTTGAGTTAATATTCTGATAGAGAAAGGTTGTTTCTGGCATCCCTCTGTGGATGGTGCTGCAGCTGTTTGCTGGGGTGTCCACACACTGCAGTCATTGTTCTGCTTCCAGAAGGCTGTGTGCTACCACAGTGGCTGCATCTGGATCCTATCGGTAGAATAAGGAGTTTGTTTATTACCAGTGTGGGTATGATGTGAAGCCTCATTGTTAGGCTAGAAAAATTGCAAGGTAATTGGAGAGGTGAGCTTCCACTCTTAAGAATCACTTTTGATGCTTTGCTGTGCTGGTTTGCTGCTTCTGAGCAGATGGGACACTCAGCATACTGAATAAACACTTACTGGGGAGGAATGTTTAATCACTCTTCGTACCTTGAAGCACCAGGTAATTAAAAAGTTTATAACTAGCTGGGAGCTAATTAAGTTTGAACATGGCATTCCTGGAAAGAGTGAGGAATCAGTTTATGACTGATAATGTTCAACCAACGTGCATACTGATTGTGTGTTAATTACCGGTGTTGACTGCTTATTTGTGCAAAGCATTTTGTGCAGTTCTGGAATCACAGCTCTCTTGCAAATCCACCTGGCTGAGATCACTCAGGCTGGCTTGGAGCAGAGGGAAGAGTTGTTTTGATTTTTCACTCCCAGCCTCCTGCTAAGTTCCCAGACTCTAACCACAAAAAAACCCTCCCAAAATACAAAAAAAAAACAAAAAACACAACAACAACAACACTTTAATGGATGAAACAGATTTATGTGACGCCGGTTCTCAAAAACTAACAAAAAACCAGAGTTGGCTTGGTCGGAAACAGCATAACCAAACCTCCTTTGCAGAATGACTGTTCTGTTAAATGTGTTCTCTAATAGTGCTTGCAACAGACTGCGACTCTGGCTCCAACTCTGAGATCTCTTACTTCATCCAGAGCACTGATTTTTCCATCACACGTCACGGGGTCATCAATTCTAACCAGAGGCTGAACTTTGAGCGGGCAAACCACGTGTACGAGTTCGTGGTGATCGCTGTGGATAAAGGACATCCCCCTCGGACAGGGACGGCGTCCGTGCGCATTCGGGTGGCCAACGTGAATGATGAGGCTCCTGTCTTCTCCCAGGCCGTGTAAGGCACCTTGAACCCCTGCTTTGGTTTTAAAAGATGCTGCACTTACATGTAACCTTAATAGCACTTTGCTAAATGGTCTCTTGTTGTTTTGTGCAACTGTAAGTACCAGTGAAATTGAAGGGTAATTTCTATATAGAAAGGCTTTAGGAGTTGGACTTTCATTTCTAGATCGTATATAAGAAAATACACCAGTTGTGATGCCAGTATATTGACTTTACAGAGAGAGAACAGAGTGAATCAAAGACCCATCTATACAGGGAATGATTTTGACTGTGTTGACTCTTAGGTCTCAAAGTGATTGTCCATGTATAAATAGGTGACAAATAAATATAGTAGTTAGCAAACTACTACTAAAACTTAATTTTAGCATCAACAGATTGTATTCTAAGCTAACTTCATGAGCCCCTGCTTGTTTAAGACTCCTTTTCTTTCCTTTCCCTAATCAAGACAATTTCTATTCTTTGCACAATTTTGAAGTATAAACATGTTTTAAATACAAAACATACATATATTTATTTATAAAATTAAATACTTTTTCACATTCATCTCTGTAGTATCTGATGCTTTCTATTAATATATAGGGGCATAAGAAACACTGCGTGGCAAATACTAGTCCTTTTTCTCAACTTTAATAGGTACATGATCCTGTTTTACAGTACAATGTATTATGGTGCCTATTGTTATCCTCCAAAGGATCCTTCAAAATACCAAAAGTACAGGATTAGGATCCTAAAATAAGTACCAGATGTTGAACAAAGGTGACCTAAGTCATATCTTAAACGAATTTAAGATTCCATGGTTGCATGCCCAAAGCTTTAAGAAACCATTCATAATGGGTTCATAATCTTGCTGATGGTTACCATGGTGATGGTTATTCTGATACTTGGTGTGCTGCCATTGCTCCCTTATGTCCATCAGTTACAGGACTTTCCTTTCGGAAGATGCTGGTCCCGGCACCTTGGTGGCTACTGTTCGGGCAGAGGACCCTGATGGAGATGGGCTCCTTTATCTGATTACAGGAGGCAATGAGGAGGGCAACTTCGAGCTGGATAGCCAGAAAGGTAAGGAAAGAGGTTTTAGAACACAGTTATTTACTGTCTGATCTCTACTGACTCTGCTTCACCCGTATGTCACGAACCATAAGAAAGCATCATATTTATATAATATGCAAATGGGGATGCTTTGTATCAGTGAGGATTAGTTCCTGGCTGTTCTTCAACTATCAACCAAAACTTGGGATCCTGGTCCAAGGCTGTGCAAACTAAGATGATAAGTTCCTGTGCTTTGCAACCAAAATATAAACTGAGCAATACAGTAGTGGAGAAATGTGATGTTCACTTGATTTTGTGTGTTTACAGAGTAAATTAACATGACACTTTATGCTTCCAAATTCAGGTATCATTAAACTCCGCAGAAACCCACCACCCAGTCTGAAAGGGCCACAGTACACCCTGAATGTCACTGCGATAGATGACAACGCCTCGGGGGGACCCACTCCTCTCAGCAGTTTTGCTGAGGTTATTGTTGGAGTTAATGACATTAATAACAACAAGCCTGTCTTTAGAGAGGTAAGATGTCTTCCTGCAGATATTCTTTTCCCATCCAAGCCATAACTTGGGTAATAGAGTCTCAATAGCTACTGGTTGTTGCTGGCGGGCTGAAGGCTCTGTGTGTGCAGAGCAGAATGAACTCATAAGTGAACAACAGTCAGCTTTCTTCCTAGAGGAAGTGTAAAGTCTTCATTCTCCTTTTTCCTTCCTCTCCCTTAGAGATTGATTTCTTTGTGTGCATGAGTAATAGTAGTGATTTTATTCCAGACCTGCTGGAAAAAATATTGACACTGTGCAGCAGATTCATGTGACTCTGTAATATTTAGGGTCGGATGTTTGGGTGTATTTTTAGTGCGCTTACTACAGTGACAGCACCTGGGTTCTGGAGAATCAGCCCCCAGGCACACGTGTGCTACAGGTAGAAGCCTATGATGCAGACCTTGGCATCAATGGAGAGGTGAAGTATGGGCTCATGCACCGAGACGGAGCTTCCCTGGGCTTCAGCATTGACCCAGACACAGGTCAGTAGCTTCAGGTTACTGAGAGAAAATGAAAATGACATTGTATTGTAATGAAAATGCCACTATATCAGTACGTCCATGTGGGCTCATGCTTAGCAATGTAACTGCAGGGTTAGCTGACAGTTTATAGGACAAACACTGGAAAATGCTCAGGGTATGCAAATAGCTATGCAGATTAGATTAAATTAGATTAGATTAGATTAGATTAAGGTTGTAGTGATTCAAATCATAGTAGCATAGAAGAGTTTGGGTTGGAAAAGACCTGAAAGATCATTTATTTCCAACACCCCTGCTGTGGGCAGGGACACCTTCCACTAGACCAGGTTGCCCAATGCCCCATCCAACCTGGCCTTGAACACTTCCACAGATGGGGCTTCCACAGCTTCCCTGGGCAACCTGTGTTGGGCAGTGTCTCACCACCTTCACAGTAAAGAATTTCTTCCTTATCTAAACCTGTTCTCTCTCAGTTTAAAGCCATTACCCCTTGTCCTATCACTACATGCCCACAGACACTCTCCAGCTCTTGTGTAGGCCACCTTTAGGTGCTGGAAAGTGCTGTAAGGTCTCCCTGGAATGTTTTCTTCTCCAGGCTGAAAAATCCCAACTCAGTCTGTTTTCACAGGAGAGGTTTCCAGCCCTCTGATCATCTTCATGTCTCTCTTCTGGATTCACCCCAACAGATCCACATCCTTCTTATATCAGGGGTCCCAAATGCAAATTAAATAGGGAAACAAATCCCAGTCCAGTAAGAAGATAAAAATGTGTTCTGTATCACTTACCTTCCTATTTAGATCAAGGGTAGCTATAAAAATGCAGAGCAGAAAGTGTGATTTTTACAGGTTAAGTTTATTCTTCCCTGTGATGTGGCCACAGTTTATTTCTCGTCTCATGGACAAATAGGAGATCCAGTGCACTGCAGACAAAACCCTCATACCAGAACAGGGCAACGATATCTTTATGTATGATTTATTTCAAATGAAGATGTTATATAATTGTTGATGTTTCTATAGTCATAATAGAAAAATAGGATATTGTTATGTCCAGGACTGTGCAGGAGACTGGAAGGGACTACAACAGAGCAGAAGAATTCTGAGCATAGTAGAGAAATAGATCTAGAAGTGGCCTCAAGAAGGCCAGTTCGAAATCTGCAAACCAGAAGAAAATAGCTGATGTAGAGAGAGACTTGATTAGTAGGAAGGAAAACCTGAAGATTTGGAGAAAATTGTTTGATTTATACACTTTATGATTTTACCCAATTTTAATCTGTTTAATGAGACAGCCTCCAGCTCCTGTAGCAGAGGTTGCTTTGGTCATGTCACTTGTGTCTTCTGTGGTGTGGCTCTTCCTCAAAGTAGTAATGAGCTGATTCAGTTACTTGGACTACCCCTGGAGTAAACCTAGAGAGGCCCTTCACTGAGAAGGAGAAAGTCCTTCTGTGCTCCATGAGCCATGAGATAAGATACTCAGACTGAGCTTCTTATCAGGGCAACAGGAAAAAGGCACATGTGGCATGTGAGGGGAGGAGAGACAAGAGAACTGGAGTTGTACTAGTCCAAGACAGGGGTTGCAGGGTCGGTGAGGATCAAGCTTCACGGTTGTGTTGCGTGCGGTCAGAGCTTCCTTTTGCTCAGGAGATGTGCAGGTTCCTCTCTGCAACCTCAGTCCTGAGGCTGTGGCACGCGGCACAGGAGGTGTCTGTGTTTGCAGGAGTCATCACCACCACGCAGAGTTTTGACCGGGAGAAGCAGAGGGAATACACTCTGTCAGTCACTGCCACCGACCAGGCGCAGGAGCCGCTGATCGGCGTGTGCCAGGTCACCGTGCTCGTCGCTGACGTCAACGACAACGATCCCAAGTTTGAGAACAGCCGCTATCAGTGTGAGTGTTACTTAACTGCTTGTCCCCCTGCTGCCACATGAACCTTGTTAGAAGGCTATTCCTTCTAACAGTGGTCAGTCTGTTAGGTGACTGATCTTCCTTTGTCGCCCACTAAGCCAGCCACTATTTAACCCATCATCATTGGAAATGTGCAGTCCTCTTTAGTCATTGCAGTTCTCTTAAAAACACTGACATACTTCACTCCTACAGATGAGGCAGATCTGATCCCTTCTCTTTGCAGCTTTTCTCTGCCCAGCTTTTTTCTCACAAAACATGACATCCTAGCTGGGATCAACCCTGACTAGAAGTACAATTGTCATATTTGTCTCTGTAGCACAGCACCTTTGTTTGAATAGACTGAAGTGGCATTTATATCTTGTCTAACAGCACAAAATCCTTGATTTCTTGGCTGCTTTTGGCTGGGAGGCAATGCCTGCTGTATGTGTCCTGCTGAGCTAGCTTTTCCCATTTGACCTGGTGACATTCTCTTTTTCATCCCCACATGATATGCTTTTCATTAGTCTTTTGTTTGATTTGACTTGCTGCTCCTTCAGTAGAATCCTGCATTTCGTTACTCTTGGACTCTCTACATTTAATGTCATCCACAAGTCATGAGTATAGTCTCTAGTTGTTGGACTGGAACAGGTCCTTCCTTGCATAATTGCTTGAAAATGAAAAAAATTGTTGCTGATGCATCTGACAACAACTTCATTTTGGAGTTTTTTTGCCACTTGTGTGGAAATGTCGTGGAGGGCAAAGCAGTGACCAATGCCTTATTAAAATGAAGATGGCTTATAAAAAAATTGTCTTTAACATCACAGATGCCAGCATTTTAGAAGTATTGAAAAATAAGTTGGATGTTTGTATTTTAGGACTTTAACAAAAAGTGACCTGCTGGGAAATATGGAAATATGCTAAATATACATCCACACTTCAGAGTTACGTACAAGGACAGAAGGAAAATTGTGTTGCACCTTTTAAAATATCTTGTAGTGACTAATTCTAAGTGCCAAATTCATTAAAATGTGTAGATTTGGAATAGCCAATTCTACATTCTACCAGCATCTTCTGTGAACCTGGCCAAAGCAGCTGAGTAGGAATGCTCTTTCTGGAAAGAAATATTTTTGAGCAGAGCAGACAAGTCCCTGAGGTAAAGGTAATGTTTGTGCAAAGATGAACCTTTCTATTCTACCATCACACATGTCCTTTAGGTGAAATTGCCCAGGATTCTTCTTTTTCAAAAGCTATGGAGCTGAGAGGTTGCATTTGTAATTATGATGGCTTCAGCACTTTGAGGAACAGGCAGGGGTTTTTTTTCTTTTTTCATGAACAGAGGGTACCAGCAAAGGTTCTGAAGCAAAGGCAGCTTTTTGTGATGGCAAAACTGCAGATAACGAGGTCATGTTATGCCTAGCACTTTCCCAGCATCTCTACATAAGTAATCAATGCTTGAACATCACAGGATTAAAAATAGCTTCTTCCCTAACAAGATCAAATGCCATTAGTCATAGGTTTCCATTCATCCTGGAAACTGCTGGTTCTTTACTCTCAGCACTAGCATGTTAGTTAAATTCCTGATTTAGCCATGCATCTTATCATCTGTCTGCAAAACAGACATTAAAGAAATGCTTAACTGTAGTAGGGATGGTACACTAAACAAAGTTGTGTCAGCAGCAAGCAAAGCAGATGAAATGAAAGAGTACCACTCTTCCAAGTAACTTTGTCTTTTTTACTACAATGCAATTTAACAGAATTTGACTGTTAAAGACAGCATAAATACACATGCACACACAAAAAAGCATAAACACAAAAAAGGAAAATTTTACAGTGATTTATGGCAGTTAATTCAATTTTCATTAATCTATCTTAGTGCTGGTAAATCTCTTGTGAGATTAGCTTTGTCTGTTACTGACATACCAAAGACAAGAATCCCAGGACAATTAAATGACATGGGGATGAGTGAAGCCAATTAAATGACACAGGGATGAGTGAAGCCCATTAAATCTCAAATTACTGTTCATGGAACAAGTGGTTGCTGTTGTTTTAAGTTGTACTGCTGCACTACTACACACTGTAGACATTAAAGGAGAAGACCAAAACAGAAAACATGACCACTCCATAAGTAGTGTGCAGTTCTGATTATCCCACATTAAAAAATGCTAAAGGAGACACATATAAGGGAGATTAAAGATATGAAATAGTTTCTGAACAAGACACGAATTAACAGACTGATTTGGTTGCCTAAACCCAACTGCAACAGCCTACTGACTGTCAGTTTTGATACACTGACCTGGTGGAGTCTTAGCACAAGGAAACAGCTCAAAAACACAATCAGGCTACAAGTAGCTACTTGTAGGAGGAATTGGGACTGGATGGCTGAGCATAGAGGCAAGAGCTGGACCAAAAATTAGTGTAATGTAAAGATGAGTGTGGAAGAAATACAGCTGGCAGGGGTGTGATAGTTTCATTTAAACCTGTGCCTCACAGAGTGGAGGGGAGCAGGAAATGACTGCTCATGATTTCCCGTCATTTCATTGGTGTCCCTTCCAGAAATCAGGCTTCAGGAAGACAAAATTAATTACTCTTCCGTGCAGTGGATTCTTCAAAATGCACAACTCTGCCACCAGATTTGCAGATGACAATTATGTGAGCAGGTTCAAATAAGGATTGGTCTCTCTAGAACTACAGGCAGAAAGACACAACCTCTGACACAGGTGGATTTCTGGGAACAGGGAGTGAAAGCTAAGGAAAGAGACATACATAAAATGATCATTGCCCTTGCCTTGGGCAGCTTTTCCAAAACACTGAGGGGTCGGAGGCATCTTTGCTGTGACCTGAGTCTCTATGCTTTGCAGTTACCTAGTGCCTCCCACTGGCAGTGCTGCCAACACCACTCATGTTCAAGATTAATTCAATTCAGACAGAATTCCCTTTGATACCAACCTGCTTTTATCATCAGCTGAGCCCAGCAGGCTGGGCTGTGGTCCAAACCAGTGGGCATGCGAGCCGCTGTGGGGCTTGCCAGCGCCGCCGTGGAGAGGCACAAGTGCTGGCAGCAGCAGTGTCAGTAAACCTGCATCAGCAGCAGCTCACTTAACAACCCAGCATGGCAGGGGAGAGGGAAGGGGAAGCTAAAAGTAGACTGTAGACACTGTAGGTGACAATACTTTATAACCTGCCTCAGTACAGAAACATTTAATCTTCCATGAAGGGAACAATGAAGTTTTACAGGGCTATTTCTTTATGAATACAGCCTACTAAACCAGAGCAGCCCTGCTGACAATACCTTTGTCTTTTCAAAGACTTCCTTAGTGAGGACACTCCAGTGGGGATGAGTTTCCTCCGAGTTGCAGCTCACGACAGTGACCAGGGTGTGAATGCTGCTGTCACATACTCAATGTTGGAGCATCAGCTGGAATACTTCCAGATCAACCCCAGCACAGGCTGGGTGTATGTGAATTGCCCGCTACCCCAGGTAATGTGAGACTCCAACCCCTCAAATCCATTGCAGAGGGTTAATTGCAATTTCTTGGTCTGTACAAAACAGTTTTCAAGTATCCTCTTTGTTTCCTAGACAATGCGCATTAGCCGCTATATTGTAGCCACAGATGGTGGGAACAGAAGCAGCACCGTGGAGCTGACGGTGACTGTCACTAGTGCACTGAGCCAGCCACCCCGGTGGGAGCAGAGCACGTACTGGGTAACCATCCCCGAAAACACCATTCGTGACACCAAGATTGTGGTATGTTAAAAGTCACCCTGCTTCCCTCCCTCTTCCACTTCTTCCCTTTCCACTTCTTCCTCTGTTAAGCCCTAAGTCAGAAGTTCGCAGATGCCCGCTCTGCAGCCTTACTGCATTGCACTATTCCCTTATGCTGTGTACCCGTTAAAGTTTGTCAGGCGTACCTGTCACAGAATAGGCTGGCATTTCAGCTGGCAGCAGTTTTCCCAGTGAATTCTTCCACTAATAGCCCTCAAGGTGTGCTTCTGCCGGAGTAAGACTTGTGCACTGCCAAAGAAGGAAATTCTTGAGTGTTCCCTCCAAAGGCCAGCTCCTCACTCCTCTGTCCTCAGTGGGCTGTGCTATCTGTTTGTGTCTTTCTTAAAGCTTTTCTCAGTTTAGCATGAGAGTGTGGAGTGACATAGTTTGCTTCAGACTCTTCTAACTCAAACCAATTCCTTTTTAACCCATAGAGACTTAGTCTTTAAGGACAGTGCCTTCTACATATTGCCACGTAATTCCTGCCTTCCTCCTCCTGCATGTAATATTCAAGCACTTGGAAATAATTTAGGGTTTGAGGTTTTTTTCTGTAGCTTGCTGGGTAAAATGTACAACTCAGTGGAGAAATGGTGTCCTTATGGTTTTGCTTTGGAAGGAGGAGAGAGGAGGGATTTCCTATAGGTGTGCTGCAGTTCTGGCTTGGCATATTTACAGGCAGATAAATTTCCAGTTGATTAAACACCTGCATCAAACCTAGATATCGTAAAATGAAACTCAGCTCTGTAAATGTTTCTATTTTGTCTGTTACCTGAGTCATGCAGGCATATATGTTCTTGGGGCACATACATGTATGTGTGTTTCTGCCATCAAACTCAACATGTAACACTTGCAACCCCGTGCTTCATGAATGTATATGGTGGCTCTTTTCTTCTTCAGACCATCAAAGCCACATCCCCTCTTGGTGATCCCAGGGTTACGTATAATCTGGAGGAGGGTCAAGTTCCAGAGACTAACATGCCAGTTCGTTTCTATCTGAAGCCAAACAGAGCTGATGGATCTGCTTCTCTTCTAGTCGCTGAACCACTTGACTTTGAGACTACTAAGTTTTTCACCCTGACAGTCCGGGCACAAAACGTAGCAATGACTCCTTTAGCTTCCTTTGCCACTGTTTGTGTGAATATAACAGGTAAGCTTTGCTGCTGTTCAGAAAAATATGCTTATTATTTTTAGTATAATGCCACTAATTAAGGTAACATTCATGAAATGCCAAGCCACCTCAGAATGCTTTGTACATTTCTTTGCTGTGAAAAGTTCTGCAGTCATTAAACAGGTCTGTCTGAGACAATTCCTAAGTACAACTATCAAATGTCCAGATGTGATAGTGCAAAAATGGGCTGTTTGAATGTTTAGGCAGCACTATGCCTGGTTTTGTAAAGGTAATTAGAAAGATTTTCTTTCAGAAGGAAGAGAAATCTAGTACTTGTTCCCAAGCTATTGAAAGGAGATGAGTATTACTAGAAATAGTCTGTGCTATAGAAAGAGAAACAGCTCAGATAGGCTGGGTTTGTGCTGGATATCTGTTTAGGGGTTTTTGTTGCATTTAGTATTTTCCATTGCATACTGAGATTACAACTACATAAACAAAATTGCAAGGATCCTTATGATAAGTGCAATTTTCAGAAATTTGATCCAAACCTCCTTGTAGTAGGATCTTTTCATAAGTCTCTGTTCCAGTAGATCTACATAAAACTATAAATCTGATATTAATCCCTGCTTTTTCCAGGATTAGTGGAGTTACTTTCAGTAGGCAGACATTCAGATGAAAAGATGAATAAATGAAGTCTCCAGCAAAAACATTTGTCTTGACCACCATGGAAATGAGAATGGGGTAATAATTTGAAAGGGAATCCAACTTTCCTGCTTCACTTTATCACAGCATTGTCCTGTCTTTCACAATCCACCAATACAACACCCCTTCAGGCTGCAGAACAGAGTCTAAGCCTCATTGTAGTTTATATACCCTGTCCCAAAAAGTTTTTCCTGTAGTGCAGTTATTGGTACCAGAATTTGGCAGAAACTTCATTCTGCTTACAAGAAAAAATCCTTTTTCAGTAATTTAGCTGTGGATGAAAGCCCTCTTGGTCTTGGCATTCAAAGATTTAGTATATCTCTGGTGAAATCATTAGCCATATCTCAGCTGGGATTAGGCCATTGTCTCCCAGAAACTGCCCAGTGTCTACAAAATACCTCCTGACTGCTAGCATAAGAATTGGAAAACCCAGAGCAGGACTGCTTATTACTATAAACAATGTAAGTTCTTCCTCCAAGCAAAATGCAGGGGGAAAATGTGAGGAAAAAAACACAGCAAACAAAAGTCTTCAAATATTTTCTTACCATGATCCTCATCACCTCCTTTTTCAGATGTCAATGACAATGTTCCATTCTTCATGTCTTCTAACTACGAGGTGTCTGTGCCAGAAGGAGCTGCTCTTGGCACGTCCGTGGTTCAGGTGTTAGCTATGGACTTGGATTCTGGCCTACATGGAGAGGTTTGACCTTAATCCAGTTCTTTTCCTCACAGTACTCAAGTTGTAGTAATGCAATTAGTGAGAATGTGCAGTCAGATGATGGCAGGGTAGTGGGCCACCAGCACTTCTTACAGCCCCTGCCAAGCATTTCTCTATCTTGTGGCTGATGTGCATCTCACGGGATGCAGGCGGAGAAGATGCCGTTCGTGAGCTCAGGGTCCTGCAGCTCATCCTCATCCAGCAACCATGACAAAGCACTGCTGGATCATTCTCAAGGCTGCTCCCATGACAAGACAAGTGGATGTGATTGCAGAACATGTTTTCAAATTCTTACCTCTTTAGTTCATTTTTTAATTGACCATCAGTGATTATTGTCAATTATTCACAGCCATTTAAACATGGTCGATTAAATACCATCGTTGGTCAAACCAACATTTGATCATCATAGTATAATGACCCAACCCTAGGAAAAAGCAGAATTCTGAAGGGAATTGCTCATTTTCTTAGCATTTTCCTGAGCCATTTCTAAAAATTCTACTAGCTCTTTCTTGAAGAAACTGTAGCTAGAGGAGACTCTGGGAACTCTGCTGTTCTGGAACTGTTATTGTGTAGCTTCTGAACAGCTTCTGTGTGGTAGAACAGTGTGGTGCTGCTCTGGGCATGAGTTGGGGGTGAGGGTGGAACTGGTGTTTTTTCAGAGAACGACTCTTATTAAAGGGAAAAATGTGAATAGCTTTCATGGTAGAGGTTTTCATTTATTCATCCTGTTGAATAGGATCTAAATTATTAGCTTTTTTTTGTTTTTTTCCTTTTTTTTTTCCCTTGAGATCAGAAGCACAGTGAATTACTAGAAGCTAAGGAGACACCAGGGAAAATGCAAGTCCATACTTTTTTTCTCCCGTTATTCATGATCTTTCTTAACTGTTCCTACTTTTGGAGATTAGATACTGGGCTGGATCAGCCTTGATATCACTGGTACAGATGTTCTTCTGTTTGAGAGTTCTGCACTTTTTTATATCAAAATAAACAAAAGACTTAGAAAAATTATGTTCAGATGATCTGTCTTTACTCAGTGTGTTGCTACTTTGCATAAAGAACCAAGAGGCTACTGAGGAAAGGGGAGGTCACCTGGACATACAAATGAAAATTGAAAATGTAACCTCTTTTAACTATTTCCTTTTTAGGTTCACTACTTAATATTAAAAGATGCTAATGAGGATTATCAGTTCTTCACCATTGAACCTGAGACAGGAATTATTTCCACCCAGGCATCTTTTGACAGAGAGAAAAGAGCCTCTTACTTGATTGAAGTTCAGTCTCAGGACTTATCAGAATCTGCTAGACCTGGTGTTCATGGGCAGCCCAACACAGGTAAAACTAAGAAGGAATTCTATATTGGGCTTTTTAACTTTCATAGGCTTGGCAGGTATGTGAGCTGTTTGGAACGACATAAGGTATACCACCTCTGCCATTCCTACTGAGTGTGTTCTTTTTGCATCTCCTTCTTAGACACAGCCTACGTGAGGATTTTTGTCAGCGATGTGAACGACAACGCTCCGGCATTTCCTCGGTCAGTGTATGAGGTCAGCGTAGATGAGGACAGGGATGTTGGAAGTCCGGTTGTGACAGCAACAGCAGATGACGAAGATGAGGGTGAGTGGACCCTGCATGTCTTTTTAAAAGTGCTGTTCACGTTAATGTGTGTTTGTGTGTAGGGCTGCTTCCTTCATGGACAAACAGTTCTGTGCATTCAGGAGACAATTCCGCATTTCAAACATTTGGAAAAGTGGGGAGAGAAGTTCTGGACACATGTGAGTGTTTAATTAGGTGATCAGGTTTGTAGTGCAAAGGTTAAAATAGCTGGCAATGTCTTTGGGGCAGAATGAAATCACCTGGAATCACAACACTGCTGTAGCTCTACACTCACTCTTTCCAGAGCACATGCTTGCTTTTGCTGACTCCTGTGCTTTCAAGATCTCCCTAGGAGTCAGTTCTATTTACCACTGTTGTAAAAACATCAGATGTGTGCTTTTTGGTGAGTTAGTGGGTTAAATATGCTTGTAGAAGAATCTGACAAACAGTGGAAAATGTGGGATGGCGTGGCCAGAAATGAAGTCAGGAAGAAAGGGAAAGTCAGGCCTTTCATTTGGGCTCACACTGACACCTGCTCTGATGGTATGAAGCTGCCCCTACAGTGTGGTGAGACCAGATGGGCAGAACCAGTACAACAGCATTTACCACTGTCTTTCATTTTGGTTACTTTTGTGAGCTGGTCCAGCCCGACTTGCTCAAGAGAAACAAATCTACTGATTTGGCAATAGGTGACAGAGCCCAAATGAGAACCAGAGGGACGTGTTGCTGGGAGCAGGTGAGAACTGGCCGCTCCTTTCTGTGACAATGCTGCCATGCCTGTGCCTCTTAGTGCCGTGAGGGAGGTGTAAAGAGGCCATTTGAAACCAGCACTTGGGGGAATTTGACAAAAGCTGCTAGCAAGTGATGCTCGAGCTTCTGCTGCAAAGGCAACCAAGTCCTTCCAAGCACTAATGTGGAGCACAGCCTTTTCACTTTCTAGCCATCCATATTGCTCTAGTCCTGTCATCCACAGCTGACTCACAGCTTAAGAAGCTGAATGTTCTTTTTTGTTCCTAGCAGTTCACCTATTTAATTTAGGAAATGACTTTGTATACTGGAATGCAATGCATTTTTTACCTTTCCAAACAAGTAAACAGGAAGCACTAAACTAATTTGTTGTTGTTCCTAAAAGTTTTGCAACAATCAAAGAACTGCTGTTGCACAGGTGGAATGAAGATGAATTCTTGCTCAAAATAGAGGCCTTCTGTTATATTTTAGCACCACCCAGTGGTTTAAAAAAAGTTAAGGAATAATGGCATTTGAAGTGAGAGGCTTAGGAAACATTGAGTAAAAGTAGCTTATTGTATTTTCATAGTATGTTACTTTTTTATTATTGGCAAATGAAATTTTTTATTATTGGTACAATAATTTAGAGGCACACAATTTCTCCATTATCAGTCAACAAGTGCTGGTCTGTGTCTGTAAATTATACTTGTAAATATAAATACAAACCTAGCCTCCCATCTACCACACACAAAACCTTCAAATTACAAACACAGATCTTTCTGTGTATGTTTTTATGTCTCATCTGACACACGCACACCACAACAGTCTGGGCAAATAAGGTTTCTCTTGGATACATGTCCATTGAGCATTCATAGAGTGAACAGGGAGCAATTGTTTCTTTCTCTTATAGGTGCAAATGCCAAACTAAGGTATCAGATCACTTCAGGAAACGTAAAAGGGGTTTTTGATGTGGAACCTGAGATTGGAACTGTCTTCATTGCTCAGCCTCTGGATTATGAACAAGAACAACATTATGAGCTCCGGCTTGTAGCTTCTGATGGAAAATGGGAAAACCACACTGTTATCATCATCAATGTTGTCAATAAGAATGATGAAGCACCAGTCTTCACTCAGAATGAATACCAGGGCAGTGTCTTGGAGGAGCTCACAGATCTGCCCGTACTTGTCCTAAAGGTAAAGCAGTTTCCACAAAGCAAGGCAAAACCTGGCTTTGTGTTGAGCTCAATCCCATCCATTCACACAAATCCAAAAAGATAGTTTATTTAGGGTGGGTGAGGCCTGGTATTAGGACTTAGCTAGCAACTTTCTGTAAAGAATAGAATAAAGTAATCCTGGTAATTTTGTGTGCTTGTCTTGCTCTCTTGACCTACAGAAATGACTATTGGTTTTGATCTTAAAGGTCTTTTCCGAGCTGATTTTAAACTTATGTGATTCTAAGTATTGAAAAATGTGATAACTTTCCTTTACAAAGAAGATTTGGCACATTTTGAGTAACTGTATAAGCACAGAATGGTTGGCATGTGTACTTCATGCATGTAATGGTTAAATTTATGCTACCAAATAAGTATTACCAGGGATTGTTCTTTGACTCCAGCTCAATCATCTTCATTGTTTTGTTGTTAGAGTAGTTCTTGGTAGGCCCAACTAGCAATCTTCCAAACAATCCCTGGATGCAAATCAGGAGCTGGGAGTTCTCTCTGGCCTGTGCTGATCATCAGCTTGGATGTATGGTCTGTTTTCACAGCAGTCTGTAAACTCAGAGAGAATCAGCCTCTGCTTGCCTTTGTATTCCAGCTCCAAAAATTTCAGAAGAAGTATTTGCTCAGCAGAACTGTTTCTATTTTCACTTGATTCTTCCTACAGTTTTTTCTCTTTCCAGAACAGACAGGGAAGTAGAATGTATTAGTCTGTCGAAACGTCCTCTTTTTGTTTCTCTAGGGAGTACATGATGTTTATTGAAAGAGTACTTGAATGACTCAAACCAATAGATGCTTGCTGTTAAAATGCACACTATTCATTTAGCTTGCACTGTAGCAGCTGCCATCAATGAGACAACTGTGATTTCCCTTTTGTTTAACATAAACACTTGCCTGCTGTGGTTCATTCCAGGTTTCTGCAACGGATCCCGACCAAGCGGCAGATCAAAATGCCATTAACTATTCCCTGCACGGACAGGGAGCCAGCAGCGAATTCAGCATCAACGAGAACACCGGTGAGATCAGCGCACACAGAAGGTTAGACCGAGAGAAGCGATCAACGTGGCGTTTTCTTGTTCTTGCAACGGATGAGGGTGGAGAGGGACTGACTGGCTTTGCAGATGTGATCATAGAAGTGCGGGATGTGAACGACAACGCACCCCTTTTCCTCTGTGTATCGGATGGCTGCTTCACGGGCCACATCCCTGAGGACTCTCCGGCTGACACTCCTATCATGGAAATGACAGCAGTGGACCTCGATGACCCCAAGGCTGGCATAAATGCTGTGCTAACATACACTATTATTCAGAATGTCAAAAATGAAATTAATTTGAACTTGTTCTCAATTGATTCAGTTAGTGGCACCATCTTTACGGTGCTTAGGTCCCTGGACCGTGAGAAGGAAGACAAATACCTAGTGGTGGTTGAGGCCAGAGATGGAGGAGGACTCACTGGGACAGGCACTGCCACTATTTTGGTGACTGATGTGAATGATCATGCTCCAGTCTTCCTGCAAAGGATTTACACAGCATTTGTCTCCGAGAATGCGAGTATTAACACTGAGGTGGTAGTGGTGTCTGCTGTGGACAGAGATGAGAGAGAAAATGCCATGGTGACGTTCAGCATCGTTGATGGGGACAATGACCGCAAATTCTCCATAGAGACAGATGAAGTCAACAACCGTGGGTTTATCCGACTACGCAAACGGGTTGACTTTGAGAAGCCTCATGAGAGGGTATTCAATTTGACAGTGAAAGCAGAGGACATGGATTTCTTCAGCATCGCTCACTGTGTGGTCTATGTGGAGGACTCAAATGATCATCCTCCTGTCTTCTATCCCCAGTTCTATGAAGTGGCTGCACTTGGGGAAGATGTACCAGTTGGCACCAAAGTTATTCAGGTTTCTGCTGTTGACTTGGATTCTGGCCTAAATGGGAGGTTTTCTTTCCACCTGCTAAACAAATCTGATCCAGGTGGCCAGTTCTCTTTGGCTAGTGATGGGTGGCTGATGGTTGCAGGATTGCTGGATTATGAGACAGTGGCTCAGTACCAACTCATTGTGATTGCCACTGATATGGGACAGCCCCCTCTGACTGGCAGTGCCACTGTTTTAGTGACTCTGCAGGATGTAAATGACAACGGGCCAGAGTTCGAGGCACATTATAACCCAGTGGTCTGGGAAAACACAGCTTCTCCACGGGTTGTCCAAATGAATGAGACCTCCACACTGCTGTACGCCAAGGACCGAGACACTGCTGCGAACGGAGCACCTTTCTCCTTTCGCCTTCTCAGTGACTTCGATAGCCTGACCAGCTTCAGCTTGCAGGACTTCCACAACGGCAGCGCCATGCTCACCGCACTGCGTACCTTTGACAGGGAGGTGCACAAGGCGTTCTACCTGCCCATCCTGATCACAGACAGCGGGATCCCACCCATGAGCTCCACCAACACACTGACAGTGAACATCGGGGACCAAAATGACCACCCGCATTCTGCTGGCTACATGGAATGTCTCATTTACAGCTATGATGGTAAATCACTCCCTGATGTTGGCTTCCAGGCGTGACATAAGGTGAAAAGAGGCAGCTTTAAGTTTTACAGGAGGATTCTGTCCTGTCCCACGTAAGCTGTTAGTAGAGGTGCTACTGAAGTTTGCTTAAACCCCAACAGACAGCAGTAGGTATGTGGGGCACAGGTCCCTGGGCCACCTGATTTGTGGAAGAAAGTGAGCCTGCCTTGAAGAAGGAGCATAACTGGCTGCTTTTCTTGGCACCTTTCTGTCAAACTTGAGTAATGATCTCTTGGTTTCCGATACAGTTTATCAGCAGCATTAACATATCAGGGGAGAAGAAATTACTAAAGTTCATAATGTTGCTGAAAAATTATGAGTCTGAATGCTGAGAACCTTCTTTCTCCTCCTTAAACCTTTTTCCTTCTCCAGACTGAAATGAATTTTAGTGAATACATTTAAACTGACTTCATATGTAAACTGCTGAAACATTCATCTAAGTCTTCAGCTGAAAGATGCTGTTATGGGGGAATTTTTTGTGAGTGCTGGCTGCATGCATTGTGAGAGAAGCCTTCTTTCTCTTCTCGCTTTGCCAATTAGGCAGCAGTATTCTTGTGATCTGGTGCCCCCCCATAATAAGCCCATCAGGAAAATAAACTAAACAGGTAAAAGTATCTTGAGATGCTTGCATCCATGTTGGTTCAGGGCATTCCTTCCTCTTCTACTCTGCTCTGTGTCCTATGGTTTGACAGTACATTAAATAGATTGTCTGTTGTGGCACACTCAGAACCACTTCTGAGTAGATGCTGTTCAAGTTTATTTGTACTGAAACATTGTACTGCTTGTTGCATGATTACTCAAGAACAGCTTATTGTTAAATTGAAACCTAGTCTGTTTCTATTTGCTGAGAAACTCCACCTGTAGCTTAAATACCAAATATTTTCCTTAAGCCTGAATTCCATTTTAGTTGTTTCTTTCATCGGCACGTCTGTTAATTTCTAGGAGGGACTATTCAAGACCTCAGATCTTTGATTAATCAAAATATAGAGGAGAGACAGAATCAAAAGACTACTATGACATTGTATGTTACATTCATATCCTGTGGGAATCAAACACCTGGGCATCTTGTATACTGTCTCCTGTAAAATATCCAGTGAATGTCACCATGGTTGCCAGAGGGGTACAGTTTTCCCTCCTTTCATTCAGTTCCTTAGTTGTGCTGTTCCTTGTCACACGATGAAGTCCCGCATTTACCCTCTTTGTGTATCCTTGATTCTTTACTCAGTAGGTTTATGAATTCAGATAACTATTTCCTTCAGAAGTAAGGAGGAACCTTTCCTCCAGAAGTAAGTTTTGTAAATCCAGAAAATACTAATTTGTCAGTTTTGAAAGGTTTCTGAAAGGATGCAAAAACTAGCAGAATACATGCTGCTTTCCATCTCACCCAGTCTCACCATTTACCCAAAATAAGCCTGGCCACTGTATTTTGGACATCCTCTCTATCTTGCTGTAATTTCAATCTTGCTGTAATTGCTATTGGTTTTTGCCCTTTATAACCCACTCTGAAGTTTGGTTGTTTATCCTGCCAAACACCAATCCCTGTCTAAAACACTTTGTAAGTTGGTTGGATAGTGCAGATAAAACAGTGAAAATTCTCAGAGGTGGCTTTTCTTTTTTCCTTCCCATTGCTTTTCATTGCGGTCACCTGTAGAATTAAATCTATGTAGTCATCCAGCAAACGTGATAAGCAGGGCACCACGTGGGATTTGCAAACTGATGCATATCTCTTGAGAACTACCACAACTATTTTTGTAGAGGTCTTAGGCTTACAACACATGTGCTAAGACCAGTACATGTTTGTGTACATGTGAGAGGTCTGACTGTGCCGCTTGTGTGCTGTGTTGTTCCAGGTATTCTCCCCACAACTGTACTGGGCCAGGTCAGTGCCCCTGATGCTGATGACTGGGATCACAAAATCTACCAATTTGAAGGGAAAACATCAAGGTATTTGGAGAGAAAAATGGGAGTTGCATAAATTTCATGGGAAAATTGAACACACACAAAATCATAGCAAATATTTACACTGACTTTTTTTGAAAACAAGAGTACAAAAGCATTTTGTTGGTTAGATACTTTTGTGTGCCGATCTCCAAAAGCCCTTCTGAGTGTGAGGCTGCAGCAAATAACACTTCATGCCAAACCAGTCTGCTGCCCATTGCCTCATGGGCCAGAATTCTAAATTCCTGTTCACAGTCATACCCACAATCTGTATCAGTGAGCCGCTACAGGAACCATGCCTACTAACTTCTAAATTCCTCCATCCAAGCTCCTTCCATGTCACCACTGGTTTTAAGACCTTATTTATACTAGATGTATAGACTTGGGGGTGTCTGGATTGTGACTGGCGCTGAGATGTACATGTCCACTCAGAGGTTTTGACAGAGGTGTCATTCTCAGTGAACGTATTTACACTAGGAGTTTGCACTGTTTCTAAAGTTATGACTATTGCAGCTTTAGTCTTCCTACATGGTTAATACAGCATAGCAGCAGGATGAAATCTTCATGATACACTGGTGAAGAGTCATTAGGAGCCAACAGAAGACAATGTAAAAAAGTTCTGTTCTGCTCTGTCCCTTCATGAGGGAACACATCCACTTTCTTTGATAAATAGAAAGTGGCTCAGCAAAACCATCAGTGATGATAATTAATACTTAGCTTTTGAACTTCTCATAGCTTGTTCCTTGGCTTAACTCTTATTACAGGTACTTTATCCTTAATGATAACTCAGGTTTGCTGACTATTAAAGAAGGAACCCCACCGGGAACATACAACATGAGAGTTAGAGTCATTGATGGAGTCTGGCCAGATGTTATCTCGACTGTAAAGGTCATAGTGAAGGAAATCAAAGATGATGCCCTCCGTAATGCTGGTTCTGTACGAATAAAAGGTGAGCAATGCACTCTAGTACAGTCTATGTCTTTAATGTTACTGCTGTGATACTTAGAATTCTGCTTAGAATGCTCTTAGACATGGGATGAGAATTAATAGTTTTCTAGGTAAGGCCTTGAAAATGCATCTTTGCATGGTCCTCTGATGCTGCATGTGAAGGAACATCTATGGAGAAAAAAGACAGCAAGGAAAAGTTGCCTGATTTCTATGCAACTTTTAGAAAAGCCAGCAACTTATATTTCAGAAGAGAAACTTTATTTGAACAAGTGCCTGCCTGAAATTCGCCTAATTCTTTCAATCTTTGTGGAAAAGTAAAATCTTAAACATGTTTCTGATTAAAAAAAGTAATTTAAAAAAATGGAAATTAATAAAAGTCAAAAAAGTTTCAGAACACACAGGTTTAGCAGAAGCAAGCAGAGAAAATTTCAGAGCCTAAAAATGAAAATATTCCTGAATTTGCAGTTGAGTCCATTTTCTGCAACCTTATGATTTATTGTATGATGCTCCTCTCTTCTATTGCTACAAGAGTTGCAAGAAACGTGTTGTTTTCAATTGCTGTTACAGGTATCACACCAGAGGAGTTCATTGCCCAGTCCCCTGAAAAACAAAGTAAATACTACCAGATGAAGAAGCTGCTTTCAGAAATTATCTCAGTTCAACTGGAAAATGTTCACATTTTCAGTGTACTGAATAGCCCGAGTCCAATCCGAGGGGTTGATGTTTGGTTTGCAGTTTATGGTCCACCTTATTATAAAGCAGAAAAACTTAATGGCAATGTAGCAGCTTCCAGAGCCTGGGTAAGTATCCATGCTGTGTATGAAACCACAGCATCTTCTCATTGTGTCTATTCAGGTAATGCCCATTGCCTAGTGAATGTGAACAATTAGAATGATTGAGGGAGTAATGTGTGATGGTTTTAAATAGATAGTTTTAATCAGTAAAATTAAACAATTCTTTTGCACTTCCACTAAAAGTTTCAAATACTAATGTTCTGAAAGCCAGAGTCTAAATACATATTAAGTCACCTAAACACAATACGCTTTTAGGACTGTAAACATGTTTTTCCTATTGAAAAGACTGTAAAACACTGTATAAAGAATGTGTTTGGCTGTTGCCTTTCTACATGATGCCTTAACGTTTCCATTTTTAGTTCTCTAGTTGAAACTCCCAAACCAGTAAAATGTTTCAAGTTTCTAGACTTAAAAGAGCAAAGTAGTAAAAGAACCACTCTCCAGTACAAAACCAGGTTGGAAATACATGTTTAAAATTAAGTAAAGTTCCTTTCCCTCTAGCAAAAAAAAAACCCAAAAACCAAAACCAAAACATTGAAAAGAGTTAAATTATTTGCTCTGTTGAGAACTTGTTGGTGCAGAGGTGTATCAACTCATTATTGCCAGAAAAGATATTTCTTCACTATCCAGTGCCAGTTCCCAGTATCTTTAAGTCAGAAGTTCAGATTAAAAATATAGTTCAGATGCCATGTACATTATGCGTCAGAACCATTAGTGACAAAAAATTTATCCACTCAGTATTTTTGCCCTCGAAATGGTTATTCATGCTGTAATTGACTTACACCAAGGCTTTGGCTTTAACAGATGCCAGACGGAGCTGCCTTTGGCTGTATCGGGTGAGGTGGACATTGGAAGGAATTGGCACAGCAACCAGTTTTGAAAATAAATAAGACTTGGCCTTTTCATTGCTGTGATTGATGAACTTACTGGAAAAGTCAGATGAATGCAACTAATTGTTGTTCTTCATCTTCAGCTGGAAAGCATTCTGGACATAAATATTACCCAGACTGGCATTGATGAATGTGTGACTGCAGACTGCACTCACAGCAGCGGATGCATCAGTAAGCATGAACAGAACCATGTACCAACCATAACCACAGCTGGAAGTGTTTCACTGGTGTCTGTGACCGTCCTGAGTCATGCTGTGTGTGGCTGTGCTGCTCGGGAGAATCCTCATCTTTCCTGCTCCTCATACCAGACAAACCCTTGTCTCCATGGTGGCACATGTGTGGATTCTGATTTGGGCTACAGGTTGGTAAAGCTTCATAAGGCATGCAAACAAAATGCATGTAGTGCAGGCTGTAAGGAAGATGAGTCGAAGCTTCAGGAACCATCACTGCATATCTTCCCACTGTGGCAGGTCTAAGTTTTGCTATACTTCACACACAGGTCTTGCAAAAGGACCTCTATTTTCAGGTACATAGATTCTACATTCAACATAGTCTCCAGGAAAACCTTGGCAATATTCCAGGCTGCACCAGTTCCATTAATGCCCCCCTGCAAAATGCTCTCAGTTTGTGCAGCCTGCCCTAAACATTTTAATGCTGTTAAATGTTTTAATCACATCTCTTACATCACTTAATAACCTCTTCCCCACATTTCTTGCCTTATTTGTTTCTCCAAAAATGAGATCTCATAGATAATACAGTATAAAGATGAAAAAAAATGATAGGACTGTACTAGCTCAGAATTAGCCCGATCCTCTTCCAGAATGTGGCTTCCAGCATGTTTGCTTAAAAATTATCATCCCAATATAGAAAAGCAGAAACACTGGCCAGCATCTTTTTAGCACCCTTGGTAGGTGTGGCAGGACTCAGACTGAAGTTGCAGAAGCTCTTTTGTACAATGAGTACTCTGAAGTACTCATTGCTGTTCAGGCATAATCACACAGGGAAATTTTGCTGCCCAGAAATTCTAGGTAGGCTCTGTCACCTAGCATTTCAGCTCTGAGGTTTCTTTGCTTCTGCTCCATTTTCAGTAGTTTTGTGTGTCATCTTTCCCTGCATCCTACCCCCATCATTCTGCTCTCAAAGGTACTAGCAATCTATGGGAAACAGAAACTAAGAAATAGGAGCCCAGCTGATCTCCCTTCCTGTCTTTCTGCCCATTTCTGTTGTTCCTTTGGTTCCCAACTTACAGGTTCTGTTACTGTCATACTGTGGCTATTTTTTTCTACAGAGAAAGATCTTGGAAAGAACTCCAAGTCTCTTGTTTGATAGTGTAAAAGAAATAAACTAGCAAGTATCTTGCAATAAGAGCAAAGAGGTCAAGATCCATGACTGCCACACCCCACTTTTTCTGGGTGATACTACCTTCCCACACTCTTCTGTGGAGACTGATTGGACACAAGCAGAATTTTTTTCCCAGTGAGAATAATCAGCCATTGTATTAATCTCCCCAGGGAGGTGGTGGTTTACCCAACAATGGATACTTCTGAGATTCTACTATCAGGATGCTAGGCCATCTTGTCTAGATCATTCTTTTGCTAAGAAAAGTTGGACCAAATTGTACTTGAGGCTCTTTCAACCTGGCATTCTGTGATTCTTTTGCTTTTCCTGTCAGCATTGCAAGGTCTCCAGAAAAGCTGATAACTAGGCCTAGTGAAAAAAATATTTTTCTTTTTTTATGCTGAAGACATCAGAGGTTTTCATGGGCTTTATATATTACAACAGGTCCATCATTTACTCACAGAATATCCTTGCATAGACATATTATAATTTAGAGTAAATTTTTATTGTGTTTTACAAACAAGTCAAAACATTTTTTGACATAAGTTTTGCTCATGCTTTACCTGTACTATGGCCTAGGGAACATGGAGTCCTGTGTTTAAAGTGTAGAGTCCTGTTGTCAGAAGAGACCTTTGTATCTTCTGTTTTCATGGTGGATTTGCTTTTATTTTTTTATTAAATAGATGCAAATGTGCTGCAAACTTTCATGGACCAGACTGCCAGCAGACAAAACACAGCTTCAGAGGCCACGGTTATGCCTGGTTCCCTCCTCTTCAGCCTTGCTTTGAGAGCCGCATCTCCTTAGAGTTTATCACTGAAGTTGTTGATGGCCTTCTGTTGTACTATGGACCAGCAGCACAAGGGCAGCCTGGAGAACAGGAAAGCTTCCTTGCTTTAGGTTAGCACCCTATAAAGTATTTGTGTTTATGTGAAGGTGAGATTCTACTTAGTTCATAGGTTTGGAGGTTTTATTTTTAAAAAGCTTCAGAAAGTTACTTTTGGAGAATAAGGAGAATGCACAATAGTTTGCCCATATGCCTAATCCATATCTTTGTGTCACTGTTAGAAGCTGGACTTTTTAAAGCTGTCTAATAATCTTCTCCAACTAAGATCTAACTGCAAGTCATTTCAACTTCATTTGAATGGGAACATGGTTACTGCATATCCAATAAGAGTCTTTCCTTTGCAGAACTCTCTGGTGGTGTCCCGTCGCTGACTGTGAGCCACAGCTCTGGTGAGCTTTTCCTGCAGCTGTCACAAAAAGTTAATGTTGCAGATCGCCGCTGGCACAATATTAAAATTATAAATGACGGAAAGGCAAGTGTAAATATGGCACAGGCAGTCCTGTGTAAGCATTAATTCATGTACCTAGATATTCCTTCCAAATCCTTCCTCCCTTCTGTAGAACTCAATCAATTTTCCATCATCTCTGAAATGGCAGCGGTAGAAGTTTGTCAGTTCGGACATCCTCTTAGTCTTGAAGCAGTGAAGCAGAACAAGGCCTGGAGAAGTCTGATCCAGTGATGAAACTGGCCATGCTATTTCATTTTAGTTATCCTGCCTGCTGCTTAGACAACAGAGTTGTGATAATCCAGGGGCTAAATGCTTCCTGATGTGATTGAGTGAAGTATTCGTACTTTATCTGAGTGAGACACCCTGCCCCACCCACTGCTAGATGAGTAGCACAAAGGAGGTAGATGCACTTTTGTGTATAGGGAATATCTTGCTGATATAACACTGCTGAAGGCATCTGCTAGGCTCTCTTCTCTCCCACATAAGACAAGCTGAAGGGTCAGGTCAGGATCTGGGATGCAGCCTGACAGATCTTCTGCTCTGCTAGGTTATCTCTCTGTGTTCTGATCTTGCAGAAAACTCCAAGAACGTCCTATGCTCCCTCTACTATGCCAATGACTTGGCATAGTCATGGCAGTCAGATCTTTCTTTTGTGTGGCTCTTTAGTTAATTATATGCCATGTGCAATAACTTTCCAGATTAGTATATGGAGTCTTTTATTATTTTAACAAAGTTTCCTGCACTGTAATTGCTAGTTACTATTCTATCTTCTGCTGAGAGAAAATATGTAATTAAAATATATGCATGTCTCTAGATATAATTGTTTTAAATAATGCCTTTCTCTAGGAAGTGAAGCTGATTCTTGACAACTGCATGAATGTCTCAGTTAGAGACAATGGCAGTGTCACTAGGAAGATTTCCCAAATGGATCTGTCTGCCTGCGAAACATCTGGAGAGATTGTGGGATCTCAAAGGTAAAAGAAACAAACCCAAACAAAAACCAAAACAACAACAACAACAACAAATTTAAACACAACTACTCAAAAGAGCTACGGAAAAAGGTGGGGGTGGGGTGGTGAAATCATCCAAGCTGCTGCATTTTGCATGCCACTAATTCTTTCTTTCCCTCCCTCCTCTTCAGCATGGGTAAGCTCTTCAGTGGCCACCAGCCCCTGCAGCTGGGTGGAGTTAAGAAGACCTCGCCTTTCCGCGACTCACAAAGGCACTTCCGAGGGTTTGTGGGCTGCATACGCAACGTCATCGTCGATAGTAAGGTAGGGCCCCAAAGATCAAGTTTGGGTTTACTGCTGATAATTGTAGGCACCTGCTGTGATGGTTTTCTTTGACCTTTTCCAGGTCTATGATTTAGAGCACCCTGCAGAGTCCCTGAACAGTGCTCCTGGCTGTATCCTTATGGATGAAATGTGTCAGAGTGGTGGGATGGCCTCCTGTGGCACCCATGGCAAGTGTGTTGGTGGCTGGGATTTCTTTCACTGTGACTGTTCCCCAGGATATGCTGGATTAGCATGTGAAAAAGGTACTGCAAGTTCTAGGGAGAAATTTGTGGAGAAGATCTGTGGGAACAACATAAGACACTCTGTTCCAATGTTCAAAGTCATACTGCCATGATCTCGAACTAAATAGAACACCCTGCTGTACTCTGGCAATGGTTTAGATCTTCAAATATGTAAAGATCCTACTAACACTTGTTAAATAAAGATAATGTCACAGATGAGGGTTATGTTTAGAGCTGCTTTATTTTGGTCAGGTTGTTTTGTCGTTTTTATCACCAACTTTTTTCTCAGTGGTGAAAGGGGAAATATTCTGCATTGTGCCTTTTTCCTCTGCTCACGGTGATCACAAAAGGAAGTTTAATGAAGATGTGAAACCTGTGGGCATAACCCTCTTGTTATCTTCAGACTCCATTTTCCATTTGTAAAATGGTGATAATTGCATTTGCATCTGTCATTAGAATGAATTGCAAGTTGAGCAATGCCCCTAGACCACAGCAGTGGGTGTATGTAGGGGCAAAATATCAGGCTGGCTGCAACAATTCTGTTATCCTGTACAAAGTCAGCACGAAATATGTATCAGAGAAAAAAAGCTTCCCATGGTGGATAATGAAAACCTCAGAGATGTTGTAAGAAAGTGAACAATTTTAGCACAATTCAAAAACTTAGGAAATAAATTATTTAACTCCTAGTAGCCCACACCCATGTTCAGGGTACAGTTGATATACACTTGAAGTTGGCTCTGTCCCCTGTGTCTTAAAACCTTCATCAGCCAAGCAGGAATCAGAAATGAGTGACAGATGTTTATTGGGACTTCACCTGCCTCCAGGTACAAGGTACAAACGGTGTGGTTGATCATAACAGTCTGTAAAGAGCAGCAGTGCCCCATAACTCTGGGGGCTTTTGTTAGAAGAGAATTATCCCCCTCAGTCCTGTACTTTGAGTGAGCTACAGGTGAGGATGAGCAGCAGTAAACAGCTGGAAAGGAGTAGTTGCAAGCTAGAGTTGGATCAATATGTTGGAATTAATGAACAGGACAATGGTGCATTACACGTATCCTTTCAGCTCAATGCACCTAATTTTCCTTCTTGTATACAGAACAATAATACCCTATGCAGGCAGCCAGACCCCCTCTTCTTTCTCCATCTGCCACACAAGGCTTAAGAAGTGTGACAGTGAATTACTCAGTGGAAGCCCTGTCTGTCCAATAAGGGGGAGGACTGGAATTGTAGCTGGCATGGTCTAGGCCTGGAGCATTCACTGTTTAAGGTGTTCATAATGACCACGAAATTAGTTAATATAGTTAAGCTATTTGTATTACAGACAGATGATACTGGTTTATAAACATCTGCCTGGATTAAAATCCTACTCTGTTTTGCATTATTTTGAAATGCTATTTCACAAGCCCAGCTGCTGTATTGGTTCTACCCTTCATTACTGTGGGACAAACCGAGGGCTCAGAAAGTAATTGAACAAATTCTGTAAGTCATATTGTGATGTAATAGAAAAACTTTGATTGGCACCAGCTTCTTCTAATATATTGGGCTGCAAAATGCTGGTGTGCAGCTGGTGCTTTATGAGTGACTGTGACATGCTCACAGCAAGGAGCAGACAGCTGAGGACAGGAGTCACTGGAGCATCCCAGGAAAACCCATGCCTGCTCATCAGGTAGAACCTGTAGCTGCAGAGAAAGCGAACAAGAAAGAACAGGGTTAAGAAAAATAATGTGGAGGGGAAATACTAGAGGAGAGAAGAAAACATGCTTCAAGAAAGGAAAGAGAGAAGACAAACAGTGAAAGGAAAAGACTGCGCAGAAATTAAGTCTCTTGATCATTTGATATTTCATGTCCTGGGAGCCAAACTAAATGCCCCAGGATGAGCTGGGTACTCTTCTCTTTAGATTTCTTCTTGCATGACACTGATGTCTGATGAGCTGTTGGTGACACAGTGTCTGTCCTGTCTATTAACTAACTTGAACTACCTCTTCATTTGGTGAAAAGAAATTTCTTTTTTTCAACTAAGCTTGGCCTAAAACAGATCTAGAATTTCTATCAGCTAGTGGGACTGAAATAGGTGCCTTCTCTGCAAGAGCATCAGGGCCTGGGTAGTGGTGTTTGATTTCCACAGAAGTGTGCAGTGCAACTTCATCAAACTTTGTGCTGGACCCTGGGTTCCTCAGATGGATAGGGAAACAAATAATTTCAGTGCATTTTCCCTAGTTAAAATAGTAAACACTAGCTTAATCTCCCTTTGTAGTTAAAAAAATCCTGTGCCTTCCCTGAGGGTTTCTCTTATGCCAACTGAAATGGGAAGTAAAGTACATATTTTCTAACAGTGGGGGCTTTAACCACGGGACTAAACTACTGAAAGAAACATTTAATTCTTTTCTTTGGTTGGTTTTTTAGGGAGTTGTTTGGTTTTTCTATTTTTCAGATCAACATGAGCTACTTTACTGGAAAATATGCTTCAGATTTAAAAAAAAAAGTTATTTGGGCACAGTATCAAAGTATTTGGATAGAACATATAGCTTGTAACAGGCAGACTGCAAGAGACAGTGTCTAATTGTCCCTTTCCTGTCTAAATTCTGAATCCATGATTTGTTGGTTTTCTCTTAATTCCCTTTGAAGTGGGACAGAGGTTGCTTTCCATGATGCTTCATTGTATTGCCAAAATTCCTTAAGAACTAAGACTCTGACATTCAAAGCTAGTAAATTCTCAAAGAGCAGAAATCTGAGGGAGCAGCCATCTCTGAGGTTTTCACTTTGATTTTGTGTGCTGTGCTCAGCTCTGCCAGAATGGGCTTTCGGAAGGGACAGCTGGATCCATTATGAGCCACGGAGCATCCTCAGCACCCGGAGCACTCGGGTCCAGCTGCTGGTGCGCACCCGCCTCTCCCACAGCACCCTGCTCAGCTTGGCCTCTGCAGACGGGAACGGACACATCCGACTGGAGGTGAGCAGAGCTGTCCTGCTTGAGTGCTCTCCATTTGTCATGGGGTACCGCAGTGAGAGAAAAAGATGCAGTTTCAGATTAAAGACGCCTGTTCTGTAACGTAATAAAGAGCAAGAATTTTCCGTGTGAGGGTAACTACTCTCATTTGTGTCATCCTTCTCAGTATTACTCTTTCATGGCATAAATTCTAGTTTGCACTGCCTGTAAAATGCCCATGTGATGCATGTGAATGAAGAAGATTGTTCTGCTTGTCCTGCTTGCTTTTTCCCTTAGCTTCTGTCTCCCCCTGTCTGTAAAACTTGCCTCTACATTTTTGTGCTGTTGAAAAAAGCTGTCTGGACTATACTAGCCAGAGAGGTGCTAATTGTTCTAATTGAAACAGGAGGGTCAGCTGGGAAGACTTAGAGATAGATATCAGTAGGGAGAAGACTGATTAAAGAGTTCATGTGAGTTAGAAAAGTGGCCTGTAAAAAAAAAAAGAGTTGATAATTCCTTCATATGTAGTTTTCTTGTGGTAACTTTTATTTGGGAATAAAGCACTTAAAAACAAGTGTGCCATTTCCATTTTAAAAACACACATCCATTTCCTGAGACAGGACTGTGTAATAACACTTAGAAGTGCATTTCTGTTATTAAAGGTTTTTATCATCTTCTTCTAGGTGGTTGAGGGTTTCTTTAGTGTTAACTTCAGTTTGGGGGACAAAAATCACTCTTTGAGAATGAGAACATTACGTATAAACAATGGCCAGTGGGTTCTTCTGACCATGGAGCGCTACCACAATGAATTTACCCTGCGTGTTAACAGTGGTGGAGGTGATCAAGAAGTCACCTCTGTCCTGGGTATGAATAGATGGTTTGAAATGGATTGGGCAAGCATCGTGCTCGGAAACCGCCTTCCCAGTCATTCAGAGAGTGATTTCCAAGGTAAGTGATATGATGGATTCCTAAAAGGGGGGAATTAAAGCCTGAAAGTGGCACTTTGAGTGTATTGGATAGTCTAAAACCCAGGTAACAATGCCCATATGGACTACAATTCTCATACGCCCTTCCTTTACTGGAGAATTCAATGTTCAACCCTATGTGCCATTGTATCTGCTTCTAGTGAAGATGTGAGATTTCCTGTAAATATCAAAAAAATAGCATTTCAATTTTTTGTTTCATAGAATCATAGAATGGGTTGGAAGAGGTATTAAAGATCATCTCGTTCCAAACTCTCTGTCAGGGGCAGGAGAACTTCTACTAGATCAGTGTTTCTCATGCCTCTAGCAGTGCACTCATGGTGTGATCTTCACTCCTGTTTTTGCCTTGGAAGGATTTAAGGAACAGGCAAAACAACTCTTGGCAAGAGGAGAAAGAATTACAAGGCAATTTGTGGTGCTCTCTCCATTTCCTGGGGTTGAGTGCTGGCTCAGACTTTGAGATTGCTGTTCAACAAGAAGACAGCTTTTTCCACTCTGTTGCTTTTTATTCAGCCCCACTTTTAAGATTATATCTTAAAGGTAGATTAATTTAGTGGACCTGATCTGATTCACAGTTCTGCTGAACTGTGGTATTGGTACAGTGCAGCTCTCCTGGAGAAGTATTGTCAATCTGTAGATTGACCAGAGCACAATAGAGACATGTTCTGCAGCTTTCCAATATAAACCTGAGGAGTATAAGGATATTTTAAAACAATGTTTTAAGTTTTCTTCAGTGCTCTAAGTTCTCCTGCTTATGTGCTGGGGGCAAGGCTTGAGGTGGGAAGTAGCTTAATGTACTTGTGTGCATACTGCTGTGCCTTGTTGCAGGCTGTATGCGTGATGTCCAGCTGGATGGCCAGCCACTCCTCGTGGAAGGCAGAAGCACAGAGTTCGGGTTAATCCTGAGGCGGCAAGGGGTCACCATGGGATGCCATTCCAGTGCCTGCAGCAGCCAGCCCTGTTACAGCCCCTTCCTTTGTGTAGATCTTTGGAGAAAATACGAATGCCGGTACATGAAGGTTTTGTTTTCATCCAGGGATGGCTGGGAAGCTCTTTCTTTCCACCTTTGACCAGGCAACTTGCTTCTAACAGTGAAATTCCCTATGGCTGCTGGCCAGAGAGAGGCATTCCAAGGACAAATCCTTCTCTCCATCTCATCTTCTATCATGGACTAGACTTGCCTTTTTCTGCAAGTCTGATATGGAGCCTCCACCATGGAAACTCCACCTTTTTTTCCATGGTGAGAAGATCACCAGAAGGCCAGTGAGGAAATTAAATGTCTTTTAACAAAAGGTGGATTGCAAAAGCTTCGGTCTGTCCTCTGTATGAAAATAGTAATATAGTGTATATATGCACTTATAGTGTATATAGACAGTGTGTGTATGTGTATACACATCAATATATACATATATGTATATAAAGATAAATATATTTTTATAAATATATACACGTACATTGCAAATACAATACATATTTACGTATATTTTCTGTAAAGAAGTTGAAATGAATCATAATTTGTATGAAACAATGAGACTTTCAAAATTAGATTATCACGAAACTGGATTCTAAAATTGGCTTCCCAGGACCAGAGCCAAAGCCCAACAGCTGTTATCCTACACAGTTAGTTTCTTGGAGAAGATACACTATTTCAAGAAAAAATTCAAAATATTTATTAAAATATACAAATCAAAATACAGGCATTTCTGTTTAAAAAAACCCAAACGTATATACAGGCAGGACTGAGAGGAGGAGTCACTTGAATTCTTGGAATTCAGACAAAATTTGGCACTTGTGAAGTCTGGTGATTCTGTTCTAGAAGAGGCTGTGAGATGGTTTTAAGTGTGCCTGGGGACACTCCATTCTTCAGACTGCTTCTGAAAGAACAATATGAAATCTCTGCCATTTTTTCAATAGAATCTTTGGATTGCAGAAAGAAAGTCTGTGACCTCACACTATACCTCCAGGGCCTCTCCAATTACACGCAAGAAGAAATCAATCCCACAAGACAAGTCATTCTGAGGAGGTCAATGATATTTCTCCCCAGGGTCCAAAGGAACATTACTATACTTACATCACGTGCTTGCTAGCTCTTTTCCTGTTGATCTCAGCTGTCCATTTTCTTTTAAGGGCTTTGATAAGAACATGGATGTAGAAAAAGGGTTAGTCAGAAAGTGATGGCTCCCTCTTTTAAGGAAAGAGTGAAGCTCTTCTGCATATCTTCTGGATCAGGAAACCAGAACATGTGTTCATGTTTTCATAAATCTGCTAGCTCACTAAGTTAGACTTTCCATGTATTCCAAACTTCCAATGTGGATTTGTGGTTTGCTTGAAAAAAATTAAACTTTACTTTAAAGAAACAGTAACAAACTTTGCACAAAACAACATACAGCTCCAGATACTTTTCTTGCCTATAAGATATCATCTGCTTTGGTTGTTCAGGTGCCCAGCTGGGAAAGTAGAAGTGACTGACACCCTCACAGGGCTCAGACACTGTACCTCATCCCCTTGTGGACACTGGACCTGTAGGAATGGGGGTACCTGTGTGGCTCAATCCCAAGACAAGACTATCTGCCAGTGCCCTGAAGGTTACAAGGGAAGATGGTGTGAAATTAGCCAGGTGAAGGCTGGAAGACCTGTTGGACTAAGCTCTGGCTCTATTCTGGCAATCAGCATGTGCCTCCTTGTCTTCCTAGGTAGGAGATCATGTACCCTTTTTTCTTATTTTTAATCTTGTACCTTGTTCCACTGAATTAAGTCTGCTTTACCTTTGAGTGTTGTGATCAGTGTTTCGCCTTTTCTGGAGATAACTATTTGAGGATGCTAAGAGACAGATATCAGCACATAGTTACAGTTTACTTGTTTTGAAGACAGTTCAAGCAAAATTAGGGCTTTTCTCTTCCAGAGTCACTTACTTTCAATCCTTCTTAAGTAAGAGCTTTCCATCTTTGTGTGCAACTCTGTGTGCAGCCACATCCATTTGAAACTCTCACCTGCCCTGAGTCCTTATGTTTGTAGTAGGTAGAACCTACAGCTACATATGCTCTTCACATATTAGGAAGGAAGAGATCTTCTAGAAAGTTCATGGTATTAAAAGGCAAGCCTCATTAAAAGTGTGGGCAGAGAGAGATGTTCACAGTGTGTCCTTTTTCAGCTGCACTTTGGCTGAAAAATTAATAACACCATAAAACTGTGCTCATGTTGATAAACTGCACACACATCTCATAATAGCAAAGACTCCATGATTATATTACACTTGTAACCTTCATTAAAACAGTGGTTTACTTACTTTGGGTATCTTATTTACTCAGGATTGGTGAAAGGCCAGAGACTGGCCAAAATGCCTTCCATTTAAATGGATTCCTTTAGGTAAGTAAAATACCCTTTTAATGAAGTTTATGATGTAATATACATAGATTATTCTTAAATTCATGAATTTTAGTTGTTTATATATTAATAATACTCATTTCTCACCTGCAAATTTAGTTGTCAAATTAAGAGTTGATTTAATATCTCAGGAATCATATAACTACTTGCTTAGCATGCAACATACTTTGTCATATGTCATATAACAAATACGTGTCTTTATTTCTTCCAGCACTCTTGGTTTCCTACACAGTGTGGAGTCAGTGGGGAAGTTCAGGGTTTCGGAAAGGAGGAATTTACCACATTCCTGAAGAGCGTGAAAGCTGGGAGGATGTTAGAGAAAATGTCTTCAATTATAATGAAGAAGGAGGTGGAGAACATGACCAGGTATGATGCAGCTTCAGTCCAGCTTTGCAAATCCAACATCTCCTCAGTTTCCTTTCTCAGATCTTTTAGTTAACTTATTATCAAATTGAGTTGGGTGGTGGTTTTTTTTTGTTTTTTGGGTTTTTTTTGGGTTTTGGGTTTTTTTTACCTGAAGTCCTCTTAAGTGGGAGGCTTATATTTAGCCCCATCTGTACCTTTAATGATGCTGGTCATGTGTGCTCACTTTCAAGAGAGCTGCTCTGGACACATCATTGTTGCTTTAGCTGAAAACTATCACTACACAAAGGGATTTGGTATGATCTGAACTTAGTCCCCTGAACTACACTCTCTTCTTCAGCTTGTAGAAAACTCACAGAATTCAGACTTGTGTTGCCTTGTGTTGTAAAACATCTTTTGAATCAGTTTCCTTTTGAGTTGTTTCTCTCTGATATTTTCATTCTCTTTGTTTCCAGAATGCTTACAATATAGATGAACTGAAGAAACCTCTCCATAAAATTCCCCGCTCCTCCTTGCGAGCAGCTGTTCCACACTCCAGGACACCAACTGGCCCAAAAAGAGACTCACTCCCAAAACATGCACATCAAAAGCAATCAATATCAGCTGTTACCAGCATCCCAGACTTCAAGGAATATGTTTCTCAAATCATACGGGATGCAGACAATGATCTAAAGAGTCTTCCAGCTGACACTATTCATTTTTACTGCTTGGAAGGGCAATGCTCTCTAGCAGGGAGCCTTAGCTCATTAGATTCCATCAGTGAGGATGAAGATCTAAATTACGATTGCCTCCAAGAGTGGGGGTCAAAGTTTGAGAAGCTTAAAGAGCTCTATGCGGTCTCAAATGAAGATTTGTAACCAGAGTTAAAGGAACTCTACACATTGTCATGACATATGGACGCTACTTTTAAAAATGCCCTTTTTTATATATAAGTTACATCAAGTAACTTACATGATGGAAGTTTTTAGTTTCAATAGCTTGATATACTCACTTTTCCCAGGAGTGATAATCTGAATAATCTTTTTATATGCACTGTACAACGTTATTTCATTATATAAGTGCAAAGACTTTTAAAGCATGAATTTTCTTGAAAACTTTGGAATGTAGGATAGCTATAGAATAGTGTTATAATATCCTTTTTTATTTGTGTAGACCACAGTGACTTACTAGAATTATCCTGGATGCAAGAACTTGAATTATTTTCTCCCTAGTGTTAATGTGAAACCTATCAGGCGGGTAACAATGCATAGGGCATTCTTTTTTTAAAATGGAATTAATTTTACGCTGTGAAGTAATTATTACCGATGTTAAATATAAAACATTTACAATTTCTGGTTTCTTGTCAGCTTTTATTGTATCCTCCTAAACTCTGCTCTTCCGTGACATGACACACACCACCTCATTCACAGGCTGAACCAACTCTGTGGGACTTTTTCTGTCTGACCCTTTTTCTAATTACCTGTACCAAGGGGAAAAGAGTAGCAAGATCTCATCTGTGAACATGACTTCGTGACAATTTTACACTCTTAAAGGCAATTGTGAGACCTGGAAAAAGTTTCTGTCCAGTAAACTTTGATGTCCAACTTTGCTTTTCACATGGAACCCTTCTTCAAAGTTTGCAGCTGGAAAAATGAAGACCAGATGTGAAGACAAGCTAGAAGGGCATCCAGGCAAAAGCTGGAACTGAATTCTTTCAATCAGGGCAGTCACTGTAAAAATTGGGATCCTCAAAACAGAAAGCATGGGAAACCTAGCCTCTACTCCTTTGCCTTCTCTCCAAAAAACAATGGGTTTTAGTATGGAAACAAGGCAATCTGAAGCTTCTGAAATCTGACATTGACTTGAACACTCACCTCTGTGACCATGGGTAAATCACCTTGTTCTTTCTCTTTCTCTCTTAACCTCTCTGAAGTTGAGGCTCCCCTCTTGGGCAGCTCCCAATGCATGAGGTGATGTGTGAATGTTAATAGGTGCTGACAGAGTGCTTGTAAGCTCTGAAGCACCAAGGGTTTTTTAACTGTTTTCAACTCAGTGGGATTTTTTTAATTACCATGATACTCAATGTTTGGTTTTTTACCAAAGTTTTGGCACTTGCTTTGATTTACAATTAATGCTTTAAAATTAGATCTTTCATCACTCTTCATCATTTTACTTGGCATAAAGAATGCAAATGTAAATTAGTTTTGTACCTAGAGGGAAGATTTTGATAGTATTAGAACAAATAGTTTACATAAAAAAAGGATTGAACAAAAGTACCGTGTGGACTGAATGAAACAATTTGCATTCATTTAATAAAATTATTTGTATCAATGATACTAAATTAGTAATATTTATTAGAAAGATTTGGAGAACAAGTCACCATGAGCCACTCCTTCATTCCAAAACCTCACATGGCTGGGCACTGATCATTCTTACAAAGTAATAAAAAATAAATATGGTGGATATATTAGCATATAGCCACATCTTGTTTAATGTAAATTTTTCCTGCTTACTAAAGATATGTGCGTAGTGTGGCAAGAAACGACAACATTTCTTACACCAAGGGATATTACATATGTGGTTGCTGCAAATGAAAACTGCTGAGCCACAGAACTTCAGTAAGGCAACTCTTCCAAGTGTTGAATTCTTACAACATTTTCATGAAGTGGATATACATTTTTATTGCTCTTTATTAAGTTGCCTCTTTTGAACTTGGTATCACGTAAAGCTTAGCATAATTATTGGTAAACTGTCTCTTCCAAAAGAGACTAATTTGAACAATGTGCTACAAATGCTAGCAGACTATGATCTCCCTGAGGGTTATTTTGTAATTCACATTCTGAAACTGAACATTTTACATTTGGATGCACTAAACAATAACTCAGGAAAGCTGAAGCAGTATTTAACTTTTTCCTTCAAATAACTGAACACACAAAGTAACATGACAAGATAAACTGCATCGAACACAGGACACGTGATGGACTTCTCTCCCTATGGAAGGTGAGAAAGAAGAACTTTTTCTATCTCCTTGGGTCACTTATAGCAAAATGCACAATGTTTATAGCTGAGAGCTGCACATGACAGCCCCAAGAGTCACGCCATTTGCCTGAAAACATGGTCCCAACACTTCTTGAACTGCCAGGCTTGCTGCTGCAATCGCTTCCCTGAGTAGCTCATTCCACTGCCCAACTACCCTGTGAAAAACTTTTCTAGTATTGTAATATTATTGTATGTGATCATATATCTACATTGCAAACCTCCTGTGCAACCTTTGTGAACTCTTCTCTTGGTAAAATATTAGAGAAACTCAGCCAAACTACTGAAATAGATAAAAGCTTCTGCTAGTCATCCTGCTTCTCCCCAGGACATATATGTTCTAAGAACAGGGATACCTGAAAAGCATCAGAACCAGATTCTGGCTAGTTGCAGTTGAGAGAGTGGCACAGTTGGACATGGACTGTCATGCAAATACTGACACCTGAGTAACATTGGAAGCTGTTACTGCTAACATAGACATGGAGCAAGTCCAGAGGAAGGCCGTGAAGTTGATAAGAGGACAGGAGCATCCCCACTATGAAGAGAGGCTGAGAAAGTTGGAGCTGTTCAGTGTGGAGAACAGAAGGTTATGTGGAGACCTCATAGCAGCCTTTCGGTATCTGAGGGATTCTTTGTCAGGAACTAGTAGTGATAGCACAAGGAGGTGTGGGTACAAATGGCAAGAGGGTAAATTTACATTAAATATTAGGAAAAAATTCTTAACTGTGTGCATAAAAGCCACAGCTAATGTCCATAAAGGAGGCAGAGGAGTCCTGCAATTTTAGTCTAATAAATGGAGAGAGCCCACTAGGCCAGTCCCCCATAGGGTCTCTCTTGAGGTTTTGGAAGATGCAGCCTCCTTTTATCCTAAACTCCCAACTGCATGTTGCCCTCTTTGTTTCCCCATTGGGTGAGGTACTAGGAAGGTATAGCCTTCCCAAACCGCCTACCACATATTCCCCCAAAAACATGTATTGTCATTTTCCCCCAAAGTTCCGAAGTTCAGACCATCTGGGCTCTGCAATAGACTTTGCACAGATGCATTTTTCCTGAAGTTCAGGAATTCAAAATGTCTGGTCAAAACACCTGGCTTCTGTGACAAACCCGCGCAGCTCTATGTTCCTAAAGACCCATTTCAAAGACAGTAACAACCATTTCTCCTAAATCTCCTAAATCATCTCCTCATCGAATCATTTGTAAAGACATTAGCACCCATCTTTCCTATCAGCTGTGAGGGTGGTGAGACACTGGAACGGGTTGCCCAGGGAGGTTGTGGACGTCCCAACCCTGGAAGTGCTCAAGGCCAGGCTGGATGGGGCTCTGGGCAGCCTGGTCTGGTGGGAGGCGTCTGTCCATGGCAGCAGTGGTTGGGTCTGGATGATCCTTAAGGTCCTTTCCAACCCCTTAACATTCTATGATTCCATGATTTAGATCTGCCTCCCTGGATCATGGTCCTAATTTCTTTACCCTTTCATGAGGCATTAGGGAGTATATGGGTAGGAGCGTGCAGGGTGAGCCATTTATCGGCCTGAGCGCTCACAGGGAGCACTGCGGTGGACGCAAAGGCAGAGGGACGGCTGCGGAGAGTGGCAGACGATACGCATTGAACTAGTGAGTTCGGAAAGAAAACCACCGATTCCATAAGGGAGCCGGGCTGCTCTGCAGACAGGCCCGCGCAGCCGCGAACCCGCGGCCGCTCCGCAGGGATCCCCATGGGCACCGCGCTCCCGGCGCCGCGGCGGGCGGGGCCCTGCGCAGGCCGCCTCCGAGGGGGCGCGGCCGGCGGCCATCTTGTGCAGCCGTCGGTGCCCGCGGTGCTGAAGGGTTTGTGCGGGGCTCCCTGCCGAGCGGCCGGCATGAGCGCTGAGGCGGCGGACCGGGAAGCCGCCACCTCAAGCCGGCCATGCACGCCGCCGCAGACGTCGTGGTTCGAGTTCGTGCTGGAGGAGGCGCTGCTGGAGCAGCACCTGCAGAAGCCCTCTCCCGGTGCGTGCCCTGCTGGCCGCCGCCTCCCCGCGGCCTCGGGTTCGGCCCGGCCCCGCTCCCCAGCCCCTCCTGAGGCAGCATCGTTCCGGGGGCTGAGAGGCGTCGGTGCGGCAGGCTCTGCTGCGGTGCTGGGGAGTGGGGAGCAGAGGGAGCCGGGCACTGCCCGCGGCCTTGCGGCGACATTTACTGCCGACAGTAACGCGGTTTTTCTCGTTTCATATTATCTTTCCTATTTAATAACTTAATTTCTCTGTCTTTCTGGTAGATTGCTCTTCCTTTCGCATATGTGAATGGTGTGTGCGGAAGTGTTGTAGTTTGTTTGTTCGGTGGGAAGTGCTGCTCGTGCGCATCATTGCGGTTCGCAGCTGGTTTTCTCCCATTGGAGTCTGTTAGTGGGAGGAGCTGAAGTCCTCCGAAAGGTTCGGTGCTGAAATTGCTCTCTGCACCAGAAATAGACATCTCGTCTGATGTATTATAAGAAAGTAGCCATAGTTAAAATTACCTGATATTTTGACAGTCATAAGTGGTAGTCATTTTTTCAGTACCCAAGTTCTGCGAGGAGGTGGAGGAAACAGGAAGACCTGGGCCAGTGTTGCCTCTACAAAAAGTCAATTTAAGCATAATCTATCTTAGATTTCATGCTTAGATCTGCACTTAGATTTTATACTCTGTTTTGTAATGAATTAAGTAAATTGGTAATAGTTCTTTTATGTTTCACAAAGATCAGTGAGAATGTGGTAGTTACAGTTTGGCCTCTTTTTTCAAAAGCGCTCAAAGGTGTTGGCTATCTTATTGTAAGGGAGTGATTGAGTGCTTTTTTTTGATGCTTTTATTTAACCAGTCTGAAAGTATTTTCTAAATGTCTTCAGACGTACCAACAATTGCTTGTAAATATACTTTACGAGCAGAGGAGAATTACAAGTAGATATATTGTTTTTGCAACAGTTCACTTGTGATTTCATTAGGCAGCATTTTTTTTCAGTAGATACAAGTATCAAAACGTAATTAATATGAAATAGTGAAAATAAATAAAAGCTTGAGAGTGTGGTTACCATGGTCAAATGAACTTTAACATTAAGCAAAGATATGTTGGTAGTCTGATTTGAGTCAGAACATGCAGGATGCCATTTGGGTTTAGAATCTACCAGGTAACAATGTCAGCACTATAAACACCAAGGATAAAAGAACCATGTTCATAGCTGGGGGGAAAAAACCCCTAATTTCTGGGCTTATAAAGAATTTGAGGAGTGCTGTGGTTTTTTTTACAGATCCACCACCTGTGCAGCTGATTGTTCAGTTTTTGGAACAAGCTTCAAAACCGTCAGTGAATGAACAGAACCAAGTCCAGCCACCACCTGATAACAAAAGAAACCGCATTCTAAAACTTCTTGCTCTCAAAGTTGCTGCTCATCTGAAGTGGGATCTGGATGTATTAGAAAAAAGGTATAGTCTGTACATCTTCATGCTAAGTTTACTAGATTTAACTGGCTTGAGATATTTATTTTAAAAAAATGGAAATCTGTGTTGCTGCCTTTTGGGTGTGATAATTGCAATCGAGTTTTATTTTAGCTGTAAGTTAGGAAACGCTTTTGATAAAGTCAGTGTGTCTGAACAAATCAACAGTATTTAGAGAGGAAAAATAGCATGTCTTAGACATTAAGCTTCATAAAGATGAATTGGAGGTTATGTTTTCTTCAGTGACAAAACTAGCATAAGTTTCCTCATTCTGACATGCTTGAAATTGGAGGTCTTGCTCCAGTTTTGTTGATGTGAATAACTCCATATATCTGTGAACTAGGTCACTGAAATGACTGTGGTTGAAATAGACAAACCCTAGCTTTGCATCTTTGAAAATTTCAGCTGAAGAATGGTCTGATGAGCTAGAACAGTCGAGAACTACTTCACTTTGGCAGTGCTATACACATTAGGGAGCTGTGCTTCATAGAATCACAGGATGGGTATGGTTGGAAAGAACCACAGTGGGTCATCTGATCCAGCCTCCCTGCTCGAGCAGGGTCATCCCAGAACACATGGCACAGGATTGTATCCAGGTGATTGTCATTTACACTTGGCTTCCTGTTTACACTTAGGTAGTGGCAGAAGTTCCTTATTCATTCACATAGATCTCTTGCCCCCTTTATCTGTAATTTAATGTAAAATCTTCAGGGGGCAATAATTGCCCAAGTTCTAACTTGCATGGAATTGTAGAATCATTTAGGTTGGAAAGGAGCTTTAATATCATCTAGGCCAACTGTAAATTTGACACTGCCAAGCCCACCACCAAAAGATGCCCTTAAGTGCCACATCTGCATATAATTTAAATACCTTCAGCATGTGATGGTGACTCAGCCACTTCCCTGGGCAGCCTGTTCCAATGCCTGACCACTCATTTGGTGAACAACTTATCCTAAAATTCAATCTAAACCTCTCCTGGCACAACTTGGGGTCTTTTCCTGTCATCCTGTCACTTGCCTGGGAGAAGATACTGACCAACCCACTTGCTACAACCTTATTTTGGGGAGTTGTAGAGAGTGATAAGGTCCCCTCTGAGCCTTCTTTTTTTCTGGCTAAATACTCCTAGTTCCCTCAGCCACTGCTTGTAGAATGCTTCTGATAGAACACAAGACCTAAAATTTGTGAAGCAGAATCCTCACTTCAGCTGCTAAAAGTGTCGTTTCACTGGTTGTTTTCAATACTTGTTGCAAAGAATGCAAATTTTTCACAAGATCAAAGGTACTTTGGCTGTAGCTGATCTACATTAAATATTGTTTAATATAATGTTTAAATTCGTAATAGTATTTTAGTTGTGTTAAATTATACCACAAAAGCTTGGAGCAGTGCAGTCCAGCCTGCATGTCTTCTCATTTTATTAAAGAGGGTTCTATCCCAGCTAATGTATATTGTACTTACCGCTATTCAGAAAGTTCCTAGTCTTAACATCACTGTTCACTTTATGTGAGTGAAATTTCATTTGTGATGGAAATGGGATTGCTTACCTTCTGGAAGTATGATCTGGGGCTGCTCTGAAAGAACCTCTTATTAGCTGGGTCGTGCTGCTACAGGTGACTGGATTATTCTGGTATGGTGCTGTGTGAGACAATGCAGTGGTGCAGAGTAGTATTTTAGCTATCAGGGCAGCTGAGCTACTGCTTGGGCCCATCCTCTTGGGCTTAATTTGTGAAGCTAATACTGGTAATAGCTTTACATACCTGATTTCAAATGCTGCATAAACATCCATATGATGTTAAGTAATAATCCAGTACTGAATAGTAGTGTATATTGCTTAACATTCCATGAGTAGATTTACTCTATGAAGTATTTGATTCTCTCTCTTTTATTTTTTAATAGCTTGTCTGTTCCTGTATTGAACATGCTATTGAATGAACTTCTGTGTATCAGCAAAGTTCCCCCAGGAACTAAACATGTGGATGTAGATCTGTCCAGCTTACCCCCAACCACTGCAATGGCAATACTACTCTACAACAGATGGTAAACTACTACATGGCAATAATATAAAATCATTATAGAACAAAACACTGTTTTCTTCTATCTGTATAATTGTTCATAGAAAGAGAAAATCCTAAAGTACTAATAAATACTGTGATCTGTTGCTGAGTTATAGTGAGGAGCTGAGTATGAAAAGCTATTCTAGAGCTGGTTTTCTTCCCTAAAAAAATGGTCAAGATAGTGGTTTGAACTCTCTCCTTATAAATATAAAAGTCTTCGTCTTTCAGCTTTTTATGGACATAAGAGCATTTCTTAGCTGCTAGATCTGCTCTTGAGTAAAGGATGTATTCTAATGGTATAATGTTTGTGAAACGGTAAACTGCTATTATCAAGAGGCCTGTAACCTGCTTATTACACTTCTGAGGCTAATACCTTTTTTTGCTTAATTTTTTTCCCCTATGTAGGGCCATAAGGACCATCGTTCAAAGTAGTTTTCCTGTAAAGCAAGTGAAACCTGGTCCACCTCAGTTAAATGTGTAAGTTACAGATATAATTCATTTGAGTGTCACAGGTATTTTATAATCAGGAATGTAATTTCTGAGTGGATTAAATCTTTTTAATAACATTGAGTTTCTTAAAATGTCTAGTTGTGACATGGAAAACTTGGATTTATTTAAAGTATATTCTCACTTTCCTGTCAGACACGTTTGATACATATATTTGTCTGTTGTTCCACTCTGTCAATGTTATAATCTCTGTGACTTTGTTATGGCATGAAAAATCATGACACGAAGGGAGATGACAAATTGCCTTGGCAGAATGCTTATGCTCTAGTTTAGAGTGGGTACATTTCTTGCGTTCTTTTACATCCTGAACTTACAGTAGCTTGCTTAATATGGTTGTTTTATTACACCAATTGGAAGGATTGTGTATGATAATCTTGGAGATAATGAAGTATTTTCATTTGCTTAATTAGGCAATAATTTGTAATTTAAAATCAGTTTTGCATTTTGCCTTCTAGAATCTGTGAGGCTTTAGTAACAGCTTATCTGTGACTTTTATATTACTGATTTATCTGAAAGTTGGAAGTATCTAAGTGGTGCTTTTCATATGTTTTATGTTAATTTTACACTTAAGCATTAGACCATACTTGTTTGAGAGTCTGTTAAATATTTTTAACATATTAAACATACTCTTCTTCCTCCTCCTTATTTTACTATAGATCTTACATTGTCCTATATGTAGCAGAGTCGGACCCTGAATAAAAAAAAAACTGTGTGGGAAAATAATTTAAAAATACTTTTAATTTTTACATAAACATATGAACGCACTTCTGCCCCTGACATGTTTGAGAAGATTTAAATGTTGAAGCTTCATGAGACTTGAGGCTATGGAAGCTTTCTTCATTATTGTTTTGCTAATGAATTGGTATTAGCAATCTGATCTTAAAAAAGGCAATGATAACTTTGCAATTTTTTGTTTTGTTGAACCACATTCTCATACAAAACTATCTTTTCATTGTATAGTTCTGTATTTCAGATATAGATAGATATGAGCAGTCAGTGGTCCTGCATAATGATGTTCAAAATGTAGTTAAGCAAAACCAAGTATGAATGAATTATTGTGATCTAGAACATGAAATAAAATAATGTGTAGATCTGCCTTATAACTGAACTCTTGACCTCTTGTGTCTGACTTGCAGTATGAATCATATTCAGCAAGAAAAGGAACTAACTGAAAATATTTTGAAAGTGGTGAGACTCTTCATCTTTTTTCTCGAATTTACATGTAGATATGAATTTCTTTATTGTACAAGGAATACAAAAGCCGGTTCTACATGGTATAGAACAGTTGTGTTAAGGACTTGTTTAAAAACTATCCTGTTACTGACCTGTTCAAATTGTAGCATTAACTTAAACCCAGAGTTAAACTCAAGACCAAGAGGTTAATTCTTTTAATGTATTTGAACTATTACAGTTGAAGGAGCAGGCTGCTGATTCCATCCTGGTCCTAGAAGGAGCACTTAAATTAAACAAAGATCTTTATGTCCATACTATAAGAACTCTGGATTTATTGGCCATGGAACCTGGTATGGTGAATGGAGAAACAGAGAGTTCCACAGCTGGACTGAAAATCAGTGCAGAGGAGATACAGTGCCAGGTAGCTCACATTTTGTACTGAAGCTTTCAATTTATATCTATTTCTTTAGAAAAAGTATTAAGTAATAATTTTGAGGTAAATTGCAGTATTTTTCTATTAATGTTCCATGTGTTGTTTTGAGTTTGGTTTTTTTGTTTGTTGTTTTTTGAGTTTTTTTTTGTAATGCAATGAAATAATACTGGCTTCATTTTTACATTAATAGAATTTTTTTAGTCATTGTAACTACTGTTGCTTCCCACCAACCTCTCACTTTTGCCCTCTCAATCCATTGAAATTATCCATTGCATGACAAGGACAGCTTATTGCATTGTTTTCCATGATAATGGGAAAATCATTATTTAATTTTGTAGTGCTTGTGCAGAATTACTCACACTGAGATTTCAGTTAAAGAGGAGGCAATTGAAGTGTGTGGGGTAAGGTGTGTAGTGTATGTTGGTAAATTAGATAAAAGCAGGAATAGTTTAAAGTACATGCAACATTTGAGCTAAAATACTTAATCTTGACTCAAAACATGATGTCCAAGACCATGTGTTTGATATCAGTGCTGTTTGCAGGTTTGCTATGATTTGGGTGCAATCTATTTCCAGCAAGGATCTACAAATGCAGCAGTTCACGAAAAGGCTAAGGAAAAGTTTTTCAAAACAAAGGAGTTGATTGCAAAGGTAACAAGTGTTCTTTTAGCATGTATATTCAACTCTTCTGTAAAAAAAAACCCTTGTCTAAATTATTGCTTCCTTCTTTAGCAGTTTAATAATTCTTAGTGGTACACAGAGTTTTTAAAGAAACTTCCTGAAGTTTTGACAGTAACTTTTTTCACACTGTGCCTGGTTTGAAATTATAATAGTTGGTTGCAGTATATTGCTGTTTTGTTTTACATCTTGTAATGAATAGTCTTTTACACAAATTGTATTGATGCAAAAAATGCAGAAATAATGTCTCCAGTGCTAATAGTAACTCAACCGAACAGTACATCCTGTGTCCATGGTGATAATGTGGTTTTGAGGAAGGTAACCATACAGCACTTCCTATTTTTTTAATCTAACTTTCTCTTGGGAATCAGATTGCCTATGTTCTAACCTTTTAAAAAAACTACATCTTAATTTATAAGTACAGTATGCTTCCTTTTTTATTTTGTTTCATATTCATAGTTCCAAAACTGCAGAACTCCAATTTTTATTTATATAAAGTGTATACTTTATATGTGTACTTTATTTATATAAAGTACCTGTATATTCTTTTGTTCTTTTGCTGTTTGGGGAAATTGTGAGTGTCTGTTGCTGAATTAAGCATATATTTCATGATACTTTGGCTACTGAGATCTGATGTAACTCTTACTTTTCAGAATGGCTCATCATCCCTTCATTTTACCATAGATGAAGAACGGTTAGCTGGGTATTGTCAAGCTTGTGAAGTTCTTACCTCATCTTCTGATGATGCATCTCAACAGGCAACTCCATATAGTCAAATCCACAGCTGTATGAAATCTGGCAAATATCAGGTAGAATGCCTAAACAAACCCGTATATATTTGAGGGGGGTTTTTATCATTCTGTGTGGAGGATCCCACTTGAACTGGTATGGATTTTAAGAATTTTTAAATGGCAATTTATCCATTAACATACTGTTTTAAATCCTATGTGTTTAGGAATACAGCATAATCTGGTACATATTAGATTAAAATATCTTAGATTCCATACAATGGTAAATAATTCCTGCCAACTGAGATAAGGGCTTTTCAGGTAGACTCTAATTCTTTGAGTTTCAGGGACTGTTGCAACTTAGGTGTGCAAGTTTGTTTTGGCTTTTTTTAAATTTTTCTTTGATTTTTCTGATGATAAGGAACTTTGTTTGTTACTTGATTCCTTTTTCATTTTTCAATGAATTTTAGTATTAAACATGGATGTGAGCTGCTTCTCTTAGTCTCTTCATTTTTACCAGATAAAATAGTTTTTTGTCTGGTTCTTTTGCATTATGCATTGACTATTCCAACTGTTTTTGTTACAGGACTTAGTGAAGATATTCCTTGAAGATAACCTAACCCTCAGTTTACCTGAACAGTTCAGACAATCAGTGCTGAGAGAGCTCTTCCAAAAAGCTCAGCAAGGGTGAGACATGAAATAATGATTACTGCTCCATTATGATGAAAAGCAATTTTCATTAGTTATGTTTATTGTGGAAAGTATGTAAAATCTTTTAACAACAAACTACTTACATCCAAGAAACTTCAGCCTTCATTTCTGTTAGTGATAGTCTAAACTACATTTTACCACAGCTCCTCAGTTGTATCTCACTGTGGCCATATATGGAAAAAATGTAATGAACATTAACAATTGATTTTATCACTTGACTGATTTTTTTAATTTTTTTTTTCCACCTGCTGTGCTACCACTCTTTTTGTTTGTCAGAGCTGTGCTGTGATTTTCAGTTTTGTGTTCATGCAGGAATGATGCTCTGGATGAAGTCTGTTTCAAAGTCTGCGTGTGCAACACAGTCTGCGATGTATTACAAGGTCGAATAATTGATATTCAGTTTTGTCAACTGTTCCTGAAACCCAGCAAAGAGAAAATAGACTTCCTTCTTGAGGTAAAACATTCATCTAAAATTGGAAGTGAAAATGGTATTTAGTGAGTTTTCTCTCCCTGCATAACTATTATTATTGCAAGTGATGCTCAGATTTCTGAATCAGAGAGAGGTAACTTCTCAAACATTATTCAACTTGTTTGCAGTTAGTACAATTCCACTCAGTGATCAATTCTGCATCTGTTGTTTGTAGCTCTGTTTCCATCTGTCAGGAAGGATCCAATGGTGAGCTGTTGTTTCAGCTTGTATTTGAAATCACTGCTATTCCTGACATTTTTAAATTATATGGAACTATTGCTGAATACTTGTTTTAGTGGAACAAAGAATAAAATTCTCCAAGACAGAATGAGTAGGAAAAGTGCCTGTGGAAGAGGATCACTTTTCCCTTACCGGCTTTGTTGTAGAAGTTAGCATGTGGTAAAGTGATCCTGAGTTACTGTTACATGTAAAACCTACACTGTTACCCTTAGTAAAGCTTCTAAGTAAACTGTTACTGCTTAAACTAAATTGAATCCTTTTATTGCTTTCCTGTTACTTTAATGTCTTTTGTTAATTTGAGCCTAGTTCTTTTGCTTATCTCTTCAAGCATGTGGCGAAAATTAATTGACAGTACTCTCTACTGCAGAGCAAGTAAAAGCTTACATCAACGTCTCATATTGGGATTGAAACGGACTTCTAAAAAATTATCGCAAGCTGACAGTTAAATTCAACTATCTAGTTGTTTTTCAACTGCTGGTTTAAAAAGAAAACCCAAGCCCTAGTGAATCTTGTTATTTTGCACTTAGAAATACTTCATTTTAAACTCCTGTGCTAAATGATCTTGTGAGGCTGACTGATAGTGTGGCATTCAGAGTCAGTGCTTCTGTATACCAGAGGAATAGGAAAAAGGAATGTGCATTGTGTCTGATGGAAGATGACAGTTGTCTGAAATAGCCGATCTTGTATACAGATTGAAGGAAACTGATCCATATGTGATGGCAATAGCTTTTATCAGGTTTACTTCAGAGACAGTCTTTTTTCACACAGTTGTACTGAGAGTTCTTTATCAAGTTTTTTCAGTCAAATATTATCTTACTTTATTTGGCTTACAAGAAGCCCTTTAGAGCTGCTCTCCTCTCTACATTAGAGTAACCGAGTCATGATGGAGTTACACAGAGCAAAACAGAAATACTGGTTTGATTCTAGATGAATCAAGTGCAATGCTGCAATTGGTTCCCACCAAACAGCACTTGAACAGATTCAAGAATTGCTCTACAAAGTGAAAACAACAGACAGGTCAAATGACTTGGAGTTGTTCAGACTGGAGAAGCAAAGTCTCCTAGGGGATCTTGGAGCAACTTAAGGTACCTGAAGGAGACTAGAAAAAAGCTGGAGAGGGATTTTTGCATTTTGTTGTGCAAGGACAAGGATAATAGGTTTAAACTGAAAGTGACAGATTAAATATTAGGAAGAAATCCTTTACAGTGAGGGTGGTGAGGCACTGGAACAGGTTGCCCAGAGAAGCTATGGATGCACCATCCCTGGACATGGTCAAGGCCAGGCTGCATGGGGCTTTGAGCAACCTGGTCTAGTGAAAGGTGTCCCTGCCCATGGTGGGGCTTTTAGAACTGGATGACCTTTAAGGTCTCTTCCAACCCAAACCATTCTATGGTTCTATAATTTTGTTGCCTCACTTGAGATAGAGGTTTACTGGCTGTTACTACTTGTGAGATAGAAAGCTGGTCAGTAACACTGGCTGTAACTAAATATTATAAATGTGCAAGGGGGCTGCTTAGTTATTTTCTGTTTTCTTTTCCAGGTTTGTTCAGGGTCAATAAACTTGGAAGATGCTTCTGAAGAATTGAAGAGAAGAATGGCAGCATTTCTCAAGTATGTACCCATATTAAGATAACATGAATTTGCACTTTGTAAGCAATGTAATACAGCACAATAAATATTTCAAGAACTTATAACTGGAAAAATAAGTACTTTTTTCCCTGCTTATTTACTAACATTTTTACTTGTTTAGAAACTTGTGTTTGGGCATGGAAGATCTTCAGTTTGTCTTCATGATTTCATCTCATGAGCTTTTCATAAAATTGCTGAAGGATGATGAACGGAAGCTGCTCATTGACCAAATGCGGAAGAGATCTCCTCGAATCAATCTGTGCACAAAACCTGTGACTTCTTTTTATGATATCCCAGGTAATTTTCACAGCATTTTCATTAACTTATGAGCAGACAGTGCCTTGTTTCCATGATGAAAACCTTGAGGTTATGAATTGCAGGTTTGTTCTCAAAAAAGTTTAGAAGGTTTTTAGAGAGAGTACTTCCTCTTGTTAGTTGGTGCATGTCCTGCTTGTTCAAAAAGGTGGCTGTTACTTGCTTGTATCTCAAGTGAGTGTAATAGATAAGCTCAAATGAATTTGTCCTCGGTGAGAGAGTATGGCATTGGTTTGAGCAAGATGTGGCTGTGGCAGCTGTTCCCAGAAAGGGAACCCTGCCTCTGGACATACATACATTAATGATGATGTGACTGCATGGTAAGCTGTACCAGGAGTGCCATCTGAATGAAATTTTTAACCTACCAAAGTAAACCATAGATCTTTTCAAACAGTTAAATTCCCTGACACAGCTGGGTGGCTGTGCAGCTGCACAAGTCAAAGCTAACAAGAAGTGCCAGATGGTGGCTGAAGCTGGAAAGGCCTTTACCTTTTCAGCTCTAAAGCAGTCTTGCAGTAACTTAAGTCAGCAAGACAACGTGTATTTTCACTAGAGCAGTATAGGGACACACTTGTAATGCAGATCTTGAATCTATTGCAAGAGTACTCAGAGCTGCTGGAGTGAGGAAGGGGACTTGCAAGCAGCCCTTTAGGTCAGGGTGAAGGTAGCACAAGGTGTTTGTTGAAGGGCACAACAGGAGGGCTGGACCTATGGAAGCATGATGTATCTGCTGTTCTTACTATATTCTGATTGAAATGTTATATATTAAAGAATTGGAAGTATCTACATTGAGAAGAAATGTGCTGGAGACCTGGTTGCTTTTCTTCCAGCTTCAGCAAGCGTCAATATTGGCCAGCTTGAGCATCAGCTCATACTGTCAGTGGATCCTTGGAGGATTCGCCAGATCCTAATAGAGTTGCATGGTATGACCTCAGAACGCCAATTCTGGACAATTTCTAATAAGGTAATTTGGTTCATGTGGTCACAAGAGACTGTAATTCAAGGACTGGTTAGGTATACTGCAGTGAACAACAAACATTTTCTCATAGATCCTCAGGGTGACTTATCTTTTCCCTCTCTGTATAGTGGTGGTTTAATGAGAATAATGATACCTATCTAAACTCACATTCTATTTGGAGTGTTACGACAAAACCTATGACCTTTGTTTTAAGGAATTACTGGCTGTAATACAAGCTTTCCTTACGAGAAAAGATGTTTTCGTAGCTTTTGCTTTTAGTGTTCTGACTAGATGGCAATGTTGTTTTAGCTTAAATTTCTGTCATTAGATAGTGGGAGCAGGAGAGAGGAAGACTTCGTTTAAGTAAAGATTTCTTGTCTTTTTTTTTTGGTTCCTCCTCTTAATTATTGCATATTCAGAGTGTAAACTAAGGGTAGTTGGGCGTTTTTATTGTATTTCTAAATGAGCCACGTGTTACTTGTGATTAGATGTAAAGACAAGAGTTGGCAGTCATTTTCAATATTTGGTGTTTGTTTATGTTGTTTTAAGCAGTGATGTGAATTCTAAAACTTGTTTCTGTGCAAATGTCCTATGCATTTCTCTCTCAGTGGGAAGTACCAACTGTTTATGGCAGTGTTATTTTAGGAATCAAAGACAGTCTGACTAGGGATTTGGTCTACATCCTGATGGCGAAGGGATTACATTGCTGTGCTATTAAGGTGAGCAAGCCGTCTGAGATTACCGCTTGGTTTGGACAGCTGAATCTTAGTGAAATGGAAAATTTGCAAGGCTCTTTTTTAGAAAAAGAACTGAAAAATTGGGAGGTGAGGGAGGTGTTGTAACAAACTCCGTGTTTGTATAATGGGTAAGTATTTCTGTCTCTCAAAGTTCCATCAGCAGAGCAAAGATAATGGCTTTCCAGTGAGTTGGGCCTGGAGATAATTTCGTTCATATAAAGTTTTGATTATGTTGTTCTAAATCACGTGTCATCTAAATCTGGTGGTGATTTGATTTACTGATATGAAATGCTGTTCTTTTGAATAAGTGTTTTACATAAGGAATTTATCAGAATGCTGTTCTATCTTCCTTGTGATTGACAAATTTGCTAAACTGCAGCTAAAACAAAATTGTACCAAACATACCAGTAGTTGGTTCTAGTGTGTTTTTGCTTAAACTTCTTGCTTTGTTTTCAAAAGATCTGGAAATCTCATGCTTGATAGCAAGTACCAAGGACTCATAAGTGGACACTGTGAGATGCTTGAGCAGTGCTGATGCTAATGGATGCTGAGGCTGGTTCAGCCAGGATAGAGCTGAATGCACTTCAGCTTGTAGTATTTCCCCTTATGAATTCATTAGGAATCATTAATGCCTATAATTTTTATTGCAGGATTTTGTCCATGCTAAACAGCTTTTTGCTGCTTGCTTGGAGCTTGTGACAGAGTTTTCTCCAAAGCTCCGTCAGGTCATGCTAAATGAAATGCTGCTTTTGGACATTTACACTCACGAAGCTGGAGCTGGTGTTTCTGGAGAACGTCCTCCTTCTGATCTTATAAGCAGAGTCCGAGGATATTTGGAAATGAGAGTACCTGGTAAGTGCATTATTGTCTTTCTTAGGATGCAATAAGCACAAACCTTGAGAGAAGGGAGAAAAATCCACAGCAAAATAAAACAACTTTGTATTGCAGATTAACCACATAGGTGTATAAGTGGAAAAACAACAGTGACTTTGGCACTGGTTTTAGTAAGTCTTCAGAAGTTTCATTAGTTTTTAGAAGCTGGAAATGAGCATGATGCCTACCTGTTGCTAAACATTGACAGTTTCTGTTCAGTGCCACTTAAAGGACTTGAACAGGATACATATATTTGCACTTCTGCCTGAAAGGTTTTGCTAGGTGTTAAAGCTTTCTCCTAGTTCCACAATGAGAGAGTAACATTGTACTGTTGTAATTAGGTGAAACCCTTGTTGCTCCTGATTTCCAGAGGTGAGGTCTCATAGGGCTAAGCATCGTATTTTCCTGTGATAGCTGTGGAACAAAACCAGCTGATTAGAGGGAATGGGATTTGCTTGTTTTCATACAACACCATTTTACAACACTGTTTTCTCAAAAATAAAAAGTTAAACAAAGAATCCTTTTCCTTTTAGATATTCCTCTTCGACAAGTTATAGCTGAAGAATGTGTTGCCTTCCTGTTAAACTGGTGTGAGAATGAGTATTTGACCATGCAAGTTCCGTTACCTCTGGTTCAAACAAATCCTTATGTGAAGGTAACAAGTGCTCAGTCTCAAAGCTTTCTCAGACTGTAATTGATTTTTTTTGTTGAAGTATTTTGTACTTTTCAAAGCAAGTACCCTTCTGCTCAAGAGTGAGGGACTTCGTGGCTGTAACGAATTAAGCATGGGATAGAACATAGTAGGGCAAAGCAACAAGTATGTTTAGCACTTGACAAAAAACATGTGCAGGAACACATGAAATCTTGGCCCTTGTTGACTGCCAGCTAAGGTTGGTTCCATCAGCTGTGTGTGGTTATGATCCGTGATTGAAATGCTGTAGCACTTCCCTAAAGGACTCTCCTCTCAGCTGGAATTCAGCCTAGATTTATGTAGGAGGTATGAGAAGTGTGCAGATCTCTCTTTTCAAGTCTGGCTTCTTTTCTATTCCTAAGTTCTTTGTGTTCCAAATGCACTGTAAGAGTTCTGCTCTTTTACTCAACACCAGTGTTGAATTTTTGGAGACATTCAAGCCCTGCCTTCTTTAAAACTTTGTCAAAATTGTTTCACAGCTATGTTTCTACTTCACAGTTAGGCCCTCGAGCAGAAGGCCGGTCGTATTACAGGACAAGTTCATTTTTACCCTGCTTTGCTTACCTATGATACTTCCTAATTTCTGTTTTGACGTTCAGCTTTTTTTGTATAACATTGTGCCAGTTTCAATTAGTATTAATTACTATATGGAAGTTAAGTGAGTTCTAAAGAGCCAGTCTTTGTAAAACGCTGTTTTTTCGGGTTTAGGGTTTATATAATATGTAAGTTTGTTTTCTGGAACTCATAATAATGAAATACACACCAAGGAAGCTAATAAATGGAAAAATGCTCTGTTTAATTCCTGTTTTCCAGCTTCTTCATCAGTGTTCTCTGCTGCAAAATTTAGTCACATTGCTTTGTAGTTCATAGTTTAAAATCACTTACTTAGCCATTTTAAACACCAGTAATTCCTTTGCTGTAGATATTATGCAGAAAACCCTTAGTTCCTGTATTTTTTCTGTTGTGTTGCATAGCTCGGCCAGTTGCTGGCTGCTACATGCAAGGAACTGCCAGGTCCCAAAGAAAGTAGACGCACAGCTAAAGATCTCTGGGAAGTTGTTGTACAAATTTGCAGCGTATCCAACCAGCACAAACGTGGCAATGATGGAAGAGTGAGTTTGATAAAACACAGGGAGTCTACACTGGGTATTATGTACAGGTATGTTTTCCAGGATTATTTTTGAAGGTGGCTTGAATGGTTTGATCCCATGTTCTCAAAAATTGTCTGGAGTCCACTATCAGAGTGATGGCAGCAGCTAAAGATCTGAGTAAAAATCCTGTCCACTGTGGGAGTTGGGTATTAGTAGGGATGTGTTGACTTTCCTTTTCAGAGGCAGAAAAGGAGTGGGTGGGAGGTAGCTCTTCATGCAGAAACTGAAGCATATATGGCTGTGCTCCCGTTATAACCAGTGCGGATTTTCTGGTAAAGTCAGTGGCATCTAGAGGGCAGTTGAGCTGATGGACTGGAGTTGTCTGCTTTGCAGCAAATAGAATTATTCTGTATTAGTTTTGTACTTTCATAGCTGTATCAAGCACATAGCTCACAGCATGGGTATCTATACTTAGGTTTGTTTCTGAGTCTAAAGCTAAATGTTACTCAGTCTTGAAATGAAATTCTAATTCAGCTAAACTTTGAAAAAAATAAGAAAATCAAATTACTCTGGTCAAGAGTTTTCTCTGTCAGACACCTTGGCAGCCTTAGCCTCAAATGACTGATTCAGGACTCTCTGATTTGTCCACTGTTCTTGGCCTGTTCTGAAGTCTAAGCCTAAATAGAAGTTGTCTAATATGGTACAGTTTGGCATGTGTGACTGTGTTGAAAGGCTTTCCACGTTAAAGCCTTGGGAAAGGTGCCTCTGTCAAACCTCTCTCTGTGTCTTTGCCTTCCTTGAGCTAATCAGGTTAACGTGTGCTAAAGGCCAGCTGCGTTTGCTTACACTGCTGTGGGGCAGGTGTGAGAGAGTACGGACGTGCTGTAGCTTCCAGTTGTGTACTCTGGCAAGGAAAAGGAGTACAGGTGTGCTCCAGGTTACTGAACCTTTCCTGACCCCTCTGATTCAAACAGTAAAGGGCAGTGACCCTGTTGTTATTATGGAAAAGAAGTAGTGAAAACTCTTCCAAAGGCTGTCCTTGTCTGGATTATCTTACGGTGACAGTTTCCGATGTTCATTACAAGGAAACTGAAGTACCTTATAAATGATCACTGTGTACCCTCTTCTGTAAGTGTGTAGGTCATTGTTGCAAACATAGCTTGGGGAGTTGCAGTACAGTTCAATTGGTTTCCCTTTTAGAGTCAGTGGCTAACTTCTGTGATTTTCATGCCTTTTATAGCTTGATAGAAGAACATACTTCTTACTTAACCTGTTTTTAGCGTAAAATTTGCTAGTAACTGTATTAAGAGAATGGGCTGGTTGAGCATTTTCAGTTACATGCCCTGCATTTGTAAACTTAGAGGTGAAGGGGTATTTTAGCAGGTGAAAAATTTGCTCTACTGACTCTTGTTTTAAGTGTGCATATATTCTTTATTCTGGATGACTACTTACATGGATATTTGTGTCCCTAATTTAGGAGTGAATTGTTGTCCTTCATCAAAAAGCTTCGGGTAAGTCACAGGGGTGTTGAAAATGTGTTTGCAACCAAAATTTCCTTTTGGTTTAGTATTTTTCTGGACTTTTTGTGTTAAATTCCAGAAAATATAACAGTTATATGGGTGTTTGTATGGCTGAAAAACATCTGAGTTTGCTATACCTGGCATACAGCAGTGTGGAATAGCTTGTAAAAAATTACCGTGAATTCTGATGGAGATCTGTTTACATTGGGAGTGTATTTTATTGCAGCTGTCACGAAGCAAAGCATTCCTTTTGGAGGGAGACAGAAGCTGCTACATGCATCATACTAAGCAGCAGAAGTAAGAAGGAGGGAAATTGTTTATAGCTTCTGGGTTTGTAAATGCATAGAAAGTTGTAGAAAACCTAGCTTAAGTTTAAGGTTAGGTAGTAATCACAGAAACAACATAAAGATGTGTAAAACAAAAGTAAAGTTCATATCCAAGGAGTTATTCAGGAAAATCTGAAGTAATTAAAAACTTTCTACAGAAACATTCTTGCAGTATCCTTGTGTTGCAGGTCTCTTAACAAAATATAGTCCTATTTCAATAGGAAATTAAAATGATTGTGTAACTTCTTAAATAATTTTAAAGCTCAGGGAGGAAAGTGGAGTTTCAACAGTTCATGGGAATATTTTTTTTTCCCCCTACAGGAACCATTAGTTCTAACTACAATATTGTCCCTGTTTGTCAAACTTCATAATGTTCGGGTTAGTATGTATCATCAAAGTCTTTTCTTGGTTTTCTTGAAATGTTTCTTGTTGTGATTTCTCATACCATCTTTCTTCTCTTAGGAAGACATTGTGAATGATATTGCAGCAGAACACATTTCCATCTGGCCCTCATCCATCCCCAAGTAAGATGATGATGAAAAACACTTTTTTCAAAATACTGGATGTGATGGGTTTGGTCTCAGTTTACTGTTAGTGTGATTTGTCCATATAAAGGCATCACTGCCCCCATTCTGCCTGTGGGAAGGTTGGTTTGAGGACATGGAGCTTTGTTCCTAGTTTGATGGTCCTGATGGAGATATGGGAAGGAAGAAAGAGGAAAGGAAAAAATGGGTTTTCTTAATCTGTGTGCTTTATTGAACTGTATGTTCACTATATGTAAACTATATAGTACTTTAACATGAAATCACTAATATTTTTTGAGGTGTATTTGAATAATAGCCAAAACAGAAAGTGGCAACTCGTATGCATTGATTTATTCTGGCAGGGTTGAACTGTATTTCTCCAGTGAAATTTAGAGACTCTGTGGGGTGAACTCTCAGAATCTGGTTTAGTTCTGGCTTTTTGTTCAAGCCTGTGAAGACTGTATTTGTTTAGTCAGATTTACTGTATTGTAACTAGAGTAGTCTTAGTCAACACAAAATATTTTCTGTAGTTATTTATGCTTCACACTTAATGCAAAGTGCTTTGGACTTCAACTAGATGGGAAATCAAATTAGTAGTTGAAAAACCAAAGCAATAAGTTAGGTATTATTTTTCTTTCTTTTTCCTTTAGTCTTCAATCAGTGGACTTTGAAGCTGTAGCTATTACAGTAAAAGAGCTGGTCAGCTATGCCTTGACTATCAATGCAAACAACCACTTCTGGTTAATTATTCAGGCAGATATTTATTTTGGTAAGTGAAACCAGTGTCTGTGTTTAATGTGTGTAGAGGAACCTTGCTGCTCTGAGATTTGTTTGACATAACCTTCCTTGTATTTCCTTTTATGAGAAGAAGTTTAAGTGATGTATGAGGTTAAAATCTTCAGATGCAGTGGTGTAGGAGGATTTGTCTGGGAAGGTGTCTAAGCCCACAGATAGCCTCAGCTTCTGATAGGTCGTGCAGACTTGCTTTCAGGGTAAGGGAAACTTTAACAGTTACCTTTAACTTCACTCTTCTAGTGCAGTTGGTCCTTGGGTGGTGTAATTGTGCAAACCCATGGCACTTGAGTGTTTTATAAGTGAATGGAAAGTTGTGAATAGTGGTTGCTTTTAAATGTGGAGATCAGCTTCAGTGGAGCACAAGATGAGCAGAGTGGAGAGGATCTGTATTTTATATAGGGAAGTATCAAGAGTTTGTAAATGAGGAAGCATGACGAAGGGTTTGTAAATGAGGAATAGCTACAGCTTTATAACCCTTGGGGCAGGAGGAGGGTTCTTAATCCAGTTCAGTGCTGTCACGTTACATGTGGGAGAGTGATTCAGGGTTATAAACCTGTTTTTCAGTGTTAATTGCATGTACAAAGTGCAGCAGCAACCTAGAAGGGGAGGACATTTATGTAGGGAGCCTCAAAGGTGGGATGTGAAAGAACAGTAGCTGGAGCAGTGGCAGTGGTCTGTATTTCAGCAGCCGTGGGCAAGCAGGCTGCTGCTGCCTTCTCTGCAGCTCAGGAAGGGCTTACTGGGAGTAGAAGCAGTGCTGAGCCATGAGAGTGCTGTTCTCTCACTCACACCAGCCAAGACACTGAAGACAAACTTCCACTCTAAGGTTGATGAATTCAAGATCCGTCCACTTGAAAAAATAAAAAGTAATCCCCAAAAGGCAGAAATTTGCTTGTGGTGCTGGTTTCCCTGATTTTGTAGTTTTTCCACCTATCACTGTGTGACCACTTTGTGTGTCCATGCTTTTTAAACAATGAAACATGAGTCATTTTCCCAGTAGAATTCAGCTATGAGATACACATCTGAATAATTCTATAAACAATTGATCTGAGTATTAAATAACTGCTGTATTTACTTTTGAGACCTTATTTTGCCTTTTTCCCTTGGCAGCAACTAATCAGTATTCAGCAGCCCTTCACTATTACCTACAGGCAGGAGCTGTATGCTCAGACTTCTTTAATAAGATGGTGCCACCAGATGTGTACACAGACCAGGTGAGCTAAAGTGGGATTTAAAAAAATCTCTCTTTGGATTCAGGCAGCATTGTGATTCTATGTAGAGACAAAATAAACACGTTCCTGTAGCATGTGAGGTGTGACATCAATGCATTTAGGAATACTTGTCCTCATTAGTCCTTTTTCTTCTTTGCCTTGTTGCTTGAAAGCCATAGAAAATCTGAGATTTCTCCTTTGCTGGGTCACAGAAGACTTTTCTGTTAGTTCATAGAGCCTGCAGAGCTGTGTGCTGGGAAAGCCCTGTGGGACAGCAGTGGAGTAGAGAGCAAATGAAAAAGCCCAGAGCACAGTCACTGTGTGGTGTGACCATCCCCGGCTCATCCCTGCAGAGCCACACCATGCTGGGCAGGCTGGGGGCCAGACCTGCTCAGGACAGTGCAGCAGCCCTGCCTCCCCAGCAGTGCTCCCATGCTCACCTGAGCTCCAGCTGCTGAAAACATCTGGCTCCTACTGTGCTGGAAATCTCTACAGTGATGAAGGATCAGTTCATCAGTGAATGTGCTAAAGCCTGGGAGTTTTTGGGGTGGAAGAATGTAGATAGCTATTTAGCTGGAAAAAAAGTTTCTTCAAGCAATGGCAAAACCTTTCTCTTAGGCTAAAGCTGGAAGGCTATTACAAAATATGTAAAAGTGAAAAAATCTTTCAAGACTTTATTATTTTTTAAATAATGTCTAAATCTCTATAGTGATGAAGGCTCAGTTCATCAGTGGGTGTGCTAAAGCCTGGGAGTTTTTAGGGGGTAGAAGAATGTAGATAGCTATTTAGCTGGTCCCTTGAATTAAAAAGAAAACAGTAATAAAAATTGCAGTTTGTGTTCCAAAACAAGCATTTCAGAACGTGTTTTGTTTTTAACCTGTAGGTGATAAAAAGAATGATCAAGTGTTGCTCTTTACTCAATTGTCACACCCAGGTAAGAGGTGAAACATGGCATTAACTAAAACATTTGCTTATAAATATTTATATAGGGGATAAATTTAAAAAATACTGAATTCAACTTCCCTTAGAAATGCAATCTGCAGTAGATTAAGTTTTGTTATCTTTGCTTCTAGGACAGTTATGGGACTAAAATTAATGAGTAAATAAACATGTACTTGGAAATGTAAAAAGTAGAAATAGTCTGGGGGTGTTTTGTCCTACTTTTCTCTGATAGTATAATTTTTTTTTTTAGAGAGAAGGTAGCTGTGGGGTGGTGTTGTTTTTCATAACTGCAGGTGCTATTGCTCATCTGTGAGGTCAGGCATTCTCAAAGAAGTAACAAAGCTTGTACTGGGCTCTGCTTTAAAAGCTCTTAAATGCATTTGGAAACCTGGAAGCCAACTCCCTTCTGATCTGAGTAAATCCCTTCTCTTGTAGTTGTGGCTACTGTTGATGTCAGAATGATCTGTGTTCAGGTGCTCAGAACTAGCTTGCCCTGGAAGCAAGGCCTAGAGTAGGTCTAGAAAAGGAGTGGAGTGAACAAGGCAGGGTGTGGAAGGTTTGTTTGTGGGGGATTAAGGCTGTCAGAATCACTGAGTCTTTCCTTACAGGTAGCTATTTTGTGCCAGTTCCTCAGAGAAGTAGACTATAAAACTGCTTTTAAGGCACTGCAGGAACAGAACAGGTAAATGTTACAACAAAGTTTATAGATGCCTAAACACAGTATGTGACTATGTCAGTTAACCTGCCTTGTCTTTCAGTCATGATGCCATGGATTCTTACTATGAATACATCTGGGATGTCACCATCTTGGAGTATTTGACATGTATCCTTTTGGTGGAATACCACACATACTGGATGTTGACAGCTGGGAAAAAGTCCATTACCTACCTAAGTGACTTTTCTTGACTCATCCTCAGATCTCCACCACAAAAGAGGCGAGACAGACAAGCGGCAGATAGCAGTAAGTTAACCCAGAGTCTTTCCCTCCCTGAAATCACCTCTGAAAAGGTGGTTTCAGTTCCAGTTTTAATTTTGTCACACAATTCTTTTAGAATCTGGGTGCTTATGTAAAGTTGTGGCTGAACGGATGGGGTGGTAGGACATACAGGAAATAAATACAGAAATAAATAATCCATGGAGCTAGTGCTGAAAATGCCTTGGAATGAAACAGCTCTAGTGGAAGGCCTCATGCTGGTTGTGTCTCCTCTTTTGTTTCAAGATAAAAGCCATTGGCCAGACAGAGCTGAATGCCAGCAATCCCGAGGAAGTTCTACAGCTTGCTGCGCAGAGAAGGAAAAAGAAGTTTCTTCAAGCAATGGCAAAACTTTACTTTTAGGCTGATGATGGAAGACTATTACAAAACATGTAAAAGTGAAAAAAAATCTTTCAAGACTTTATTATTTTTTTAAATTCATTTAAATTTTTGTACAACATTTACAGTCTAGTATCTTTCTTCTTAGAAATAGATGAAATCTTATAATAAACCCCTTATTTTTACAAACTGTACAGAAGGCTGGAAGCAACTGCAGCTAGTTCCACAATGGCTTGTTTGAGAAGACATGAATTCAAGTTTGCCTAGTTGCTGTGAGTGTAATGTGGATGTGGGTGGCACTTGATGCTCTAGTGCAGCTTTGTGGGCTGCTCAGTGTAACTTAACACTTGTCCCTGGCTGTGCAGCACAGATAGGAGCATCATGAAAGAGGGAGGAGGAATGATACCCTTCTTTCCCAGTACTGCCCTTCATCACAGAAGTGACTCAGAGGTAGTAAATATTCCATGGAAAACACAGTAGTTAATGCTGTTTATAAACACTGATAACATACAGCTCCACAGTTTAAAATACTGTTCCTATGATGTGAGTGGTTGTAGAGTACCTGCGGCTCCCTTTATTCCATACTTTACCAGTTCTCATGCTTTTCTTTCTTGTTGCAAGTGGGTGGCTGGGGACTGTACTTCTTCCAGTTAGGGTTACTGCAGCAGCAGGTTCTTTGCTGGTACTCTTACCTGAGGTTAGTGATACACTAAAACTGAAGTTTATGGCAGGCCAAAAGGGCCTTAAATACATCAGCCTCCTGGGGAGCTGGGATTTGACACAAGGCTGGCTGCACTGTCCTGCACATGCAGAGTGGTTTCAGAGATGTGAACTGCTTACCCATGGGCCTCTGTAATACTGCACCTGAGCTGGGGGGACTAAGTGACATGAGTGAGCTCTGACCTTACCAGGGAAAGAAAAAGGGTCAAGAAGAGGTAATACATACAAGCTGTCAATATTTTCCTGCTCATCTAACCCAAGTTAAAGCAAGCCTGCCATGTAAGCTGAGTGGACAAATCTTGCCACCCAGCCCTATTAAAAATGTTCTTGAAAGTCATAAGTTAACAATTCAGTTCTCACCCTTAAGTCATGTCAGAAGGGACCAAAGTGGTCCAGGCTCTTGTGATAGCAGGGTGCAATGCTCAGCTGAGCTCTTTTTGTCAAGTCTGTAGGAGGATGCTGGTCTCAGTTTCCATCTGCTGTGTCTTTTACTGCCCAAGTCTTTAATCGCAGTAAATAGCATGAGTCACCTTTAGTGTGGTCTTGTTCTGAAGCACCAAGTCCTGTTTCTGAATCTGTTCGTGACAATTGACTGTATTTCATTTCTTCTCTGTGCTTTTGGGAGGGGTTATTATTCCTCCTGTTGACACAGGTGATAACTGCCCTGGGGCAGTAGACACTACAGCACTGTTCACTTCTTCCTGTGTATTGGGGAAAGACAACAACAGTTAATACCTGTGACAAGATCTCCATTTTTGTGGCAGGAGGAGGCAGCAGCAGTGCTTCCTCACACCACTCACACAATTCAAGCGCTCTAGAGTCAGGATACTGAGCAAACCAAAGTGACATTGCATAACAAAGTGAAGAATTTATTCTCTTATAAACACCTCTCCAGTACTGGTAATGCAAGTGTTTGCTTATGGCCTGGGAGTGTTAGGGTAAAGCACGTGTTGTTTATGCCATCACCAGTGGTTGGGCACTCACTCACTGAGGTGAGCCAGGCCAGGTGTGAGCCAGGAGGTGCTTTCACCACTCACAGCTGCCTCAGGACAAGGGATGTGTAATGAACTCTCAGCTGCCCAAACTCCACATCCACAAACCACTTACCAGCATGTCCAGATAATTTGTGTGGGTCTGGATATTGTGTCGATCTTCTGCTGCAACCTTCTTAAAGTTCTTCAGCTTCACAGGCACCTTTTTTGCCACATTCACGAAAGGAACCATCCACTGTACACACTCTGAAATGTTGTCCCAATCTAAGCCTAAAGGGTAGAACATAGGAATATATTTAGAAATCATGAGGGAGTTGCACAGTGGTCCAATAGAGCCATGAATTAAAAGACACAATAAATAATACTGCAGATTCAGAAACATCCTCCCAGAAACAACCAACATTTCCTGATGCTTGTTACTTAAAAGGGTGTCTGTGGAGGGTGAATGGAGGGTTGTTGCTTTCCAGGGGAGTCCGAAGTGACTTGTGGCTTGAACACGAGATTTTGGGTCATGCTATGAAAGCATATACTGGGTGCTGCTGACAGACAAGCACAACTGCTTGAGAACTACATTTCAGGAGAAAAAGTGACCAAATACAAAGCTAATGATCCCCCAAGCACCTGGAAGTCATAGAGCAATTATTAGCCCAAAAGCAAGAATAATAAATGTTGCAATTCCTTAGCAAAAGCTGAAGGTGTTTCCTTCTTCTGAGTCTTTGTAACATCTGAAATAGTGGTAGGAAGTGAAATTAAAAGGAAAATAAGCCCACAGAACAAATACTAGTGTCCATGTAGGTTTTGGTCTTTGGGCAGCTTGGTATTGGTAAACCAATACCATCTTAAGCAGATTTGGGCCTGTGACAGCTTCTGAAATTCTCTGCCCAACAAGGCCAAGCACTTTACAGAGGCATCTTACCTGAAGCTTTCTTGACTATTTCGATTGAGGTATAGTGGCAGAGCGCTGCAGCAGCTAGTGTTCTGTACTGGAAGTCCAAAGAATTCACATCCAGAATACACAGGTCTAAAAGCTGAGGACATAAAGAGTAAAAAACTTTTAACAAGCTGATACTTTAGCATGATCCTGTCTCAGGGCTATGCACACAGCAGTCTTCTTACAGCCTCTGCCCCAGAACAGGGCTGAGCTCCAGTAAAGTACTGTCTTAAATTTAAATACTACCCAGTGCAGTATTCGCACCACTGGGCTACCCAGCTTCAGTAAGCCTCTCTGAGGCTGGGCACAACACATGCCCATACAAACAACCACAGCACTTCCAAAATAGTCAAAACACTCCCCAGGCTGCCTTCTTGGCAATTACACAGAAACACTGTTAGGGGCAACACAGGTAAAAACAGCCTAGAGTCCAAAATTATCCACCCTCCTCTCAGAGCTGTCACTGCTGTTTACAGAATGCTGGAGTGATTAAAGAAATAAAATGGATTTTTATTTTTCCAGCATACAGAAAAGTTTTTAAGTATGTGAAAGCAGGGAGGCAAGAAACACAGGGGTAATTGTCCTCAAAACTGAATTTCTTTGGTGGAGTCAAACTTGCACGTGCCTTAACAAAGTAACAGGTGAGGGGAAACAAGGGACCCTCTAGAAGAAAGTGGCTTTCAGGGTGTAATGTTCAGCAGCACTTGTCACTGCCCCAAGAACCATTGTCCAACATTTTACTACATACCTGGGCTATTTGAATGAATTTTTCCTGAGAATACTGAGGTAGCAGCACTTTTGGAACATCCTTCAGAGCATCCACTTGAAGATAGAGGTTCAGCCAAGAGACAATTGTCACGGGACAGAGTTCCCATTTTAAAGCCTGCAAGTATTTAACAAACAGTTAAAATATTTAACAAACAGCCTTAAACCACTGAAGGATAGTCTTGTGCTCTGATTTCTTCCTATACGTCTCCTGAGGTTATGGCACATATCCTTAAAAAACACTAAAAATTATTTACAATTTCAAGTACAAATACTCTTTTTAGGTTGCATTCTCACTGCTTTTTGAAGAGGCTGTGCTAGAATCAGCACAAATCTGTATCCTTCTACCTGTGCAGTTGGATTTTATATGTCCTCTCCATTCAGAAGCTGGGAAATTAATATTATTTCCTCAAGCTTTTGGGCTAGCTGTGTGAACCTGCAGCTCCTATCTATTAAGTAAGAATAAATGTATACAGTCCTGTGCTGGTAAAGAGAGATCCTTTCCAACATGAGAAGCACCAAGCAGTGAGAAGTTTTTCCCTGTCTCTCCAGAAGCCCCCGTTCCTGGAGAGCAAGGGATGTTGGCAATTTGCAGTACATTACAGTGACAGCCTTCCAGCCCACCTGTGGCTGGCTGCAGTGCTAAGAGCTTTTACATCCACACAAGCATGAGAAACCTGCCCTTTTCTACCAGTCAGGGATTGCATCCCAGCTAGGATGTCAGAAGTCCACAGCACACACAACAAAGGCTTCACTCTTGTGCAGAAACAGAGATAGGTTCCTTTTTCTAAGCAAAAAAGTAACATTAAAACACAAGGCTCAGATGAAGGGTCTTTCACCCAGCACTTACAAACACAGCAAATTATTACCTTTAACATAATAAGTTCCATTCTTACAATATCTTCTTCACTGCAAGCACCATCAGTGACATAAGCAAATTCCTGTATTTTAGGAGCGTAGATTTCCTTTAAAGAGAAGGAAAATGAAGATGAGTGTATCTTACCGTTCTAAGAAAGGTTGAGAAGATACTGGGAAATACTCTTCTGTCCACACTGACATGTTAACATTTCTTATGCTACAACAGTGTTTTTTCATTATATGAACTGACATGAAACTTTCAGGATAAGGAAATAATATATAACCTACTTGGGTTTTAGTATCTGTTGTATAATGCAATGGGACTTACTGCAACTCTTCAAGCTTCTGGGGAAATAAATGCTGACCAAGCAATCAGAACACCCTTTCATTTATAGATCTTTCTACTTAGCCATTCCAATGCTGTAAAAATATACATCATCCCAATTCTCCTACAGAACACTGGCTGGTACAGGTTACCTGCAATGTTAGTGCTGATGTAACCACAAAAAAAAAAAAAAAAAAAAAAAAAGAAAAAAGCTAAAAAAAAAATGAGAGAAAATCCTACAGCCAGCCACTGCAACTGTCAAAATCCATGGTGCAGAGATGGTCAAGGAAATTTTCTAAGCCAGTCATGCCAGCTGGGGCCAAGCATAGTTTGGTGTGTAAGTAGAAGAGAGCTTGCCAGCAAAACTCCTTTCCTACCAGCTGGCTCTGTGACCACCATGGCCCCATGTGCTTTCTTGGGACTGTTTGTAGGGCACAGCCTTGCTTTGGGAACCACAGTGAGATCCACAGGTTCCAAGATAACTTAATCTCAAGTTTTCCTGTCAGTCTAGCCTACTATGCATTATCCAAAACTATGCTCATGGCCCATGGATGCAGCACACAATGTAAGGTATCACCATTGCTGCACTTAAGAATCACACTCCACACTAAAGGGAGGATATTGCAAGGGTATCAGCCTGATGTACAGGCAGTTTGAGACTTAGGCTTGGTTTTATTCAAGTTCCACACCCATTACTGAGATTGCTGTGTATTTGGAAAAAGACAAGACAAAACAAAACTACTTCTAGCACATTTGCATGCCTTTAAGTTTACGTGGTCTCCTTCCCTGCTGCTGGAGAAAGGGAGGACAAAAACTACTCTCCAAGAGACTGACACATGCACAACTGAAGAGAAAAAAAATCCCCCTTCTGACCTCAGTGTTGTACATACACCATCAAGTTCAAAAGATTCAGACATGAAGTAACTGTTATCACTGTTTTTTTAGTTACTCCAAATTCAATATCCTCCTCCCTGTAACAGAGCTTCTTACCTCAAGTTTGGAGGCAATAAATAATGAGGTAATTCCTATGAGCTGAAGCATGCTCTTGTTAATGTTCTTTTGTGTCAACATGAATCTATCAAAGAAGTCTTGAGCTAGGTAGAAGGTTTCCCGGTGGAGTGCATAAACCTCGCACACCTACAACAGGGGAAAAAAAAACCAAAACTTTTTTTGTTATAAAACTCTGTGTACACACATTGGAGTATTCAAGCTTTAACAGCAAAATGCAGGTTCATCTTTTGCACACACAAAGCTTCACATGCCAAGGGATGGTACAATGCAGTGGTTAGCGTGGGATTGGAAAAGGTATTTCCCATGCTGCCACCTAAAAGTGACTTGCCTATGATGTACTAACAGACTTTCAAAAAATACTTTTTCCAAATTAAATAGCAACCACTGAAAGAAGAAAGCCTGTTGAGGGAACAACTCTAACAAAAACAGCAGCACCTACACATACGTACACTAATTGCCTTGATTAAGAATACTCTCAAGCCTCCAGCTGAAGTCAAATCCCCACTGAATTCCCAGTAGATCTGTCCCAGGGCAGAGCCACTAAAAAATCAAAATCTTTGCCTCTACAGCAAAGAAGCCTGGAAGCTCCTGCTGGAGGGGGCTCTGCTGGCAGGCCAGGAGCACTGCCTGCAGCCCCTCAGGCATGCTGACAGCCTCACTAAGCAGGAACAAAACTGCAGGAGCTGCCATCTGCTCCATCCCGTTGCTGGTTTCCCTGGCAGGGAGAACTTTTACTACTCGCATTGTATCCAAGTGTTACATATGCCAGTTCAACAAAAAAAAAAAAAAAAAAAAAAAAAAAAAAAAAAGACAGGATAGTGCCCAGACCTAGAGATCTTAGAGAGCCCTACTTTTTCATCTAATCTCTAACTGAATTGGGAGGGGCTACCACATATCCCACTCACCTGCAACTCCATACCCCTTTCACAACTAGAAAGCAGTTAGATATCTATAAATTACTTAAAGTCTACATACAGTAAAGAACAAGATCAGAAAAGAATATCAAAGAAATAGATCCCAGCCACTTCATTATTTTACTTAGTAACAAAGTCAGAATAAAATCTAGCTACTGTGAGCTATTCCCCAAGATAAAGGTTGGAAGCTCATTTACAAATTAAAGCCCTTCCTGGCCACCAAAAATGCAACTGATTGGCAGAAATAGCACAGCCCCACTCTTTTAAACCTGATATATTTGCCTGATAATTGATGTGTTACTCTGATACTATTAATGACTGCTCCAAAGAAGATTCAGAACTAAAACTGTATAGACCAGGCCCACCCATAAATAAATGGCAGTTTTTATAAAAGTGTATTTCCCAAACATAGTAACACTTGGTCGTGTTAAGCAGTATCTGTTATAGTGTTACAGAAGAGTGTTAGGAACTACTCAAGAGGTCTCAAAGTTGCTGGGATTTAAAGCCAGTGGCATATAGAATCACTGAGCTGGACAAAAGCAATGCCCTTGTTGATATTTTTTGTTTGGAAACTGGATGATTTCCTAATTCAAGATTTGAAAAAAAAAAGGCAACAAATTAATTTAATGGTGACATGTAAATGCCACATTATAGGAACTAGCAAAGCACACAATCGGAATAGTTTTTTTATTCACAGTGTATTAAAAAAAAAAAACAACTTAAATTTTTCTTGAAATTCCCTGCTAATATGATTTATTTGTAACCTTTTCACATAAGAAGCTGTCTATATCAAGAACCTTTATCTATCAGCCATTGATATATTCTGCTCTCTTCATACGATAAAATTGAAAAAATCAGAAAAAAGCATCATCACCTGACACTCAAGAGCTCTTGACATGGTCAGGGTCACAAATCCTCAATAGAGATGCAGTTGTCTTACAGCTTAGATACACTCTACCCCGTAAGTTAGAGATCAATAACAATACCAGCGTCTCAAAACTAGATTTCTCTCCCTTGCAGGATGTAAGGTGTCATGAGCAAAAGTTAAACACTATTGCTCACTGTCCTGGGGGGACAGTTCAGTGCCTCCTGCCTGGGAAGGCCCAGATGTAGCTCACCAAGGGGATCAAAAGCAGTCACTTGTTCTGTTGCAAAACAGTCTTGCCATTTTTTATAACTGTACACGTTACTATTAGATCTTTATGTAAAAGCTGTGCTTTTACCTGCCTACTTCACAGGTATAACACATGGAAAAGTAACTAAAAGTACACACCTCTAAGAGCCAGTCTAGCAGTATAGATCTCATGTGAGGTTGCAAACTAGAATGTAGTGATGTGAAGTGTTTGCAGTGAGCATATCTGTTCTCCTTCGTCAGGATGTTGAGCCAGACATCTTTGGAATTTCCCCAGCTATGGAATAAAGTTACACAAAGCATTATTAAGTATATACACAATTTACAAAAAAAACCCCAGAAACATTATTTGTAGTTTACAGACATTCAGAAACAAAAAGAAAAGAAAGATCCTTATGGTAATCGGAAAACTGCAGGAATACTTGGAATGTTTTACATCACCACAACAGCAGCTTGCCAAGATCACCAGCAAGTCCAATTCTACAGAACGGGTAGTAAGACTGAACATGTGCCTCTCAAAGTTGCATGTGCAACCAGAGTTTCCTATTTTGCCTAGTCTGGTGGCTGTTCAGAGAACAAGATAAAACCAAACCTTCCTCTAAAAAAGGAAAATATACTCCTCCTCAGGAAACACAAAGCAGATATAAGTTGTCCAGTCTGGCTTGAGAAAAACTGGAGATAGTGTTTAAAAGTCACTCATCCATCCCTTTATTTCCTAGCTTACTTCAAGGCTCAGAAGCAAGCTATTTAGAGAAAAATGGAATTCTTTATTGCCAACTTATAATTTCATTAGCACTCCAGTCTGTTTGGGAAGATTATGCCTGTATCACCAATACGGCTTTATTAGTAATTGTTACTATTAATCCATATGGGGTTTTTCTTAGACACACTTCTCATCCTGCAGGTACTAAGAGGAAAAGCATGTTAACCAATGAAATTGATTTCCTACTGAAATTTTTGGAGTTATGTATTTACCTTTCCCCAAGCAGAAGTAGAGAGACAGAGCTGATCAGTGGTATTGCCTACAAGTTTGAACCCAGGTTAATTTCATTTTGTTGCCCTCCTAAGTTAAAAGCTGGGGAGATATTTGCTTGTTTAATACACAGGTCTCTCTGTTTAAGCAGACAGGCATTGATAAATGAATTATGATCTTCTTATAGCAGTTAGGGAAGGATGGAGAAGGCAGGAGAAGTAAATTATCCTCTTGTTCAGTTAATCAAAAATTATGGAGTTCAGCTTTACTAGATGCCTGTCAACAACAGGATTAAGCACCTTGCATGGAACTCTGTATCTGAACATGCCTTTGAGGAAAAGAATCACCTGACAGCATCTCAAAGTTCTCATCCAGTTTGGGCCAGCACAAAAAAAAAAAAACCAAAACAAACCAAGGTATATCTAGAAAGGTTCTCTTAAAGTAATGTTTCCTGTTCTGCTTCTCTTCTCACTCACCTTGAAAGAAGTTTTCCCTAACACAGTATATTTACCACCTCCTCCTTTAAACCCCAGGCTGATACAAACAGCAGCTGGGTACTTATCTAACACACCCTAATGTCTAAGAAATTCTGAAATTGAGAACTACAATTTAATCAGCTAAGCTATCTCTCTGCAGAAGGATAACTGTCTAGAACTGTGACTGCACCAAGCACATTGCATTGCATTAGCAAGCTACCTGCACAGTGATATTGCCACAAGTTTTGAACATTTTTAAGTTCTTCAAGAAAATTTCGTTAAATATTTTTTTTGCCACTCAGTTCCAATGGCACTGAAAGAAGTTTAGTTTAACTATTATGTGCCTCTTAACCACTTAGAGTGTCCAGTGTTAAGTTACAAAAGGACAGCTCTGAAAGGCGCAAACTGTCTCGTGTGTTTATAAGATCAGAAAAAAAATATCCAAACAAGCAAGCCCAAGAATTGCTGTCTTTTGCTTCTACATCAAATCTTTTGTGAGATGAGGAGACAAGTAGACGTATGTATTAAGCACATACAACAGATTGTATTAGAGTAGTTCAGACACTAACAATTACTGCATCTGTTAAAACTTACTTGAGTTCTGGCAAAGGTGATGGATTTATGAAGAGGTTCCTGAATCTGTACTTTTTGAATCTCGAGAAGTCAGTGGTTACTGATTCTTTGTGAGGTGTTTCAATAATTATGCAAGGTGAGATGCCTCCTGTTATCGTGGGGGGCCAACAACTCTGCAAAATAAACAAGGTATCATTTAAATGCTGAGTTTACTATGACAGCAAGAAAGGCAAGGAGTAGATTACTGTAATAGCAACAATATATGTAATGTACATTAATCTTTCTGCATCTCAGCATTGATTCAAGTACTGAAATCAAGAAAGAAGAAAATTAAATGCCAATGAAACCTTCCACACTCAAGATGGAACATATATAAATAAATTGGATGCATTTGGGAACTCAGCTTTGAGGAAGATGACTATCTTTAGTTTATGAGCCCACAAGTAGCCTAACCATTGCTTGAAAAGCTCAGTTACAGTACAAAAGGCCAAGATATTAATTGCTACTAAAACACAGAACATTAGGTTGCTAGTCCTATCTACTTATCTATTCAGAGAGAAAATAAAGGAGGGGGTGGAGGTTCTACTGTGTCTCAGTGGAAATTCAGAAACTTGTTATCTTCCAGTTTAGTGCTCCAGAGAGGAGCCACCCATGTCAGCTCTGGAGCTAGATACCCACTGAGCAAGCAGCAGCTGTGAACTCTCTCTCAGCTTGCCAGTGCCAAATATGGGATGCAATGACTCAAAATGAGAAGAGTGCAAAGGTATTCATGCAGAAAGCCTTAGAGAAATAATTCTAGATTACTTTAGTTAACTATAACTCATTTCACTAATGCTTATTTGGTTGTACACAACCAACAAGAGTAAGGAGGTATGAAATCCCTGGAGCAATGCTGTAATGGCTGACAGCCTTCAAAATGGTGTCACAGAACTCCAATTATTCTCTGTGGAGTTGAGAGGGAATTCAATTCAAAAAGAATGGCAACACCTGTCCCTGAACACAGAAGCTTTTCCTATAGAGCTGACTTGCAAGGTAAGCTACACAGGATTCCTCAGTATATCTAAACTTATTTATAGCCAGACTGAAATATCCCAAGAGTGAAGTTACATACTCCTGCAGCATTGACCTTAAGGCACACAACCAAGAGAAAAAGGAGGTCCTACTCCTCCTTCTCTCCTGTGATCCTCACTGCTCAAGTTCCACCCCAATGCTTGTCAGACCCTCTGCTGGGTTGATTTAACTCACGAATCTGGCAGAACTTTAACTAATTTTCCAATACTTATTTTCTAATTTTCTAAATTAGCAAGATGAACCTTTGAATGAAGATGCTTCATTCAAAGAATGAATCAAGGCAGGGGATGGAGTGCACAGGCAGCTACCAAGGAAGGAGAGACAGGGAAGCAGGATTTCCCCCTTTCAGCAAAGATAAGCTGTAACACTTAACACTTAAGTTTCACCCTAGGTGCAGCTGATGCACTTACATAGCATTTTTTCCTACTCAAGATTTACAAAGACAACTTGATAATCAGAAGAGTTTTGTTTCACCATAGCTGTTAGTCTCATTTACTTTACAAACAGAATAATTACAAACAATATTGTTTGCAAGAGAAAGTTATAATATTTTACTAATCCGCTTTAAAATGGAAAACCGTAAGGCCTGACAGTTTTAAGATGTGTTTTCCTATGTTAGGGAAAACACATTCCTGAATTGATTTAAATAATCAAAAGAACTGCTAAATAAAAACAAAGATGGCCTGCATGGTCATGAATCTTAACTAAATGGCCATGAAACCACACCTAAACTTAAAACAAGTGCAGTGATCTTGTTTAGACTTGCCTCTAGGCCTTACCTGATCTGTACATGAAATTGTTCTGAGGCATCTGGGGTTATTCTCTTTTTTTCATCTAACCTTACTCTGCAGTGGGTTTTACATTGAAAGATCTTTTATCTGCAACCAAGTCATGCGTAAAAAAGCAAGAACAGATAAAAAGGTGCTAAGCTCCCATAGTTCTTAATATCTAAAAATAGGAACTTCCCCTATTCAATGCTTTCTGGTGTGGAATGCACAATTTCACACCCACCAATATAAACCAGACAGACTCCCTTACCTAGTTTGAAATGGTATTCAGGACTGAATTACCTTAATTTCGTATTGATGCTTTTTAGCAATTTTCCCATCTTCTCTTTTCTTAATCTCCTGCTGAAAAGAGAGACACACATCAATACAGTGACCAGCACATCCTCTAAAGCTCAGGCAAATTCTTGCTGCCCCTGCCCTACTTTGTAACTTGGCAAAGTAAACACTGCCTCATCAAAACACACTGGAGAGCCTTCAGTATCATTCAACTTTCCAAGTTGCTCAAATTGCTCACCTCTGCTGTTCTTCTTTTTCTGGTCTGAAGACAATCTAGTGCTTGCAGTTCTTGTGGAGCCTCTTCTTGACAGGACAGCGGCTGCTGCTGTTTGGCTTGCAAACGGCTACTGTAAAGAGTAAAAAGACATTAGACATTAAGAGACCAGCAGTTGTTAGGCTAGTCCGGATACTCTTAGTACAATGCTAACAGCTTACCTGCGCCTTGACATCTTCTTTGGGCTATAAGATCTCTACCTGGATCAAAGTAACAGGATAAGCTCAGTTAGTGCATCCTCGCAAAATAAGAAGCAAGTTCCCTATTTTGTGTCATGAACTCATCACAAAGAGCAGCATGGTTCACACCGCTCAAACAGAAAGGCACAAGTATTCCACTGGCCTGAGGAATGCCCAAGCACAGCATGACTGTGGAATATAAGCACAAGCAGCTCCGTGCCCTGCTGCAGGGTGCCCAGGTATGCCAGCAGTTCAGCTCAGGCAGCCTGGGAGTGGGGGGCAGGGAAGTTGTAAAGGAACAGTTCCCACACAAGACGATATGGGGAGTCCCTGGGGCTCTGACCCCTCTAGTCCCCCCACACCCTCCATTCCAGGCACCCACACAGACACACGTTTTGACGCTGCTGCTCCCTCCGGGGCGATGCCCCCCACACCTGCCGGGATGGCCGGGCCGCGATGGGCCGGGCGCCGCCGCCCGCGCTCCCGCCGCGCCGGTTCCGCGCCAATTTCCAGCGAGCGGAGAGGCGGCGGCGGCCTATGCCGGGGTCAGGCTGGGCTGGGGGCACCGCCGGCGCCGGCCCTCCCCTCCCGAAGGGCCGATCCGACACCCACCCGCTCCCGAGGGTGCTGGGGGGACGCGGGAGGGGCAGGACCGCCTCCCCGCCCTCCCCCCCCACCCCGTGCTCCCGCCTGGCTGAGAGCGCGGCTCCCTCCAAAACCTGAGGGGGAAGGAAGGGGCTGCCGGGACGGCGCCTCACACGCGGGGACACCCACCCCCCGCCGGGACACCCCTCAGCGGGACCCCCCAGTGCAGGGACCGGGGCTATGAGGGGATGTCCCCACAGGCACCCCGCTCCAAAGGCCCGGGCGGGGGAGCCGGGTCCCGCCGGGGTGCGGCGCAGGCGGGCGGTCGGGGTCAGCCCGCCAAGCTGCTCGGCCGGCATCCCCGCCCCCAGCGCGCCGGGCTCCCTCCAAAACGGGGCAGCCCGCCCCCCGCGGGGCTCTCCCCGGTGGGGCGGGGGGCAGCCGATGGCGGGATCCCGCCGGCACCCCGGCCCACCGTCCTGCTCCCTCTGGGGGTGCCCGTCCGGGCCATCGCTACTCTCCGCTCCCTGTGGATGGGGCCGCCCGCGGGAACATCTCCCCTCAGGCTCTCCTCAGGCACTCTCCCTCCAAAACGCTGCCCGGGCGGGCGGGCAGCCCGCCTCACCGCTCCCGGTCACGACTCCTGGCCACCGCTCCCGCCTCACCGCTCCCAGTCACCGCTGCTCAGTGCCCCCCTCACAACCCCCCCACCACCGGCACCGTATCTGCCGGTACCGCCACCACCACTGCTACTATCATCACCGCCAACAGTACCATCATCATCGCTACCATCATCACTGCCGTCATCATTAACATCAACATAATCATCATCATCATCGTTATTATTATCATCGCCATCACCCAGCCAAACCCCGTGCTCACCGGCGGGACCCCCACACACACCTCTGCCGTTGCCGCCCGGACCGCGCTGCTCAGCTGGCGCCGGCGCCAACCCGCTATATAGCGCGGCCGGGCCCGCGCTGCGCATGTGCGAGGGCGGCAGGCAGCTCCCCCGCCCGTCCGCCNCCGCCCGCCCCGGGGCGGGGCCGCCGGCGGAGCCGCCAATGGGAGCGCGCGGAGCCGCGGCAGCGTGCGGCGGCCCGGGATGTAAACACGGCCCCGCCCCGCCCGCCGCCGTCCGCGGCTGTCAGCCCCCCTGGCACCAGCCTCCTGGGCCCCCCGCCACCTGGCCGGGCTGACACCGCACCGACACCCCGCACCGTGCACGGGGGTGGCCGCCGGCAGCCGCAGGCTGTCATACATCCCACTGCACGAGGGCGGGGTGGAGAGGAGGCAGGAATGGCCGCTTCGCTCGCTACAAACACCCGAAAGGAGGTGGTAGCCAAGTAGGGGTCATCCTCTTCTCCCGAGTAGCGAGTGACAGGACGAGAGGACAGAGTCTTAGGCTACACCAGGAGAGATTGGAGTTGGACGTTGCAGAAAATTTCTTCACAGAAGAGGCGATTGGACACTGGAATGGACTGTCCAGGGAGGTGGTGGAGTCACCATCCCTGGAGGTGTTTAAGGAAAGACTGGATATGGCACTTGTGCCATGCTCTAGTTGACATGGTGGTGTCCGTTCAGAGGTTGGACTCCATGATCTCAGAGGTCTTTTCCAACCGAATTATTTCTGCGATTCTCTGCCGGCTGAAGACTGGCTCCCCCAAGCACAGCCTCCATGACATCACACAGACAAGCCCTTTTCCCTACAGAGCAGCTTTCCACACCTTCCAGCCAGGCCCACCACTGCCCCTCAGGGTCCCACCGCGTGCCAGGGCAGCAGAGCCCACTGCAGGAGCACCCACCCTGCAATCCCTTTCTCCAGAAGATGATTCTGAAGCTTACCTCAGTGCCAGCACATCTGTTAACATCACTCAATGGTTGCATGGAGTTTTCTTAATATGTATTCCAAAAAAACAAAACAAAAAAGAAATCCACACTACTCCCGAAGAAACCAACCCCACAGCACCCCATTCCTAGCAATGCTGTAAGCAGACACTTTTCTTTAAAACACCCAGTGCAGGGCACCCACATAAGGAATGACTGGCAGTTTCTTGCAGAGCTAAGCACATGTACTGCAAAACAGCACAAAGAGAAGCCACGGCTGCCTTCAAGCAAATCCACATCTTCTTCTTTTTTCCCCTTATTTTTCTTTTCCCAAGTGTAACATTATTAAAGAGTAAACATAAGTTTTGCCTCCAAGTATGTATTACAATAATTAAACACAATAACCAGGTGCTTACCCTCTGGTAGCTTTGCCATTTTAAAGGGCAAGAGAAAAAGCAGTGCAGCCCACCACAGCAGAGATGTCACAGCAGGGTCACTGACTGCAATTTAACAGGTCCCAAGTTTTGGGCACCAAGGGCCATCTCTCAGCTGTGTGTCCTTACAGCACCTGATGAAGTGGGACCAACAATTCCTGCAAACTTCAAGTAAAGCACTGACACGTGCAAGATGGACATTGCAGCCAGCCAGCCACCTCAGCTCCGCAAAATGTCTGTTCTAGACCTTGTCAATGAGAAAGTCTGCTCGTTGTGGCTCAAAAGGAATGCAAAAAAGCCCAAAACTCACTGTCATTTAAACAATCTTTTGTCAGCTGAGTATATTACATCAGCTCATTGCAAGAAATCTAACCCATAGTTCAGGATGCCTGCAGTAGACAGCTCTTTTAATTGACTTCTACTGAAATCCACCAGCAAGATGCATCCTGCTGTCTGGAAGTTCATCTTCTACTCCACTGACTACAGAGAAAAGTTGGTCCCCTGAACTTGGGCAAACTTGACCTAACTGATCTCCTGCCTTTAACTGACTTGCTGGAGTTGAAATACTATCATAGATAATTTCTTAAAAACAACTGAAACTTCAGCTAGCAAGAAAAGAGAGACAAATTATCATTTCTCCCTAAAAAACCTCTGCCCTTCAGAGATGCCTGATTAGGGTTTGTTGGCAGCCAGGCTCCATGCAACAAAGTGGGTTTGGTACATCAGGAATAAATTCCATGGCACATTATGAAAGAAGAATACTGTAAAGGGAATGGTAGCTAAAAATTGAGTGGGTCAGGTTGGCCATGAATAGGTCTCAGCACAAAGACTCTAATGATTATGCTGCTCATTTTTCTAGACCTTTTGATGTGAGTTGCTGCAGGTCACCTGCCACATTGTTGTGGTTTTGATTCAATAGTGGAAAAGGCACCAGGTCCCATGAGCATTCCCCATCCTGCCAGCAACTTTTCCCATGAATTTTCATCAGTAAAGAAATCCCACAAAACAACCAACCCAACCAAACCAAAACCCCAGAAGCTAATGTGCAATCAAATCCTGCAGCAGACAATGAAATTATTACTTTAATTCAAGCTAACACACTGACTTTTTGATGTGGCAATAAAGCTGAAGTGGGTTAGTCCACACTGGGACATTTCCAAGTGGATTTACACATAGTACATTCTCTTTTACTGTGTGGATGCCTCCTTAGGAAGGATGAATGTAAAAGAAGATTTTTTTTAAGCTTCTATAGATATACTACTGCTGAACAGTGTTTGTGTTGGAATCTGGCAAGTCCTTTTAGATATCTAGTGGTTTTCTTTTATTTTTTTGGCCCCCAATTACCACTTGTAGGTATAGTTCCAGAGAAGGTGTTAAGGCCTTCCTTACAAGTTCACACACTTGAGGTTGTTTTTCTTGGTTATCCTTTTATGGATCTATTTGAAGGAGCCTGGCATCTACCAAGCATCTAAAATGCACGGATCAATCCTATGAGGATCAATCCCATTACTGTGTGCTCAATACTGTTCTTCTGACAGGGAGTTTCTGAATCCATTTGGTTGTTCCCAGGGAAAGAAGCAGGAATTCATTAGAACATTTGCACACAGCTCCACTGTGATCTGGGCACAAGAATAACATGGAATATCATTTTCCATATTCCTCCTACCTTGCAGTAAGTATATTGTTATGGTCATCTTCTTGTGCTGTCAGGCTTTGTCCTTTTGAGTCATAGCCTTTGTCAAAGCTGTTCTGTAAGGTAGTTAAGGGAAAGGCCTGCTCCTCTGTGGATGAACTTCACTGTTTTTAAGAGGAGTTTTAAGGTTATTTCTGGCTCCAGCTACATAGCCTAAACAAATCACCATTAAAGCTTTATACCTCCTGAAGAGAAATACTTTAGCAGGAAGTTGCATCCTTCCATAAAGGTTTTTGGTTTTTTTTTTATGTTGAAGAGCATGAGACAGCTTGAAACCCTAGGTTTAAAAACCTCTTGTTTTCTATTAGAACCTACATTATTCTACTTTCCTGTTTGTTTCATTCAGAGACCTTTTCACAGAATCACAGAATGGATAAGGTTGGAAGGGAGCACAGTGGATCATCTGGCCCAACCTCCCTGCTCAAGCAGGGCCATCCCAGAGCACATGGCACAGGATTGTGTCCAGACTGTTCTTGAATATGTCCAGTGAGAGAGACTCCACAACCTCTTTATTTTTAAACAAAGCATGATGCAGTTTAATATGCATTAAGGAGTATTTTTAAGACCCCTACAAAATGGACTAATTTTGTGGTTTGTTTGGGGGTTTTTTTCTGATTTGGTGGGGAGAAAGCTCATATTACAGTTATTAAGAACCTGTTAGCTAAAATATAGCAGAGTAAACCTTTAGTCATAAGCAAATGACTATATTTTTCTAAGGCAAATACCAGCAATGGAGAGCATAGGCAAAGACCAGCTATTGATAAGCAGCTTGTATGACAATCAAATCAAATTGTAAGACTTCCAAACTAAGAGTTTTAACTAAAAGACAATAACTAATAATTATTTTAATAATAGAGGAAGAAAAAACAAATAGAGATCTAGAATAAATTGGTGGTTCCCTTACAATTTACAGTGTCAAGCCTTGAACAGTATAACATGATACAAGGATTTCCTCTTAGAATCAAGTTTTTGAAGGCAAACTTTTAAAGGAGGTGAGGAATCAGAGACACCAGCCTTTTAAACTCGCATTCAGAAGGTAGATGCTGTCACTTGACAGCAGTTATAAAGTAAACCAATGGACGATGTCCTTCTGGCTCTTGTTAGTAGCTTCTTTCTTTCTTTCTTCTTGAGATCATGCACCTTTTCTTATCAGAAGAAAGCTCAGAAAAAAAAAACATTCTCTTGTCCTGAAAGCCCTTTTATGCAGAAGGCATTTTATTAATACCCATGAAAACTCATATTTATGTCAGAGACCCATAGCCTTTCCTGTACATAAAGATTTAAACTCCTGCTGTGATCACACCAAAGGTGAAACACGTTTAAAGAACAACTCTTACACTTGATTTCCTGAGAAAAGCCCAGTCACAGCCCAGTAGGGATAATGTCTCTCCAGTGAGAAGGAGCACCTGTAACTAATAGCCAAGCATTGAATTTATCTTCACCTACCTCTGTGTTTAATCTCTTATGTGGCACAAAAAAATAACAAGACACGTGTCCCTCATATTTTCCAGTACTGCTTCACCACTGGTCTGCAAGTGTGACACCTTTTGGACCAGGAAATAAGTGTAAGTAAGGGAAAATAAGGAGTATGGAGTCACAGAAAAGATCCATGTAGAAGACAAGTAGGGTAATAATACAGTATTTTTTAAGATCAAAACTGTTTAATTTATCCTAGAGTCACTTCCTAGGCATGTAAGGAGGCACCTCTTTGCCTGCTGCCAAGAGAGGCAGACAGCTGGCTACAAGGGAGGGCCCTCTTCACAGGCTCTGCCTGTGACCTGGGAGTGTATGTGGTTCTTCATCTAGACAACTCATACCAAAAAAGTCATCAAACCTACAGCTGCCAGGCCCTAGACTCAGGACTTTCCCTCCCAAGCCTGCAAGGTGAAGGGTGTTTACTGCTGATGCTCCAGCTTCCAAGCACTGTAGCAAACACTTTTTCAACACTTGGCGACTAAAACCCATGCTTCCCCATAGCCTCAGGCTTAGCCATGTTTAGGAGACACCACAGATCTCTCCAGAGGCAAAGGTGACAGGCAGGAGAGAATAGCTCCACCCCAAATTGCCCACAATTAATAAAGAAATATGTATTAATTCAGCTGTTTGGCAGTTTGTCACCAGCCACAGAAGCCATATTGTCGTCCCCATTTAATACAAGACACAGTCATAGAATTATAGAATCATTAAGGTTGGAAAAGACCTCCAAGATCATTAAATCCAACCTTCGACTGAACATCACTTTGTCAACCAAACCATAGCACTGAGTGCCACATCCAGTCATTTTCTTGAATACATCCTGGAATGGTGACTCAGTCAGCTCCCTGGGAAGCCCCTTCAGTGCTTAACAACCCTTACAGTGACAAAATTCTTCCTGATGTCCAGCCTCAACCTCCCTCAACACAGCCTGAGGCAATGTCCTCTCATTCTGTCACTTGTTAGCTGGGAGAAAAGACCAACCCCCACCTGGCCACAACCTCCTCTCAGGTAATGAGCATTAAGGTCCCCTCTGAGCCTTATTTTCTCTAGGCTAAACACCCCTGGCCCCCTCAGGCACTCCTTGAAGGAGTTGTGTTCCCTTCCCCAGCACCAGTGCCCTTCTCTGGACACACTCCAGTACCTCAAAGTCTTTTTTGACTTGTGGGGCCCAGAACTGGACACAGCACTTGAGGTGTGACCTCACCAGTGCCAAGTACAGAGGGACAGTCACTGCCCTGGTCCTGCTGGCCACACTACTGCTGATACAGGCAAAGGTGACATTGGCTGCCTTGGCCACCTGGACACACACACACTGGCTCATGTTCAGCCACTGTCATAGAATCATAGAATATGCTGAGTAGAAATCATCAGGATCATCAAGTCTAACTCCTGGCCCTGCTCAGGACACCCCAAGAATCACACGAAGTACCTGAGAGCATTGTCTAAACAATTCTTGAACTGTGTCAGGTTTAGTCCTGTGACCACTTCCTTGAGCAGTCTGTTTCAATGGCCAAGCACCCTCTGGGTGAAGAACCAGAATTTTTCTGATATCCAGCCTAAACCTCCTGACTCAGCTTCATGCTGTTCCCTTGGGTCCTGCCACTGGTCATGAGAGTGAAGAGATAGTTCCACCCCTCTGCCTCCCCTTATGAGGATGCTGAGGTCTTCTCTCAGTCTCCTCCAGGCTGAACAAATTGACCTCAGCTGCTCCTAATAAGGGCTCTCCTACAGACCCTCCACCATCCTCGTGGCCCTCCTTTGGACACTCTCTAATAGCTTAATGTCTTTTTTATGTTCTGGTGCCTGAAACTGCCCCCAGCACTCGAGGTGAGGCTGCCCCAGAGCAGAGCAGAGCAGAGCAGGACAATCCCTTCCCTTGCCTGGCTGGCAATGCTGTGCCCCCCTGGACAGGGTTGGCCCTCCTGGCTGCCAGGGCACTGCTGGCTCATATTCAACTTTCCACTGACCAGGACTCCCAGGTCCTTTTCTGTGGTACTGGTCTCCAGCCTCTCATTCCCCAGGCTGTCCTTACATGCAGGGTTGCCCCATCCCACATGCAGAATCTGACACTTGTCCTTGTAAAACTACATACTGTTGGTGATTGCCCTTCTCTCTAGTTCAGGTCTCTCTGCAGGGCCTCCCTGACCTCAAGGGAGTCAACAGCTCCTCCCAGTTCGGTGTTCCCGATAAACTTAGTATTTCTTTAAGTACTGTGTCCAAGTTGTTAATAAAGTTGTTGAAGAGAACTGGGCTGAGGACGGGGCCCTGCAGAACTCCACTAGTGACAGGTCCCCAGCCTGGTGTCACCCCGTTCACTGTAACCCTTTGTGCCTGACCCCTGAGCCAGCTGCTCACCCATTGCATGATGTGTTTATCCAGCTGTGTGCTGGACATTTTGTCCCAAAGAGAGACAGTATTGAAAGCTTTGCTGAGTCCAAAAAGGCTTTCCTACATCAGCTAGGTAGGTTACCCTGTTACAGAAGGAAATCAGGTTTGATAAGCAGAACTTTCTCCTCATGAAGCTGCGCTGGCTGTGACCGATGACTGCATTGACCTCAAGGTGTTTTTCAATACCTCCCAGAATAATCTTTTCCATGATTTTACCAGCACTAAAGTGGGACAGACAGGTCTGTATTTTCCAAGATTCTCCTTCTTGCCCTTCTTGAAATTGGGCCAATGTTCACCAGCTTCCAGTCAGCTGGGACCTCTCCAGATTCCCAGTCCAAAAATCATCAAGAGAGATTTTTCAATGACATCAGGTAGTTCTTTGAGGATTCTTGGATGAATCCCATCAGGCCCTATAGATTTGTAGGGATCCAGCTAGAGGTGTAGATCCTGCACAAGTTCAGGGTCAGCTGGGATTTGATCATTCTCACAGCCATGGTCCTCCAGCTCAGAGCACTGAGATCCCCTTGGTCTGTCATCCGTGTTGAAAAAAGAGGCAAAGAATGCATTAAACACCTCTGCCTTGTCCATGCCCCTGTTTCTGAGGTGCCCATCCAGACCTGTAACAGGCTGATGTTATTTATATGCTGCCTTTTGCCACTAATGTATTTGAAAAAATTTTTATTGTCTCCCACGTTTCTGGCCAGCTTCAATGCCAACTGATCTTTAGCTGCATGAATTTTCTCCCTGTAGTGGCAAGCTGTATCTCTTATTCTTCCAGGGCACCTGACCTGGCTTCCACTGGGCACACACCTTCCTTTTTTGCCTTAGACCCAAAAGAAGATCCCTGTTCAGCCAAGTCAGCCTTCTGCTTGACTTCTGACACTGGGGAATTGCTGCTCCTGTGCCCTTAGGAGGTGATGTTTAAACAGTGACCAGCACTGACAGACTCCAGCACTACTGAAACATTTCCCAGAGGACTTTCCTTACTAGTTTCCTGAGCAGCCTGAAGTCTGCTCTCTTCATGTCCAGAGCTGAGGTTTTCCTGCACTTTTCCACCTGTCAACAAGGATTTTAAACTCAATCACTTAGTGGTTGATGTGGCAAAGATGGCACCAGTCACCACATTGCTCACAAGATCCACTCAATTGACAAGCAGCAGATCAAGGAGGGCACCTTTCTGAGTCAGCTCCCTTAGTACCTGTTCCATAAAATTGTCATCCAGGTTTTTTAGGAATTTTCTGGTCCAGGTTGTACCAGCTGTGTGATGCTCCCAGTTAATTTCTGGCAGGCTGAACTTCCCCGTAAGGACAAGAGCAGTTGATTTGGAAGTGTCCCTTAGTTCTTCAAAGAATAATTTGTTGACATCACTGTCCTGCCTGACAAGTGTATAGTAGACTCCCACGATGACATCCACATTGTTTGTTTGGCCCTGGATTCTTATCCAGTCTCTCAACTGTGCCATTGCCAACTGTGAGCTCTGCACATTCCATCCCATCCATTACATATAATGCCAACCCCTACCTCTTCTGCTATGTCTAACCCTCTCAAAGAGCCTGTAACCATCCAACCATGTCAGCCTGCACCCCCAGGTCCTTTTCTGATGGGTCACTTTCCAGCCACTCTTCCCCAAGTCTGTAGCACTGAATGGGGTTATTGTGATCCAAGTGAAGGATCCAGCACTTGGTCTTACTGTATCTCAGACCACTGGCTCTGGCCCTTCAATCATTCCTCAGTCTCACACCATAGATAGAAGATCTAGAACTGAAATTCACTGCTAGGAGTAGACAAGGGGATACTTCTGCCCATGTCAGTCCCCCCTTTCTTGATCAAGATCTCATCTCCTTTGTTTACCTTGCAAAAATTGACAGCTCTTGGCCGAATACCACACATCCCTAAAGCCTGAGGCCTCCCTTCTCTTTTCCACCTCTCTCTGCTGCTGATTCTCTGTAGAGAATTCTACAATTCTTTTAGCACTCTGATAGACTTATTTTTGTGCCTAATGGTATTTTTTTTATTATACTGCCTAAGTCACCTTGCTTGGACACAACAATTTGAAGTCTATAGAGGAAAAAGGATAGACCTGTGGCACAGCCCATGTCTGCAATCTGAGATCTGAAGCTCCTGGACACTAGCCTAGTTTTGTTACTCTTATCTATTTTGTTGTTGTTGTTATTATTATTATTCCTTTTCCTTAGGTTACTCATGAAATTGCAATAGTTATTTGCCTTATTACGGTATTTGAGTGTTCAGCTATCAATCTGCCCAGAGAACTTTTGAACAAGTCAAGAGACTTCTGAAGTATCAGTTATATGGCAGTTACTCCAGAACAGTATTTTCATCACGAAAAGGCTGGCTGCAAAACATATCCTGCTAAGTCTCAGTTCAGTCTCATTTACTCTAAGACTGATCTATCATGACCACACCATGGGAACAACAGTGCCACAGCAGCATCAGCATGTTTTTCTGATGAGTCATTCCTACATATTCCAAAAAGCCCAAACCTTCCTTGTAAGTATCACTCAACAACAGTCACAGTATTTTGTGGCTATGAACATGCACCAGAAGTAAATAAGACAAAGCAAGCAGATACTGAATTATCTGATGAGGAAACAGTGTAGTAATTACGGTTCTCTCTGATATTTAACACTGATGAAGGCACTCTATCAGAGACATACAAGGATTTATATAGACAGAAAACTAGAATGTAAAGTGGGAACTTAAGCCAATAGTTACATTAATGCGATCCTTCACACAAATATTTTTGCTTCAGCACAGAGAAGTTACTAAAAACACTAGTTCCTGGTGTTTTGGAGTCTGTCCAAGCTAAATTTTAAAAGTTGTATCAGGTCTGAAATAAGCACCCCCAAAAGGAACACTATCAGCTTAACTGTGTTAGGTTATCTGTATAGATACAATAATACAAGCATAATTGATCAAACCTTCTCCTGAATACTGTACAGCTCTCAGCATAGAGTTGCTGCTTTGATAAATGTACAGGACAAAATCTACATTTCAAAGGGAAAGATTTTATTCAGTTCTTGCTCTGGGAAGATGGATGCCTTTTCACTGCTGTCAGTTAAATAGATCATTTTACCACCCTACTTGTTTGGTGGGTGAGAATGAAATCAGGAACTGCTTGTAACAACTCAGCCCATACAAATCCATGGAAACCTGTATCCAATGGGCTGAGACAGCTGGTTGATGTCATTTCAAGATCACTCTCCATGATCTTTGGGAAGCCAGAGATCAAGGATTCTCAATGACTGGAGGCAAAAATCCCCACTCATTCATACAGTTTCAGACAAAGCCAACATGGAGAAGATCACTGAGCCCATTTCTTACACTCAAGGATTGCCTGTATTTCAGCTTGCATACACTGCCTTTCATCCTTTCACTAGGCACCATCAGAGAAGAGTCCGGCTCTGCTGTCTTTATTGCCCCCTTCACCTGTTTCTATACCTTGACAAGATCCCCCCAGACTTTTCTTCCCCAGCCTAAACAACCCCAGCTCTCATCCTGTCCTGGTTATTCCAATCTTCATTCCTATCATTCCCTGGCCTCTTGCTGGATACCCTCGAGTACATCCATGCCCTCTTGTACTGGGAGCTCAGCACTGGACATGCCCTTCAGATGTGTCTCACTGGCCCAGGGTGGAGGGGCAGGATCACCTCCCTCCTCCTTGCTGTCAACACCCGGCCTGACACTGCCTGGGAAGCTCTCAGTTTCTGAGGCCATGAGGGTGCAGGGCTGGCTCACACTCAGCTTCATGTCCAGCAGGACCCCCAGGGCCCTTTCTGCCACAATGCTTTCCAGACAGTTGGCTTGGTGCCTGGATTTTTTTATTTCTCCAGGTACAAGACTTCATATTTTCCCACATTGAACTCCATGAGATTCCTGTTAGCCCATTTCTCCATGTTAAGGTCCTTCTGAACAGCACCACAACCCTCTGATGCAAAAACAACTCTGCCCTATGACCCAGGTCATTGATGAAGGTTTCTAACAGCGTAAGGATCCTGCATTAATAAGGTGCACCAGCAAAAACAAGCTTTCAGCTTGCCTTCATGTCACTGACCACAGCACTTTGAACACAGGGTTCAGCCAGCTCACCGTCTGTTTCACACAATCCATAATTCATCGCTTTGGGAAGATGTTATGGAGGACAGTGTCAAAAGCCTTGATAAAGGCAAGATTAACAACATCCACCACTCTCCCCTCATCCATTGAGCCAGTCATCTAAGGTTCAGTACTGTAGAAGGCTATTTGGTTGTCAGGCATGCTTTTCCTTCCACAAGTCCATTCTGATTAGTACTAATCACCTTGTTCATTTTGGAAATGGTTTCCAGGACTATTGCTCCATTACCTTCCCAAACACCAAGGGAACAGTCTTGCTCCCCTGTGTCTTCTTGTCTGCTTTGAGCATAAGAAGGATGCTTGCTTTTCTCCAGCCCTCAGGAATCCCATCCATTGGCAAATCCTTTCAGACAATTAAGAACAGCTTCACATATTTTGTAGCCAGCTCCTTCACCAGTCATGGGTGCATCCCATAAACTGTGTATGGTGCATTTCTTTAAGCATTTTTTACCTTGAGACTCCTCATCCAAGGGTTGATCTTCATTGCTTTCACACTTCCCACAGGCATCAGGGGCATGCAATCTCAAAGGGTGGTCTTCCCAGTAGACACCAAGGCAAAGAAGACATGGAGTACCTCAGCCTTCTCCATGTCCTTTGTCACATGGATTCTGGTCCCCTCCACATCCCTTGCCAAGTTCAGCTGCAGGTGGCTTTGCTTTGCTTTCCCTAACCACCTGCACAGGATCTCTGCCTCCTCATAGGATACCTGTACTGGCAGCTTTCCATACAGATTTTTTCACAGTGGAGCATGCCAGGAAAATGATAGGCAGTGGGGCATGAGTTGAAATAAGACAGGTTCAGCCAAGATACAGAAAAAATTCCCACCCCCCTGCACATTTCATGGTTTTTTTATCTCAGTCCTGTTCACCTACGGAGTTGCTGCATGTTGATCAGGAAAGGCAGCAGTCAGCAGATGTGCAACACTGCTCGGATGCACATTATCACCTGATCAGCATTGCAAACCAAGTCCCAGAGTAACTGCTGTACTAGAGCAAGCAGTGAGACACTCAGTACTTGTACCTGCCACCTGAACAGGATGCCCAGGCATTTGGATTTCTACTAACCTGTAACAGTAAAGAACAGACTGACAATTTTTACTAGGCCATTTTTTATTGAGAGTTAAGATAATGCTTCCCCACGGTGCGCAGAACGCACTTTGAAAACAAAATACAGAAGATCACTTTAGTAAATACACACTGGTTAAGCAATGCTACCTTTTTTGGCAAAGTGCTGTATTTTGTCTGTTTTCAGCTTGTGTTAAACTATTAAAAATAAGAGCCACACATTCTTCCATATCAAAAGGACTGCTACAAATAGAGAAGTGGCTCTGAAGAGAAGCTGCCATATATGCATAGACTGATGTACAGTATTAATCCCAACTGAAATGTCCCTTTTGAATCTTCAAGTTTGCTGCGTAGAAGGCACAGTTTTAAAATGCAAATCTGTCCATTGACCAATACATATGAAAATACAATTTCAGCAAGATTCATGAATATCACTCAGTATGAGACAGTGCAAGGCCTCCACTTTTACAAGAAAAAACACACACTTTAATACAATTCAAAAAACCATAAAAAAGCCACACAGCTCACTACTAAAACAGAAAACCAAAACAAATCTAATTGCCCAATAGCTCCAGGCACAAAACAGGGCTAGACCAACATAAATATGTAAAACAAATTAACAAAAAGCCATTGATGTAGTACTATTTTACACAATAATATGGTTTCCAATATTACAAATTGAGAAGCACAGTTTTGTGCAACAAAATAGTTTATATCCTGAAAGATATAGGTTTTCATCACCAGAAAGTCATCTAGTAATGCAGTACAAAAAGATCAGTATCTCCAATTCTAGGAGCAGTCTAAAGTTGCATTTACTTGCCTACTGAGAAGAACAGACCAAGGCTCTCATTTTAATGCCTGGGAGCCTTATACTCTCAGCTCCATCTCCCCATTAGGAGTTAAGGGAATTACTTACTCCTTCCAACACAGGGAGGTAGAAACTCCATCTTCCTTCATTGCACTTTAAGAAAATTAAAGCTGAAGGAAAGTAGTTACTTTTATATAAAGAAAAGTAATACAGGAAAGCAAAGAATTTTCCTGAGCTAGAAAGTTGGCAGTGAGGATAAGGAAGTTTAAGCTAGACAAAAAGCTGGAGTGATAAAGGTAGATAATCTGAGGCAAGTAAGAGTACTTGTGAACAGATAAGAGACTGGTGAAACTACAGCTCTTTGCAGATAAACCAAAGTATTTGGACCCCATGAGAATTGTTGTATGGACATGGGCACATACTGCTAAAACAGCAGTAACAAAATATCTTTTAGAAACTCATGATGTGACCAATTTTGTTTTCTTTCAGTGTCCGTAGGAATTCAATTTGTCAAAAATACTAGTGTATCCAGGAAAGCACCTCTTGCTTTTATACAGTTAATTATTTTCAATATCCCTTTGCGACAATCCTAACTGCAGTGAAGCAGCACATCTGCAGTAAAACAGATTATAGGTTATAAATGCTGTTCCCTGTATGCTAAGTAGGTTCCACAACAATTCCAGCTGCAGAACACACAACAGTACCACTACATCAAGGTCAGTTTGAACTGCTGGGGTTTTGCTTCAGCGAAATTGAAGCATCTGGCTGAATTTAAATACTTCATAGGTCTAGAACAATTCACATTATTGACTTTGCCTTATTTCAAAGACTCCTCACATGACTCCTTATACCAGCTTCTGTGTAAGAACTACTGGAAGACACAGCTGAGTGTAATGTTAACACTGTAATGCCCTAGGCACTAAACACAAGGGAAAACAGCAAGTCATATTAAGCACTGGCAGAAAGGAAGATAGATAAACTTACTTTTACTTCTCCCCCTTCTTTCAGTGCAGATTTCTGCTTCCCTACTTCCATACCCATTTACCCCACTTCCCAAATTGATCTATCAGGGTTCAGCATACCACTCGCTGCTGTGTAACACAGCTTTTGTTAACAGGTGAACTTTACCTGTAGTTGTAGTTGGCAGTGCCTGCCAACTTCCAAAACATCTTGCGCAGTGTTCTTAAGAAAACTACTTGATAGTTTTAAATGGCTTTTCTTTCCTGTTGGCCCATGGACTTGCTGTCTAGTCCTTCTGCCTCCAGTGGGCTAGGAGAACAACCACGGCTGACCGATCAATTTTTATACACACAGTTATCGCTGTGTTTAGCTCAGCATCCACTTCTCCCTGCTGCACACTGCCCTTCATTTCCAGTCCCCATTGACTTGGATTTCATTTTCATAGAAAGAAAGAGAAAATTAGGAGAACTTAGAACAAAAGCTTCCTTTTAGCTACTTCCAAGCTACTCTCAATCTGTAAATATGAGACAGTCTAATAGCAATTTGTAGCTCAGAAATAGCTGTCCATCAGCCTGACTTTGAAGAGCAGTCAGCTACTGATAGGATTAAAAGAATGGTCAATCCACCATCTTTTTCCTTTAACTAGACTAGAGATTAAATGAGATAGGGTAGGGGAAATACATGCTTCAAAGACAGAAATAGTTAGAGAAACTCAAACTTTACCTAGTAAAACCCAGTTCAGTTCTCCGTGTTGTGCACCTGCATGCTACCCAAAGGTTCACTTTTCTTCCCACTCCACTGTGAGGTACTACACCTGTAACAGCAGTGCCATATTGTACTGCAATAACATTGGTGGGACATTTAACCCTCCTTCAATATCCATATCAAGTATCCAGCACACCTACACAGAGCCCACTGACACAAGTAAGTTCTAGGAATTTAGATGAGACGTCCTTCTCGAAACAGTTCAGCGCAGCTATGTAATATCCACTGGCAGCTATAGAATTTCCTTGTCAGAAAGTAATCATATATGCTGAATACAGACAGATACACAAGCTGTCAAGTACTGGTCATTAAAGCACAAGGCTAACCTCAAATTCTCTAACTCCGTTTTGATTAATGCAAAATGTAACTGATTTCCATCTCAGTTAAGTTACTTTAAAATACCAACTAAGAACCCATCTATACATCAAAGTTTATAAAACAGCACACAAACTATTGTACTGATAGGCTTCCAAGACACTGATATTTAACATCAACATTTAGAACTTGAGGCAAGATGTTTGGAGATTTATGTGTCTTTTGAAAACAATGCAACACTAGTTTATGATTGTGTCTGAGGGATTGACAAATCAGCTTCAGATTGACCACACTTACCTACACATGAAAACAAGAGCAACCTAAGAAACAATTAGACCATAGATTAAAACCACAAGAACCATCAGTAATTGAACTGACGCTGGCAAGGCTGGTGAACAAACAGTCCGTTGTGCTTGATTTGCCGAGAGTGGCAATCCCTGGTAAGGTTTTGGCGACGGAGACTGTTTCTGTTGAGATAGTGTCTTTCACTATGTTCTTTTATCCAGTGGGTAGGACGAAAGCTCTTGTTTTTTTCCAGAAAAGTTGAGCTAGTAGCAAGAGCCGTGACATAGCAGTGAACACGCTGTCCCGCTTCATTTCGGGCCTCCAGTCTAGAAATGTAAGAAGTAAGTATCAGTCACCACTGAGGTGCATTGGAAAGACAAGCAAAACAAAGGGTAGAACATGGACATCAGTATGCAGCATTTCAAAAGGGTACCCTTATTCTACTAGACAGAGATTTGGGCTGAGGTAAGGTCAAGCCACTTACCACACTGGCAAGTAATATGTAGTGCTGCTAAATTACTTTCTGTGTGAGGGCCCCAAAACAGCCTTAGGACTTTCGCCATCTTACTCTACTCTTTCTTCCCCACACCACCTTCCTAAGCCCAAGATGCAATACAGATCAGAAATATAAGGCAACGTATGTCACACTGCTCCAGCTTTAGAAGACTTGAGAGTTATCCGCTAGGCAAAGTTTGGTTTAAAATCATCTTGAACACAGGTGGTTCAGCCTGAGAACAGAAGCACACTAACAAAAGTGCATTTCAATTGCCAGCCACACAAGTAAATCCAAACAAACAATGTTCATGCAGAGGAATGGAAAGGTAGACCAGTTGTGACACACATGAAAAACAACTTAGAAGGATTGTTCCTCAACCAACCCCCTAAATTTTATGAGCAGTGAGTCAGCAGTTCTGGCAAACCCTTGCTTCATCATGCACTAGTGAAAAACAAACCAGCAGCCTATGCAAGCAGCGACTGACATATTGAAAAAGGACTTCCCTACTTGACAGAACAATCACTGGCATTTCCTGAAACTTCCAAAGTAAAGTTAAAAATAGCCTGGCCATTTTAAAAGCAAAGCAAAACCCTAATCTGAGTGCTAGAGCTGGTGTGAGACCAGTGGCAGCAGAGTTTCTTGCCTTCTCTCTCCCCACTCAAAGCCCAACAACCAGCTGTCAACTGGTCAGTGGTGCCCAGGAAAGATGTCTGCAAGACCAGGAACTTGCCCAGGCATGACCAAGAGGTCTTTTGGGAAGTCTGTTTTTCAACACTAGCATGACTTTATGATAAAGTCTCTTCTGGAAGAGCTTAACTTGCAATTATTGTATGATGCCTCTGTAGACATAAGTCAGGTCTGCCATGCCCATGGGGTGCCCTTTGTAGCTTTACTCTGTAGGTAAGTAGCCTTACTTTGTAGCCTACCTCTGTAGCAGGTACCTGACACGAAATAAGCTCTTCTGCCTCCTCCCACTCCGCACTGGAGGGAAATACTCCTTGTTATTAAGGCAATACTCCCTCCCTTCTACTTTTTTCTTCTTTTAAATACCCTAATCTTGCTTTTGGATCTCTGGGTAGTTTGATATGACTGACTGAAGACTAGAGACTGCAGAACAGTCATATGTGACATGCTGGTCTTCCCCTGTTTATTCACTGGATATTGTCCTAAACCTAGCACTTGAAATACCAAGCAAAAAGTGAGTGAGTAACAAGCACAAATCAATTCACAGTGCCTTGTAAATACATTCTTTGCAGATTACACCACTTTAATTTACATGAGGGTACCTGCAAATATGAGACTACTATTTTCTATGTGGAGTGATCCCTTAGTACATCCAACAGTGCTGGAGGTGGAACTGCAAGTGAAGCCTTTCTAAGGAAAGCTATTACAGAGTCAGGAAGCCACACAACAGTTATTGCAACCTGTATTTCCTGAGTATATCCTCAGCTAGCAAAGGGCAGCAACTGTTAATACAAACTGTTGTGGTTTTGTTATGGAAAAATGTGACTAATCTGACAAATAGGGAAGTTTATACAACATCCTTTTGCTTTGAAAGGAATTTAAAATGAAAAAAGATATTCTCTCCACAAAAGGAGAAAAACTGGTTTAAACTTGCTCACTGAAGATACTTAAGCTTCCCCCCCCTTATCAAATACCGTTCCAGCAATGGTTTGCAAACCAACACTCTATTTGTCATTATAAAGTGACACTGGGATAGCAGAGGTGGTTTGGATTAGCTGGATGGCCACATACTCTTCCAAAATGCAGCAGTTCATTACCTTAGGTGCATTTGGTAGGCTGGCACTAGTGAGGTCATGCACTGAGAGATTAGGGTTGATGAGTCTCCACCATATTGTCAAAATTGAATTTTAGAGGGGCTGTGTCTTAAGCCAGACCATCACTATGTACATTCACTGCTGCACTTCCAGTGTCTATTTTTCTACAAAGCAGAAGTGTCCTGCTCTGTGCTACAGAACCACACCTCACAAGAAACATTAAAGGCTTCAGACCCCCAACCCAATTATTTCAGTAATTTTTCTGCACTTAGCATTTTGGCTTGTTAAAGCAGATGTAGTTAGGCTTGATCAAGTAATCATTTGGCACAAAGGTTAGTCCTAAAACCAGTATTGCTTTGGCAGACAAGGCTCTAGAGGAAGCAGTGTTGCTAGCAGCCTGATCAAACAAAAAGCACTGTTCCAAAACAGTAGTACTTACTGTGCCAGTGTGCCTTAAGCAGCTTTTCTTGGCCCTACAATATTAAATGGCCAACCATTAAACCACTAGAGACTTCATAACACCTTTCGAAACTAACTGCAGTATTAGTGTAACCAATGTTCCCAAATTCTGCAGTCTACCTCAGCTTTAGACTTAAGTCTCATCCCACTTGTCACACAAAATACCCTGTACAAGAGCCTAGATCTCTGACAAAGCAACAGCACAGAGTTCAGTGTGAAGAAACTTAATTACACATCAGCTGAAGAGCACACCTCTAGCTTCCCCAGACATTGAGGCAGCTTAACTGTACTGTGTAACACAAGACAAGATTCTTCTCTGGCTGAATTTACATCAGGATCCCCAGTTCAAGGGACTGAAAAGTCAGTATCCAACTTTTGAGTGTAACTATTCACTGCAAATTTGTATTTTAGATAAAAAAATGTCTTACTGTCTTTTGCTAGGGCATGCCTTGCAGCCCACAGCACTCTTGCAGATTTCTTCAGACCCTCACTTTAAAGGTGCTGTCCACTCATAGTTGCCCCCAATTTAACTTAAGCTAGGCTACTGATGATTAACATAATAAACTGCCCTCCCCAAATAATTATACAAACCCCACACCAAGATCAATCGTATCAGCACTATACTGCAACCTAATATAGCAGCGTGGCATCTCAAAGTCACCTGTTCCTTTAAACTAAAAACTTAAATATGGCAAGGAGCTGATCAGACAACTCAATAGGCATCTACTTACAGCAACTCAACTGCTATACCAATTTCTTCCTGTATATCAAAGCTTAGTATACGGTGACTTTTCTTTAGTGTTATCGCTTCTAAACTCAAGAACTAGATGGTATGAAAAGCCAGTCTTTGTTATTAACTGGGATTCACAAAACACCCAGTTACTTAAACATCAATGAACACATGGGCAAGCGTGGGGTCATAATGGCAAAGAAACACTCTATTTGCATACAGCCATGTATACTATATTGGTATAGCTGCATACACCAACACCAAAGAATGGCAAATGTGCCTCTACAACAAACCCACACGGATAGATTTTTAGGACCCAAAACCAAAAAGCATGCACTTTGCTAAAAGTAGAAGTTTGCAGCACAGATTTTCACATTGAGGTAAGTTTTGTGGAATATTTCAGTTTACTTTTGCTCCACAAGCCACTTTTGGTTAAATTAGTCCTGTCCTAATCTATCATTAGGTTGAGGAATGAAAAAAAAAAACACCAAAGAAGCCTCCCACCTAAACCCCAAGCCACTTCCCTGTCAGGATCATTAAAGTTCTATGTCCCATCTAACAAGGTGACTGAAAGAATCCTGACTAGCAGTTATGAAAAACACACATAACTGTGGAGGGGGCAAAGTGCTTTCATATCTGTGTTCCTGGCTATACAGTTAACTGCCACCAGTTTACACAGGACTGGAACATACTCTGCAAGGGCGTAATAAGCTCTATGAATATTCACTGCAGTGCCTAAATGTATACCCAACTGTTTGCCAACATGGTCATCTTGTGTAACATTTTTCTGAGCAGGCAGGCACCTGACTACTCTACACACCTCGTGTGGTATTCATGCTTTATTCACCTCCTCTGAAATAAGCTGGAAAATTCAGTATTAAGTGTCTAAGCTGATCAAGGAGAAACCAGATATTTTCAGCACTAGAGCTCCTTGACAAGAGAATGCAGACATACCTGGGACTACCTGGGCTGTGAAACTCCTCATCCCCACATCCAGTCTCATTAAGGCTGTGACAGGTATTGTGGACAGCATACACAGACATGCTGGGATGCTCTATTAAGAGGTTCTCCATTGGACTGGTCTCCACTTTGATAGTGGTTAATCCACCTGCAGTAAAACATGGGGGAGGGGTAATAAACCAGCTCTCCTCCATAGGACATGACTCAAACTGGATGAAGCAAGACTCGCTGGCCTCCGGTAAGTGTTCCAAGGGAGACGATAAACAAGAGAAGACAGGCGAGCTGTCCGTGGTCGATGCTTCAACAATGTCTGCTTCATCCACAGAGCAATTAGTGCAAGTGTCTGCTGCAGGGACCATTCGTCAGTGGAGAGGAACCCATGGATGTTGGTGATCACGGAAGGTCAAAAACAACACAGTTGTACATAGCCAGAAACGAGATATGGGAGAGGGGAAAAAAAAAAAGAGAGCCTTGTTAGCACATACACAACTTTTTACTTTTTAAAAGCAGGGGAGGGGAAAAGGGAGCTTCCAGACAAGCCATGTTAGACATGTGAAACAACTGTTATCAGTAAAGCTATGTAATTGTGAAATAAGTCAAATATATTTTATTTGTACAAGTGGTTCTGCTGAAGCCTGTGTCAGGCTTATAAATCTGACATCATTTTTCTCACCAATTTACACAACATGTAACATCCATTTGGAAGACACCCTACACTCTAATCCCACACTGGTTTTGCTGAGATAAAAGTTTCCACAAGCTACTGGTTTGTTCACATGGAAGTAAGACAAGCAAGAGCCAGAGCAAGACAAAGGCAGAACTTATGTCTGACAGACATCTTACCTATAAAGTCAACCAGAATCCACTCGTCATCTTCTTTCTCACTGAACTCTGGCTCTTGGCTGGACAAGCTATCAATCTCTCCCATTAGCATGTTATTTAACCTCTGGAACATTACTAAGGCAGGAACAAGACTTTGGCTGGTAGGTCTTTATATCCAAGGTTCAAGGCACAGCTCACACTACTAGCAGAGTGGCACAGACTTGAGATTAAAGTGCATAGATGCTTTATCAGCTCAGGACATGCAAAAGCATGACTTGTAAACAGTTTACGTGAAACCTGTAAAAAATGATGACAAGCATCTTAATGACAAAACCACAGGTAACATCCCTAGGGAAACAAATTAGAAGCCCCTTGTTAGTGCAGTCTGAGGTACTAGCGAACGTTTTTCCCCCAAAAGGAGAAGCAGCTTCACTGGCATTTACCATCCCCTCCCAGGTAGATACATACAAAAACCCCAGTCCTAGGTCTCTCCTGGGAGCTGACTGCCTTCATCTCAGACCTCCTCCCCCCAAAAAAAGGTCTGTTCAGGTGTCAGTCCCACCTTCTCCTAAGGGAGGAGAGGATTCTTGTACAGGACTCTCATATCTATGCTCCCCCAGCTCCCTCCCTGTCCCCCTCCATGTCAAAGAGACACCAAGGGCAAGGGCATGTTTTCTGCTCCAGACAACTCATCTCCTCTGCTGACACAGAGGAGCCCCTGTGAAGGCTCCCAGGGAAAGCCCAAAGCAGTGCTTCTTCTCTGTTCCACCCAGACTGCAAGTTAACACAGTAGCAAGGCACATTCTGTCTTCAGGTTCAAAGTACACCAGAGTTACCAGTGAGATCATTTTCACAGCAGCCACCCAACTAGTCATGTATCCTAAGTCTAAGGTACACAGAAAAGTATCAGATATGTTTAAGAAAACCCAGTGCTTATTTCTCAATTCATTCCCCTAAATCGACATGTAATTGGTCACCATAAGCCTGACCTCTGCATCTGGCAGTTAAGAGGAAAAATCCCATTAGTACCAAGAAGCTGAATGTTTAAACACCCCAGATCAGCACACTTACAGCCTTTGATATTTATGTGTGAGCCAATAAATAGAAGCCATTAAAGCAGGTGAAAAAGTAAAGACTATGGGGAAAATATTCACCAATTTAACTACAAGTTATTTTTGCCCACAGCAATATTTTAATCATCACAGCTGGTCAGAATTATTGCAGATTAAATACCTGTTTGATAATTAAATAGGAAAGAATATATCCATGTAAGACAGTAAGAGTGCCTGCATTCAGAAAGGGAGCAAGACACATGACAGTAGACAAACACAGATATTAAAAGATACAACCCATAAAGAATATTATTTATATATAGGCCAGTATACCCTGCTTCACCCTAGAACTCTCAGGCCACACTAAAGAGTCATTTGGGCCTCCTTTGTCATTTTATCCCAGAAAACCAGACCCCATCACCCCCTTGTTCAAAGTAAGGATGAACACTTGCTCCATGCAGCACTGCTCCTGTACACATTTATGCAGCTTCTTCCTTATTCAAACAGCACAGAAGGATAGGAGCAGAATTTAAAGTAGTCTTCATGAGCAATGTGAAAAGGTACAGTGAAGCTCAAGAAGTTATGCACTCTAGTTCCTCAAGAGAAATGACTGACTGCAGGAAAACACAAGACTAGAAACAACAGGCTCAGCTGCAGTAGTGATATTGATCTATTTTTAAAGACCACACATGAAAATGAAACATTGGGTCTCTCCTAAAGAGAGCTACAAAAATTATCAGAAGTCTAAAGAAAATCAACAGAAATTTAAAAATGGAAAAGCTTAATAGAGGGAAGGAAAAAATTACAACAGTAGTCAATTATGTGAAGAAAGAGGCAAACATTTATTGCCTTGTTTTATACCTAGAGCAAGCAGAAGTGGCTTTAAACTGCAGCAAAGTTCAGCTTTCAGTGGTAACTAGCAGGAAACACTTTTAACCATTACGGTCGCTAAGCCCCAGATGGGTTACCTAAGGAAATGCCAAATGCCTACAGTGTTCCTGAGCACCTTCTTGAGCAGCTCTGAGTGCTTCAGTTATAGGCAGAGCTTACTTTAGATAAGGAAATGAACTCTAAGTGAAAGTCTGTAGTTTTCCAGTTAGCTTCCCCATCCTTCCCTAACTCTCTCCTGGCATCAAGCCTATGAAAAAATGAGTTTGTTTTTTTCTTTAGGCTAACTAGTAAGCCACTGCGTGGCTGCTGATCAGCACTGGCTTTCCCTGTACTCCCACACACGTGTGTTGCTTCCTTCCTAGAGCAAGCCTGGAGGTACCTTCAGGCAGAGGCTGTCTTTTTGTTCTGTGCAGAGTGGTGCAAGATGAGAGCTCACGCTCCTCTAGGAAGCCTCCCAAGGCATCACAGCAACATAAAATAATTAACCTCTAACAAGAGAGAGATCACTGCTCCTGAGAATGAGAGCTAAACAAACCTCAGCTTCTGACCCACAAATTACTTTCTGTAGATCAAAAGCAGTTTGTCCCATTTTTCCCTTCCCCCACCCCAAGGAGGATCCAAAAAAACATCTGAATCATTTTGTCCTGGTTTCATCTCCAGCTGAGCTTTAAACCACGGCACATTTAGAAAGTGGTTGATGCTTTGACATCCTTTTGGACAAGTGCCTTTAAAAAGGCCATGCTTGTGTGCTATTGTGCAAGTCAGACAGCAAAAGAGAAGTTAGGCTGTTATCAAGGGCCACTGTACGGGGAGGAAAACAGGACAGAGACCGAGAGAGGTTTTCGAGTTCTTAGACAGGAACTGTCAGCTGCAGGAAAACACAAGGCTGGGAACAAGTGACTCAGCTACAGTAATGATTAAGAGGCTGTTATAGATAACACACCGAATGAATGTCAACAATACAGTATCGCTGCAATAAAAAAAAAAGGGTTTTTTCCTTTTTTTTTTGTTTCTAACCTAGCAAAGGAGATGGGGTATGCGCTAAGCAAAAAGAAAACACAACCAAAAAAGACATCTCCCAGTCCCAGCGCAGGGCTGTGTCAGAGCCGAGCCGCTGATGCCCCGCACCCTCAGGCCGCAGCCCCGTGACCACCACCAGGAGGCTCCACAGAGCCGCGTCCAGCGGCGCCGGCTGAGCGGCAGAGCCCGCAGCAGCTGCGCACCTTTCCGGACACTCTCCCGAGGCTGGGCGGGGGGCGGACGGACGAGACCACCGGCTGCTCTACAGCCGGGAAAACGCCAAAAGCCCCCGCCTCGGCACCTTCCCAGCGGAGAGAAGCCGGGATGGGCGCAGGGGAAAACGGGGGCTCCGCCGCTGCTACTTTCCACCGCTCAGACCGCAGGAGACCATCCCACCTGGGACGCCGGCAGAGCGCTCGGTGCCCGCAGTTCCCCGCAAAGCGAACTCACCCAGCCCACAGCCGCCGAAGCGCCGCGCCCGCGCCGCCTCCGCGGAGCCCTTTGTTGTCAGGGCCCGGCGCAGCTGACGGACCAGCCGCCGGCCACGCCCCGCCGCCCCTCCGCCAATGGGCGCCGCCGCCGCCTGTCGCTAACGCACGTGACGGGCGGGCGGAGAGCAGAGGGGCGGGGCGGAGCCGCCTGGCCCCGCCCCCGGCCCCGCCCCCGCGGCTGTGACTTGGGCTGGCGGGGAGCGGGGCGATGGTGGCGTCCCAAAAGCTGGCCCTGGACGGGAGCACCTCAGCCGGAGCAGGCTGCTCATAGCCCCGTCCAACCTGGCCTTTAGCGCTTCCTGAGATGGGGCAGCCACAGCTTCTCTGGGAAACCTGTTCCAGTGCCTCACCAGCCTCACCGTGAAAAACTTCATGGTCTTCCTGGAGCCTTCTCACGGCTAAACAAGCCCAACTCTCAGTCTTTCTTCACAGGAGAGGTGACCCATCCCTCCAACCATCTTGGTGTCACTCTCTCGAACTTGCTCCAACAATCACAGAATCACAGAACAGGTGAGGTTGGAAGGGAGCACAGTGGGTCATCTAGTCCAGCCCCTCTGCTCAAGCAGGGCCGTCCCAGAGCACACAGCCCAGGATTGTGTCCAGACTGTTCAAGTATCTCCAGTGAGGGAGACTCCACCACCTCTCGGGGCAACCTGTTCCCATGCTCAGTCACCCAAAGAATAAAGAAGTTTTTCCTCATTTTCAAGTGGAACTTCCTGTGCATCAGTTTCTGCCCGTTGCCTCTTGTCCTATTGCTCAGCACCTCTGAGAAGAGTCTGGTCCATCCTCTTGACACCTTCCCTTCAGAGACTGATAGGCATTGGTGAGGTCCCCTCTCAGGTGCCTCCTCTTGAGGCTGAACAGGCCTAACTCACTCAGCCTTTCTTAATAAGAGAGATGCTCCACTCCCTTGACCAATTCTGTAGCTCTCTGCTAGACCTGCTCCAGGAACTTCATATTTCTCTTGCACTGAGTTCCATGTCCTTCCTCTGCTGAGGATAAAATGCAGGACTCCAAGTGGGGTCTTAGTGGAGCAGAGTATAGGAGAAAAATCACATCTCTCAACATTTATTAGGCTGAAGCACCTTAGATGGGCTGTAAAGTTACCAAGTCACAGATGTACAGGCCTAGAAAACTCATGCATTAGATCACTTACCCCATCTTTTTAGGAAAAAATAGAAGAGGCAATGAATGCAAATGCAGCACTTTTTGTTTTAGCTGCTCATCTCTCAGAAAGGAACTTCCAGACAGTGAAGTTACAGTCCAGGAGAGCTGGTGTGGCTATGCTGCACGCCTCTGTTAATATAACTGAGTGTATCAAAAAGTTAATAGTCACTTCAGACTGCAATGAGGGCTGGATGGGCGAAGATCTGCGTCCTTCAGAAGATGCTGCAATGAATCAGTGATATGTAGCCAAACAGCATTTTACATGCAACACATCCTAACAATTTAGGATTTTTCATAGTTTCAGTTGTACTGTGGAACTTAGTTTATTATTTTGTAATAATAGCATTTTGTAATAAAATACTATGTCTGCAGCGTGTGTGGTTGCTAGAGTCCAGACAAACTTGATCTTTTAACCTCAATGTTTAATGATATATTTTTTTGTCTACTTTTTTGCTTTCTCTTTTTTTCCCCCTTCATTTTCTTGTAAGACAAAGCTTCTCTATGTAAAACAAAATAGAGAAAGTAGATTTTGGAAAAATGCTGCAAAGTGCCTTCCTGTGGCTGGGAATAGGCTGTGTGAGTTGACCAAGACACTGCCTAGCTGTACAATCTGCAATATTTTTGCAAAAGCTTCAATTAGCTAGCATTTGATGACACTTTTCTATGCAATACTAGCAGTTCCTGAATTAAAATATCAACTTAATTTTTATAACATCAGCACTATCAAGGGACATAAACAAACAGTGTATTTGATTGAGCTTTCAGTTTATGAGTTGAAGCAAGAAATGAGGATGCTTACAAAGTCTCTTCAATTTTCAGTGATAGTGGCTTCAGGATAGAAGGGGGAGGGGAGAAGCAGCGCATATCTGCAAATTCAAGATAGGCGAGACAGAAAATTAAATGTACAGAATAAATGCCCCAAAGGGCTAATCTGTATTGCAAAATTACATTGTGTTAGAATACGTTAATTAAGGTGATACAAACCACTTAGTGTAGACAAGAACTGTCATGTTTGGCAGCTGGGTTACCTTGGGTCAACAACAACGAAAAAAGTCAAAGCCTTAGTCTTTGTTATTACTGACTGTTATATTAAGCATTACATGTTAATCAATTAACATAATGTATTTTTCCAGTGTAGGCACGCCCTAGGAAAGCTTGGGTTATATTTGAGACACAGACTTCTAATGAAGAGAAGAAGTCACCGTTTATATTTTTGAAAGTCCTGAGAAGTAAGTGAAGGAATAGAAGCTCTCCTCTTTCTGTACTGTTGCTCTCAAATTCTTCCCTTTTCATTTCACTTATTTCTTAATTCTCTATTGTAACGAAATGGTGGAAACAATGAACTTGCTTATTCTTTCTTTCAAATATCATTGCTGTTGGCAGAAGAAAGGCAGTTCTGAAAGCTACTCTCTTTTTCAGCCTGGCAACCATCACACTTTTGTTCCATATCTGACAAGTACTTAGGCATAATATGAATTTATAATGAAATAAATTAAGTGTGTGGACTCAAATACCTGCTGAGCAAAAGCCCAGATATTTCATCCTGCACTCACTGAGGCCCACGATAAATTTTCTGGTGATTGCAGTAGTGCAGGCTGTGGCCTTAGATGCTTTATCCAAAGCATTTAAAATCAATTAGCTGTTCTATTGATTCTAATGGTTGTCAGAGCAGGCCCTCAGCAAAAGAGATTCAGTTGCTTAGGTCTGGGGCTTGCTGGACACAAAAATATACTGAGAAACTGGCTTCCTTTGAGGAATTTGATGTTTATATTTGTATTACAGAAAATATTCTGAAGAGATCTCTTCAGAAGGAGCAAGGGAACCATTCATATTTCCAATAACATGTGCCCATGCATGAGTCTGGATTTATTGGTATGAGTTAGCAGAATGGACATTGTACTTTCTGTGTGCTCAGTGGCAGCTTAATGGCCCAGCCATTGCTACTCTGTGTGTCCTGGGAATAGTAAACGACTGGGCAGCAGTCCCCTGTTATTTGAATTGTATTGATTTTTCAAGATCCTACACATTAATGCAAGGCATGACCTATTGTCTGGGTTCCCACTGGGATGAAATACTACAGCAGTATTTAGCAGGCACAATATGTGTCTAGCCACGGAGGAGAGAGTGACCTTCCTACCACAAGACCTGCGAGTTACAATGAGTGCATTGAGCTTACAACAAAGCACTGCCATGTGTTGTGCCTCTTGGAGAGGCCCTACTCCACAGTCCTGCCTGTTTCAAGGGTACGTGAGAATGCAGATCTGTCTCTGTATTAGAAATACTGAGTAGTGGGAGGGAGAACCACACCACAGAGAGCTTGCACATACCAGAAAAATAATCTCCCTCTAAACTTTGGACAAGATATATCCTCCAGACAAAGATAAATAAGAATTCTTTCCAAACAATGTGTAAAAACCAGCTTGATATCACTCTGAGTGATTTGCACAAACACACCCATTGTTCCCATGCAGAAAAAAACCTGGCATATCAGTACAGGAACCTCCACACCAGTCACCTTTGGTGATGTGTGCCATTGTTTTAAGGTCAGTCTAGCATAGCTACCAAGATGGAAGTTTCAGTTTAATGGTAAGTTATAAACGGATGCTCTGAACTTAACCTGGGTTAAGATGAAGTCTAAAACCTTCTGGCCTACAGCTTCCATCTGGCTTTGGCAGAAAGTCCTGTGCTGTATAGGAAGAGATCCTGTGTGATACTGCAAGATCACAGCTGTCAGATAGATCCTGGTCTGTCCTACTGAATGCATTATGCAGAAACAGCCAGAGTTTCTAATTTAAAAAATATCTCAAGTTTATGATTAACCACAACAAAATACTGTTGTGTTCGTTTGGATTTTTAATTTGTTTTTCCTATGGAAAAGATACTAGCTACTGTTCAAAAGAGCCCAAACTCCTCTGTCCAAATTTAGGTACAAACACTTCAAACCTGCTGCTTAAAGCGTGAATAGTCTAAACAGATCCAAGCCTAAAAAAGCACAGTCTGACATCTGTGTGCTTGTACAAATGTCAATCCCATTTTTGAAGTGGACTTCTACATTTAAACATCAGTTTCAGCTATAACAGACATTTACTTTACTGCTCTTCTTCCCCTGACTTTATTTGGTGCAAAGATTTCTGCAACATTGGCTTCAATATGATAGATTGATTGTTTCTGCTCTAAGTCACAAGTTTCTAATGGTATTTTCCCAAACAGCAAATTACAATTTGAGTAAGAGCAGGCCTTTCCAGACTTTTATGCAAAACAGGTGTTAGAGACCTGTTACTGTATTTCTACAGCATGAATTCAGCAAATTCAAGAATCCAATTTTGACATGACTAGAACCCTCATGATTTGGCTGAGCAAGATCCAAGGAGGCAGAAATTACTGGATATGATCCTCTAAGACAGACTGAAAAAGTTGAGGGATTCCATTTTCAGAAGAACTATTACCTTAAAACATCCAATCTGTTGCCCTTTTCAGTAGAGTGCATTTTAGAAAAAAACTAATTTTCCTTCAATACTGTCAAAATGCAAATCCTGCTTTTTGTATTGTTTGAGAGCAAAACCAGGTATAACTCTGCCTTCAAATTGCCATTGGCAGGAAGCCATTATAAATCATAGCCAGATTGAAAAAATAATGGTAAGCTTTAGCCGTACTTTTCTTCTTGTCAGAATAAAAATCCTCTCAGAAGTCAGACAGATTTCAGTGGTCTGAATAACTGTTTTTTTCTACAGCACCTTCAGTGGCAACATTTGAATTGTTAGCTTGGGCTAAAGTGTGTCGGGCATCACAGTAGGTAGTGCTGTACTGCAATGGCAGCCAGCAGAGAGCCAGAGACAGATGGCTCTTCTTGTCATTATGGGAATGATTTTTCTTCTGAGCCCAGGGGCATTCATCAAATATTTTCCAATGGGATTGTCTGTCCTCTCTCATATTTGTCTGTTGTACTAGAAGTCCAGTGCATTTTAACTATTCTTGCCTGAACCTGTCCTCTCCTTCAGCACTCAGTAACAAAAGACTCTATTGTACCTCTGGGTACAGCCAGGAATACTCTTCTACTGTTCTCTTCTTTGCCATGTGATTAGAGAGCCTTTCCAGAAGCAAACCTCCCACCTAACACAGCCAAGCAAAGTGTTCTTAACATCCAAAGGGGAAATGACCTGTGAATTTTTGACTATGGCATTGAACATGCATTTGTTACATTTATTAAATTCTTGCATCGTTCAGATATTGATGGGTTATTACCATGGTTATTAACCCTTCATTTTTTTGTTCTTCATTTCGGTGGTGATGTTAGGATGATCAGCACCACACAGTCAACGTATGGGCAAGTCTGCTTGATCACTTAATACTGATTGTTTAGGAAGAACTTGTCTTGGTCATATAATTTATTTTCCTCTGCTGGATTTACCTTTTAAAGACCATCAGATAATATTCAGTGAGAGAATAAGCAATGTCTGTCTGTATCATATCTTTGTTTTAAATCATGTAGGAAGGATGGACACGCAGGATCACTTCCTCCTTAAATTGTCAGCTCAAAACGTGTTTTTTTTGTGTGGCTAGCCATGCTTAAAACCCTTCCTTGAATTTTTTCTGCACAACCTCAGAGTCAGCAGACACACTGCTCACATCTCTGAGGCATTTTTAGTCTCACCAGTGATCCATTTGTTTCCTTTTGGCTCTCCCACTGATTCATATGCTTCCTAAAATAGAGCCCACTATCTTTGTTCTGTTGTGACAAGTTACAAAAGAATTAGCAACATCAGTTTAGCACCAAGTAATATGAATCATATCATATGCTTAGATGTGCTTGGAGTTCAACTATAAGATCCCATCTAATTGTAAATTACCATTATTTTGGAAAGATTTCTTAGTCTTTTCAGGGTACAAAGCCACACACCATAATTCTGCATTGTTATTCTTTTAGTCCATAGATGCTTCTTACAAATACTGAGCCAAATGTTCCTCACCATAGCTCAGACTAGTCCCAATTAAAAGAAAAAAGGCCAAATGCTTCTGAGAGACGAACAAATAATGTCTATTGCAATGGAGGCTGAGGTGATCATGGTGCATAAAAAAGACATGAAGTTTCCTGCAGCCAAGTCTCAGTCACTGCATTTGTAACAAAGCAGTCAATACTTCACACTGTCCTTAGCTTGCACGTTCCAACCCCATTTTAACATGGGATATATACAAATATATACGTGTCTTTGTGTACATAATTTATTTATGCAGTGCATTACAGCATATATGCATGTTTATGTAGCTCACACACAAGAACACCAGCACTCTGTGCCAGCTGAGTGTGGCTGAATGAATAAATAACGTGGGAGGTCTTGTCTGTGGGGCTAAGCATTTCACAGGAGCCAGGTGCGAGCGCCATCCTTGCATACTGAATCTCTGCAGCTCAGGATCTGGTATTACAACTATTTTTTCAGATAGCATTTCAAATTGGTCCTGCACAATAATGAATTTATGAGGTCTCAGTCTCTTCAAGATTTGTGCTAATAAAGCCTTCAGGCAAGGGACAGATCATCCCTTCCACATGCCCTTCCAGTTTGGAAAAGTAAGTGTTCACAGGAAGGTTTAGCTTTCCTACATAACAATATAACTCCCCAGGTGAAAGCAAAGGTTTTAGTAAAACTTGCTAGCAAGGTCATGTTGTCTAGCCATTACAGCAAGAGAGCTGTAGCTCCAGATTTAGTAGCTAACTTGTTGTATGGCTTTGGACAGACTATGTAACTCTGCCTGAGTTCCTCATATGTAGGATGTGGTCACGCAGCCAGGCACTCCACTGGGATGATGCAAGAGAGGTGTTTGCACTTAACCCTTTTTACCCTGGGCTGCCTAAGAACTTTTCAAACGACTCTAAGTTGCTGGAAAGGTTCTTGGGTAAGCTGAAGTAGAGCTGCTCCTGGGATATTCTTCCCGCTGATAATTCAGCAGGTGTGAGGTCCATAACATAAAGTAAGTTAGTATTCAATTCTTGAACAAATATACCAAAACATGAGTGACAGTATGACAGAATGTGACAACTTGAGAATGATGCCCTCCTAGCACCTGGTTATTTCCCAGGGCTCAGTCCCAACAGCTGATGTGCTACAAACCATTTGTCTCACCTGTGCCAGTGCGTCAAGGCATGATACCCAACGTACTTTAAAGAGATATCTTTCATTCTGCTGTAATGAAAGTGCTGAAGTATAAGAAATAGTTTTTTATGAAAAAAATTCTGGCTGAAGCAGGGCCTTACAGTGTCTTTCAGGGTTTTTGGAAAAACACAATGAATGGTTCTGACAGAGTGTGGAATGTATTGTGAGAAAACAGGCAGTTCAAGAGAACAGATAAACAAAAGACTCTGAAGTTGAAAGAACCCTTTTTCTCTGGGCCTGAATTTTGGACGTAATATCACTCAAATGTCAGTGTTTGAGTTATTAAAATGGTGTAATGAGATGTAATGGCCAGAGCTGCAAGGACAGTAAACATAACTGCACTATTATCAGGACAAGCTGAACTTCAATGGTGCAACAGGTCAAACAGCTATAATCATAACACCGTACCTGGAACAGGGTAAGTGGAGAGGCCACATCCAGGCTGTACATGAACATAATGTACCTGGACTCTGGGACTGTAAGTAGAGCAAAGCTGAAGGTTTATAGATCCCAGGCATAAACCAGCATGATAAAGTTTAAAAAAATTTGAAAGTAAGATGGAAGAAATATAAGCTTAGCATTCAACTAAGCAATTTCACACCAATTAACTACATAGCCAGATTGTTAGTGAAAAAAAATAAGAGGCTATTTAAGAATAGGAAATCCAATATTTTATGTCTGGTCAAGAATAATCCACTGCAAAAAATACAGACTGAGGAGCAAATGAGTAGGGAGCAGTCCTGAAGAAATATTCTGGATGTTGCATACTCTTTCAAAAAAAGCAAACTACATACTGAGAGGTACAAATATAAATAGAGGCAATAAAATACATGAAGTGATTCTTCCACTTTCCTCAGTATTAGCAAAGATCAACGGGAACTCAGCAAGCCTGGTTTGGGCAACCATGCTTGGGAGAGATAAAACATTCGAGCTACAGAGGAGATCAATGTGCATGATCAGAGCTCTAGAAAAACACAAATTACATAGGAAGACTGGACAAACAGGGGTGCTTACTCTGGTGAAGAGAAACCTAACAGAAATGTGAGAGCAGTCTTCAAAAATAAAGATATTGCAGATTAATAAGACATTCCATTGCAGCAGAAATAAGGTTTGGTTAGACATTAGGAAAAACTTTCTAAAAATAAGGCTAGTGATGCATTAGGCAAGATTGCCTGGGGATTGTAAATCTTTTTAAAAGAGATCAGATAAAACTTAGTCATTAATGACAGAGATAAAATTTATTCATCTGTAAAGAGTGGGATGGTATAGATAACTTCTTGAGATACCTTTTAATCTCTATTTTCCATGTTCATCCACAAGATGAGTGGGTTTTTTCAGACTTGCTTGTTTATTCATGCTAGTCACTTGCTTCTTCATCTTAGAAATGGAAATCCCATTATTCAGTCCCAGTCAGGGCTGAGTTCAGGTTTTTCTTGTACTCTGTAGCAACACAGTGTGACTGTTCAAGGTGCAAAGACATAAAGACAAAATTTAAAACTGTGTTAAATTAATAACTATGAGGAAACAATCATACCAGACTTATCATTGGCTTCAAATCAAAAGAGTTAATGAAAACAAGTCCTAAATTGTGAGTCTTGGGTAATTCACATGGTCCTTTTGACACTTCAAAGGGACTGTGATGCTTGGATGAGATGTGCAATTTTACTGGGACAGGCAAGACGGAGTCAGGAACAAACCATTTGGATCCACTCTGCAAAGCAGCTGTTCCCACTCTTTCCACATGGGAAGCAGGAAATCTGCCATGGTTTCACTGCGCTGCCAGCACCATTGACACTTTAATGCATATGCACATCCACTGCCAGCAACATGGAGTCCCTCTCACTCAAAGGAGGTGGCAGGTGGATTTCAAGTCTGCCAAGAGTGCTCCCACTGAATTACTGAGGTCTTCAGCAGAAAGATTTGAGATGAACTCAGCAACATAGGCCTCTTCTTGCCACCATGGATGCCTTTGGTGGTTTTCTTCCTCCAGTGCCCCTACAGCAGTGGAATCAAAGAATTGAACAGCTAAGCCTTCTGCCTATATTCTGAAAGATTTGGTCAACATTTGACTATGTTTCTATCTCAATGCAATTTTGGTTACTACTGAGAGAATTTTAGCTTGGCATCAAATTATTTAAACTCCATTACAGTGATCCTTGGTATGACACGTTAAGTAAGGCACTTATTTCCTGAGCAAGTGCCTTACAAAAAGGATAAAGTGCATCTATCTATTGTCATTAGTATTATTTTGCTAAATATGGAGGGCACTTTGGCTGCCCTCCCCCCAGGTTGCTATAGCAACACACATGTGCAAGGAGTCATTCTTCTAATTGCTCCAATTAGGCTTATATAAGAGTATTTCAGTGATCCAAATGCTGTGGAAAGCACAGTCTGAGGTCTGGCTGAAGACAAACTTCATGCTCCAAATGCTAACGAAATTATTTTAAACCTCCTGGTGTAACTGCATTAGGCACAGTGTGCAAGAAGCAGTGCAGTAGCTGACTGAGCTGGGCAGGTTTGCTTTACTCTCTGAGGGAAAGAAGCACAACAGGAGACTTCTGAAATGCATCTCTGAAACAGAGAAAACAGTGAGCTTGCATTTTGTTTGCAAATATTATTTTGCTATCAAGAAAAGGAAATGAGAATGCAAACCTAGCATGTAAAGGGTTAACGAGATTAATGATTAATACTTTACATCCAAATGCTGCCAGATTCATAACTAATACTTTACAGCTATACGTAACTTTTTGAATAAAGCCAACCTGTGAAATACAGAGAGGTGCACAGGTTGGCAACAGTGAAAGTGCAGCAATTGTCTGATTGACACCTTTGACTGGAGCAATGTGAAAGCTGCAGGGCCAAGTGGAAACTTTGCAGGCAACAGCAGAGTCTTTCTCATGCAAGAAAACTGCTATTTTCAACACAATAAAATTAAGCTAAGAAGTTTGTAATAACTAGTTGCTTATTTTGTTAGCTTTATACTCCAAGGGTATTTTTGCAACCTAGATCATTATGTGTGCATAAGAAACACTTTGTGAAAACCTGGACAACTTGAGACAGTTGTCATTAAAACATTAGCAAAAGACACTGATTTGCTGTTATGTGACATTGTAACACCACACTTGACATGTTTTGCTGATGGTGTGACTCATCATAGGAGTTTCCTTGAGACTGGCTATTGGAACACCATCCAATTGCAGTAATTGCTGTCTGAAACCTCCTAAAACAAAGAAAATGATCTCTTTAGAGTGAGACAACTATGTCTAATTACAGCCTGTGAGCGTCATAAAATAACTGTCCAAACATAACGGTACAATTGTTCAAATATGTAATTATATTAATCCAAAAGAAATGTAAAAGTTTCAAAAATCAACGTACTGATTCTTTCTGATTCTCATCTTGTGTTGCAATGGACTTACTGGTCAGGCTGGGATGTAACTTATTGTGTAGAATATGGAGATACAATCTTTGCATACAATGTTTTCAGATTATACAGTCACAGAATCATAGATCGGCTTGGGTCGGAATGGACCTTAAACATTATCTAGTTCCACCCCCCTGCCCTGGGCAGGAACAACATTCTATAGGAAAATATAACAATGTCACTTTGAATAAAGGTTTATTCTCGCTTTGTTTTTCATGAAGTTAGTGGAGGCCACAAAGTAACTCACAAATGCATATTTGTATAAGATGGACCTTGAAATGTCTTTATGTTAAAAGGTGATAGTGGCTTATATAGGGGAAAAGATGACAAAAGGACCCCTTACAGATGACAAATCCCAATGCTACCTACATTTAAGAACTTCCTAACTCTAGGCTAAAGTATGAATCACCATGTTGGAGCAATTTATTTTACCCTTGCATCAGGCTGCCTACTGCTGCAGCCTTTGGTTAGGAATTAGACTGTGGAGCTGAATGTGAAATGACAACACCAAAATGCACTGGCTTTCCTTTGTCAAAGAGGGAGTGGGGAGGAGGCAATATGGTGTAAGAAAGCAACCGGAGAGGTTCCCCAGCTTAGCATTTCTGGAGCCAGCGCTGACCTACGTTGACCTGCCTCCCAGAACCGGAGCTTTGCCATGCTGGTGCTGAAAGGATTACTTCCCCATGGTTTTCAGTCGTCAATCTTCCAACCTAAAGCTCCTTTCTCCTTAAGATTCTCAATAATTGTTCTGCTTCAGCAATCAGAGAATCACCATAAATCACCTTTCTACAGTACTTTTTCCCCTTCTGTGCTCTCAGGGTGTTTTGTCATTGATCTTGTCTACCCTGCAACTCTTTGCACTATTTTAGCTGCATTTAATTAGCATGACCATTTATAATGCTCAGAACTGGAGTGTTTGTGGATTTGAAAAGAATTGATTTCTAAAAGGTGTTTTAGAAATGCTTTGAGATTCCATGTCACCAGAAAAATGTGGGAAGTGAAAAGCAGGGCAGTAGCTAGGCACCTCACTCTTTCCAGCAAATGCTGTACTCTGCTAGTTACTATGGTTGGCTGATAAGGAACACTTTTGAGGGTGATTGTTTCTACTTACCACTGCAAATTTCAGTATCAAAATTCCTATGTATGCTTGTGCCCTGAAGCCCTCTGCAGAAGATACTCCTGGCTTCTGCCCAAGTGTGTCCCCTCTCCTAGGCCCCCTGGATCTGACAAATTACTTTGCCCAAGCAGAGCTGGAAGGGATTCTCTTTGAGGAGTAAGAACACCATCTGTAAGAATGCTCATGTGGATGGTTGAAAGAGTGAGATCCCACTGTGAGATGGAGCAGAACAATGAGACGGTGGAAATGCTCTGTGTGACCTCTGAGGAATGAGGCTATTTCAGAAGGGGATGTTTCAGAATTTATACCTGAGATAAAGACTAGGCAGAAAGCAGTTTGACTGGACAGTCAGGCCCAGGTTGTCGATCTGAGGAGCTGGAAGTGCCTAAGATTTTGTCAGGAAAAATACTTAAGACACCCAAGTTCCTGCTTCTGCATGTGACATTATCTTGGTACAGCCAGCTGCCACAGGACCTCTGGCACATCACCATCCCTTACCCACCTCAGGAACCTCATATTCCCTCAGCAACCATTTTAAAATGACTACAAGTAAAACAAATGCTGCACAGTCTCAGGAGCCTAGGCAGGTGTCTTTACATTGTTTTCTGCAGTACTGTCCCTACAATTGTTCCTTATGGCCTACATGGTATAAAATCGTCAGATCATTTAAGGGTATTTTAGTTGGGTTAGGAACCCTGCACCCTTGCACAATGGGTTTCAAGAAGAAACTTTTTTCAAAAAGAAGCTTGCAAGATTTGGGGCAGTCTTCTGCTAAGCAGCTGACTCTACAGCCTGTTCTTACTGGGACTGCTGACACCTGCCATGAGGGTCTGGGATGTAGAAAGGAGAGAGGAGGAGAGGTTAGTTTCATATCATGAGCAGGGAAGGAGACTGCCACTGGGACAGAGAGCAAAAGTCAAGATGCAATGAATCTGTCTGTGTCCTTGTAGCTCTACAAGTTTGGAACATGTTGCTGCCAGTCATTGGTTACAGGTGAGCTTCCCAAAGCATTGTCTTATCCCTGGAAACTGGCACACTGCCTGGTCTGCAACATCCTAGGAGTGTCTGTTCTGCACAGAAAGTTTTCTCTGAGCACTTTTACAAGCTGTTACAGGGGCCTTGGAGGCAGCAAGGGTGCATGGGTTGCTGTAGCACTGCCAGCAAACCTGTAATGTTTTGCCCAGCTGCCTGGCAGCACACCCAACCCTGGAAGAGTTTGGAGCCTGGTTAAAGTTCTTGGACAGGTCAAGGGTTAGGCTGAACTGACCATAATAAAAAGGGATACCTCCAGGCAACCAGTTTTTTAAACAGCAGAAGACATCAGAAGTTGCTGGCTTGCGTCTGGTGGAATGTATCCAAATGCCAAAACATGCCGTCATCTTGGACTCTGCCAGGGTAACCAGTTTATGAATTATCCTTGCTGACTGACAAGGCTCGGGCAGATCAGGTGAGGGATCCTTCCTAGTTCTTGCAGACACAGACCCCATGTGACAAGCAGACAAAGGAATGTGGGTCCTAATTCTATCTCTTCTTTTGGTGAAATGGCATTAGGTGAATTCTCTTACAGGTCACTCCTGATGCCAAGTTCTACCCTTTACCTTCATTCTAACACACAAAAGTAACAAGCCCCAGCATGCCTGTGCAGAGAGCACAAGGCAGAAGAACAGTAGAAGAGGGAGCTGTCTGTATCCAGCCACAGCAAGTGCTGCTGGTCTCATCTCTTCTGCCTCAGTTAGCAAAGCTGGATACAGGGCTGGGGATCTTTCCCAAATGGGACAGCTCTCATACCACCTTGTATCCCCATTAATATGAAGTAGTGATGTGCACTGTGCACCGAAAAGGCCTTTAGATGTGAACACTAAAGATGCAAGTCAGTTAAAATGACCATGGAGGATGACCAGGACTATGAAGTGTAGGCCTCTCTCAGAGGTGACCATTGCAGACAGTACATGTGTTGCCACAGGAACTCAATGACAGGACTTAAGAAGCCCAGCTGCCAACTTTGTGCTTTAATTACTCAATAATGGTCCCTCCTGTATGTTCCTGAAAAAGAAAACATAGGGAAGTGTGGAGACCTCAGTAGAACATGATAAGGTTCTGGAACAAGTTGTTCTCTCTACTGTTGTTGCCTTGCCCAAATGCCTGAGGCCTCTCTCACCATCCTGTATCTGCTGTCACTTCTTTCCAGGCCTGTCAGGGACAAGTCCTAGTGATGCAGTTTCTCATTACTCACTTTCCCGCCTTCTGTGTGCTAGTCTGGTTTGCAGGGATCCAAGCAAAGAGATATAAACAAAAGCAGTGTACACAACAAATACACCTGCCTTCAACACAGCAGACATAACATTTAGGTCAATTTAGGCTCTGGTGAAGAAACATTCACTTGGTGAAATCATTGTTATATTTGCAGTTGACTTCATCTGCATGCACCAAACAAGTTTGCACACCCTCAGCTTCCTCTCTCTCTCTCATCTCCCTCCCAACAACTTCACAAGAATTTCAAAGAAAAGGCTGGCAACTTGTTGAAAGAACACAAAGACCCTGTCCTTGCTAGCCAGAGAGAAAGTGCTGGTACCTGTCTGTCAAGAACTCGTGGCTTTTCAGTTTGCATATTTCTTGCTAACACTGTTTATCCAGGTAGGACAGATGGGGTGTATCATTTGACAAGCTTACCCCTAAGCTTTTTACAAGAAGGATGATAACAGGTGCAAGATAAGGGATACAGACAAAACCAGGAGTTCATTACAAATACATTTGCATCCAAAGCAGCAGTAGAAGGACTTGGCTTTACTTTATCTTAAAGCACACACTTTATGAATTCCATTCAAATATCCACTGTATTTGCATTTGATACGGTAAGTGTGTCACACTGGACAACAACATGGAACCAAACTGTGTTTCTGTGGGCTTACACTCCTGTGCAAGCGTGGCCATGTAAGTAATCTCTTCTCATAGCAATATGAAGTTTTATGATGGGTGCTGAAAAACTAGAGACAAAATTCTGAGGAGAGTACCTTGTCCCCCAGAGGGCAGGATTTTTGAAGGAACTTGTTACATTAATAGCAAAGGTTTCTCACTTCTGAAGGTCTTATTTTGATCCCAAAGTTGAAGCTGGGCAGTTATGATGCACGAAACACTTGAAAACTTGGCCCCAAGTTCTGCATCCACGTGTTTGTGTGTTCAAAGAATGTGGCACAGCCATGGAGAGGTTCCTGATCAGAAACAATCAGTTACCTACAGCAAAGAGAGGGACTAAGTTGATTAGCTGAAGCTATTCCTTATTCTGAACTTCTCTCTGTAGAAGTCCTATTTTAATCTACTGTCTGAAAAGAGATTAGACTAACCTAACAAAAGACAGGTATCAAAAAGTTGCATAAGACACTGTTTTGCTCACGAGTGTGCATGCAGTCCGAATCAGAAGTAATTGGAAGTTGGTAATATCTGGCTTTTACTTGATGGTGTACGTAAAGCGCGTTGATAGATCCATCTGTTTCATGGGAGTATACCTGAATCCCAGGTAAAACACCAGGAGGCTTGGGAATATCAGATATCAGAGCAGCCATTCCTATTGAGCGCAGTGGCATATGCCCACGGTTGGCAAAGGTGTCAGTGGACAAGGAAAAATTGCTGTTTCCTTCCCCTCTGCAGGACAGCTGCTCCAGCCCAGTCCCGCAGCACAAAGCCAAGGAAGCTTGCAGTGGTTCTCACTCTTCATATCACTGAGACCTTTGTCTCCCACTGCTTTTAGCATACCAGCTTGTACAACCTCATTTGTGCTTGAAACTGGGAAGTGAAAGAGCACAATAATAACAAGAAATAAACAAAAGTTTACCAGCAATTTATCTACAGAGAAACATAACAAAAATTAAAAATGGAGTAGCAAATGAAGATGAAACCTCTTCACTGCAATGTCCTTTGGGACAGCTTTTCATCTACTTCATAATTAAAGACTGAGATGTTTAAAGCAGGAAAAATGGGGAAAATGTTTTAAAGTGGCCTAGTATTTATTAGCACACAGATTAATGTATTATTCTTTGGCCAGGACTTAAATGACTGCCATTAAACTAATTTTCTTAGTGTTCTCCTTAAGCAAAGATTTTTGGTTGAATACTTTCAGTAGTTCACGTAAAAAAAACTGCATACACCTGTTCACTGTGGCATGGAACTCAACAGTAAACACTATCATTAGTACACACGGATTTTTCCTTAACTCTGATATAGGGATTAATCCAGGATTATTCAGAAAAGGAAAATGAGAGGGAAAATATATCCTTGGCCATGTGAGTGTAGAGAACTGTCAGATCACTTTCTGCTCTCATGGGTAGAGATGAGGGATCCCAGTGACTGTCCTCTATATCCCAATTAACACCCCAATCTCCAATCACTAGATATTCTGTGGGAGATCTCTCCTCTTCCTGCTCTGTTCTCCTCACATGAAGACTTTTGTGTCTGTATATGTAGACTTCCTAAACTTCAGCCTCTGTTTGCCCAATGGGACAGCTGAGGGGCTCTTTTTCTCATTTCTCTGTTGACAAATTGTACCATCTGGATGTTCTTATAACAACGGTGGGCTATAACTGATCAGTATTTCTTTGACACAGAACTTGGGGCTTTTTTCCAGAAATGCCAGGTTAGAGTAATAACTGAACTATCTCTGCCTAAACCAGCCATTACCATCACTAGCACTGCTGCTGAAGGATTTCAGAGTTTTGTCTGAGGAGTCAGTTATTTAATAAGAAGCACAAAATATTTAATAAGAAGCACACATCAGAGTGGTGGTCACCTTTCAGCTTCTGAGAGAAATATTGAAAAAGGTGATGGAATGTGCTTTTTAACACAGTGAGATAATGAAAAATAAGTTTGTGGATGACTCTTGCGAAGCCTCAATTTTCATCTACAGTGTTAAAAACCTGCTGAAACATTAAGCCAAATAGTTACTCCCACTGAGCTAGAGACACAGAAAGCTAACTTACTAGAATCTATACAGTCTTGAGGAAGATTTTCAATAATTACACATGACACTTGAAATATTTGTTTAAAGAAAAAAGAAGTACTTTAATAAGAACAGTAAAGGTACAGAACAATAAGAAACAAATGACTGAGAACAAAGTCAGGATTCATATTTTATATAAACAACCCGTTTATTCTCTTCTTACTAGGAGTTTAAATCAGTTTAGCACCCTTTTTGTTCAGAGACTAAAAAAAAAAGTTAATATTTTATAAGATTTATTTATAATACCCTTGAGGTTTAGAGTATGTTTATGTAACCCTTCTGCCAGGAATTGGCAGCAGCTGAAAGAACTGGATTCGTTTATCTAGGGGTTCTCCCTGAAAACTTAAACAACAGCAGTTTCAGCCTCCACCCAAAGCTAAATGACCTTCTTTGGGTGCCCTGACAAACAATAAATCCTGCTCAAGGCATAGCAAGGGTTTAAAACAAGGTTCGGAGTTTGAAGACAGAACGAACTTTAGACATGAGAAAAACGGAAGAAGAAAGGCTCAGAGTAAACCCACAAGGGCTATCAATCAAGAAAATAAATAATGTTAAAGTGTGATCCCTAACCTCCTTCTCCTCCTCGTCTCTGTGACACAGAATAAAGGCTTGCTCTGATTTCCAAATAGATGCCTTGTCCCTTGAATATCACTGCCCTCTCAAAACTCTCCCTGTATTTGCTGGCATGGCTTCACTTTGCAGCTAAACTAATGAACATATGTATTACTGCCCACAACCCAGGAGAGCCCACCCTTTCCCCAGCCCACAGCCCCTTGCTCAGCTGACCATGCAGTGAACTAATTGAAGGCACCAAACTGCCAGAAAAGGAACTCATGAAAAAAAAAAAGTGAGCAGTGGATGTGTCTCTGCTGATTTAACTCCCTGGACTATAAAATGAAGATCAAAGTTTGCACCAAGGAAAAGGATGGCACGGCTGGGGATATAAAGAAGAGCCAGACTGCTGTTGTGCCTCTTCTCGCAAGAGCTAGATTGAGCTAGTTACTAATAGGTTGGGCTGGGGTAGTTTTAAGATGTAACTGCTTTTAATCATACTGGCATTTTGTATGAATCTGCTGTCTTATCCTCATATAGGCCAAATTTTGAAGCAGCTCTTCTGTCCATGACTACATGGCTGACAGAGCCATTCTGTTTCTAGATGAAATCCAGCCAGCCTGTACAGTGAGGAACCCCTCTGCCAGCTAAGAGGAGGAAATAGGGCTTCTGCTGCAAAGCTTAAACAGAATTTACCAAGGATGGAGCCCTGGGGCTAGTTTTTGCTGCCTGGGCAGAACTGCTCTGCCTTTCTGCCTCACACAGCACACCAGCCTGAGGCTCTTCCCTGTCCCACAGCTGCTCCTGTGCCACACTGCCCAAAACATGGAGGCTTTTACAATTCAGCTTCCTTGAGGTTTTTGGGCAACAGGTTTAAAAACTTAATCACAGAATCAATTAGGTTGGAAAAGACCTCTTAGACCATTGAGCCCAATCTAACAAAACACCACATCAATTAGACTAAGGCACTAAGTGCTATATCCAATCTTTCCTTAAATATCTCTATGGACAGTGACTTCATCACTTCTCTGGGCATCCCATTCTAATGTCTAATCACCCTTCCTGTGAAGAAATTTTTCCTAATGTCCAACCTAAACCTCCTCTGCCACAGCTTATGCCAATTTCCTGTTGTTGTGTCATTTGTTCCCTCGNGGGGCCATGGCCATGGCGGGCAGCATGGCGGGCAGCATGGCGCGGGCAGCGCTGCGGCGTGGTGGGATCGGCCACCGCCTGGCGCGGCCGCCGGCGCTCGGCGGGAGAGCGGCGGCGGCGGGCTGGAGCGGCCCGGCGGCCGGAGGAGCGGTGCAATACTGCGCCGAGCTGGTGCGGTGAGTGCCCGCCGCGGGAGCCTGCAGGCGCGGGGGTGCGCGCTCCGCAGAGCCGGGCGGCGAGTCCGGCCTGGGAAAGCTCGGCAGCGATTCCCACCCAGCAAAAACGCTGACGAGTTCCCGGAAAGGATGACTGGGATTGCCCGGGCCGCCCTCGGACTCTCTTGGCCCTGAAAATAGCCCGTGTGGCCGGCGGGACCACACCGTGTAGGGAGCGTGGAAACCAGGCGCATATTTAGGCCGCGTGGATGATTCAACCTGCACACATAATCTCTGTTTAGTTTGTGTTGGAAGGGGCCTTTGGAGATATCCAGTCCAACCCTCCGCCCANCCTCCTCTCAGGCAGTTATACAGAGCACTAAGCTCCCCCCTGAGCTTTTCTCCGGGCTAAACGCCTTCAGTTCTCTCAGCTGCTCCTCATCAGACTTGTGCTCCAGACCCTTCACCAGCTCCATTGCTTTTCTCTGGACGTGCTCCAGCACCTCAATGTCTTTCTTGTAGTGAGGGGCCCAAAACCGGACACAGCACTTGAGGTCTGGCCTCACCAGTGCCGAATACTCTCACTGCCCTGGTCCTGCTGGCCACACCACTGCTGATACATACCAGGATGCCGTTGGCCTTCTTAGCCACCCGATCACACGCTGGCTTACGTTCAGCCAGCTACCGACCAACACCCCGAGGTCCTTTTCCGCTGGGCCTTTTCCACCCGCTGTGCCGGAGGAGTGGAGGGATTCGCCTCGGGAGGCGCTGGAGGCTGAAGCGCGAGCGGCCCGCGCCGGGCGCCATTCGCAGCGCACAAAGGGCCGCGCGCCCCCACAGCGTCCCGGCNACCTAGAACAGGTTACACAGGAACGTATCCAGGTGGGTGTTAAATGTGTCCAGAGAGGGACACTCCACGACTTTCCTGGGCAGCTTCCCATGGCGATACCCGCCCCTTCATGGCTGCTTATCTTCAGAAGTATTGAACGTTCTTGTTTCCTTGTATGGGTGTTTTGGAGAGTGAAATCACCGACGTGGATATGTAAAAACATTGGGTGTTCTCAGATCTGAGAAATGGCCGTGCTTCCTGAGTGCTCCTTGGAAAAATGGGTCAAGCAGAGGACATCTGACACCTAGAGCAGCTCAGTACCTTCTCTATCCTAAACGCAAGAGGAAGGCTATGTTTCCAAAACATTCTTTTCTTCATGCTCCAGGAGGAGCAGGAGTGCAGTCAGACACTTCCAGGTCGGGCCACTTTTCCTTCTTGGATTCTGGGCCTTCAGTGATGTGTAGGGCCCCTTGGCCGCTTTGTAGTTCCCAGGAATTCAGTTCTTTGTAAAGTAAGATGTTAAATAAGTCTCTTAGTAAAGACCTACGTAATTTCTCTTTGGATGCTGTTGTTCCAGGTGATTGACAAAAGCTGGGAGAAGGGTTCCATGTGTGTATAGAAAGAGTGGAACAGCATTATCTTCTCCAAACTGGTGCTTGTAAAAAGACAGAAAGCTGTATGTGGTCTGCAGTCATGTCTGAGGTAGGAAAACTAAGGGAAAGAAATGGGACAATCTTAAATGTTCAGTGCAGCACCAAGAAGCTGACCTGTACAGATGCACCAGAATGCACAGCCATGTTGCATTTTTCATGATTTTCAGAATACAGCTTTCTTATCGTAGTTATTCTGCCCGGGATTCGTTTCCCTGATACTCAGGAGACCAGAGGCTTTGTGTACAGCTTATATACAGGTAAAGTTAACATCTGCAGGTGAAATGTTTCCAGTAGCAAGCAATTGTGAACAGAATAGTTAGGTTCCGATGAGATGGTAGAATTAAAACTTTTTTTATGTGTATTTTTGTTAAATGATAAAACGACTAATTAGAAAAATACACAAGCGTTCAAAATAGTAAAATGAAATGTAGTTATGCTTTTGGCATAATTTAATTGAAGCTGCTGTTCCCAGTAGTTCAAATATTGCATGGAAATAATAATTATAAAAAATAAGTGGAGGAATTATTATTCAAACAGAAATAAAACACTTGGAGCAAGTGTCAGCAACTCCCTAGTTCTAAATTTGAGTCTCCAAACATTAGGAAGTACAACTGAGTTATGCTTTAATAATGTATATTTGTATATATGTTTTTGCAGTATAGAAGATGCCCTTTCTCTTTGATCTTCCTTTTTTTATTAAACAACTAAATTCACTTCAACCTATTTGACTAAAAAAATGTTTTCCTTATAGGTATGTTTTATGTCTCTTACTGTCAGTGATGCCTGGTCTCAAAGAGAAGCTTGTGGATTTATTGCTTTATTATAAATTCATTATATAGAAAGTCCAGTTATGACCGTTACTAATTTTTCATCTGTCTATGGGTTTATATGTAAGTTTATACTTATTTGAAAACTGAAAAAACTCAATGTGTGACTTAAGGTCATTCCGTCCTTTCTACATTCCTTACACTGATACATGAAGAGTGGAACATGATCTGCAGCAATACCAATTTTATTTTACTGAAGTTTAATGGATTTTCTGCACTAAATTTTTAAGCTTGGGATAATTGGAAAAAAACAACCAAAACCCCACCATGTCAACACCATTATCAGAGGGAAGACAATTTTCTCTATTGTGTTGCTGCATGCTTTGTGTAACGTATTTCTTTGTTTCCTTTCTGAAAGTAGAGGTGTATCTGTGTTGTGTGAGCAATACAAACAGACTGGAACTGGGAAAATGTGGCTGTAAACCATGCAGCTATGTCTAGGGTTGACAATACTGGGTATTTTTACAATTAATCTTGAAAAAATATTAGGTTTTGAGCTGATAATACTTTTCAGAAAGTGTCTTAACTGAGGGAAGTTTAATGTATTTGTTCTGTAGTATGAAGGTGTCCTTTAAAGCCTACTACAACTCAAAAGTGTTAATTTTTTTGATTGATATTTCTGTATTTGCATCAAGGTCAAAAAGAGTTTGACAACAATTGTGGAAACTAAGCATTTGCTAGTTTTCAGCTGCTGTGTATTGTAGGGTTAAGCATCTCTGTTAAACTTCACTTCCTTTTTGTTTGATGTTAAAAGTAGCAACCATAATAAGCCTTAGGTTTAGTTTGGCTTTCTATTTTAAGATCATATTCAAAAGAAATATGAGTACATGCAAGAACAGCAAACTTAATGAAAATGAGTACATATGTTTTCCTTGACAACCTGCTTCTCCACTCTCCAGGCCAAACTTGGGAGTCCATCTTGTTCTAAGGAAGAATTGGGTTTCAGACTTACCAGAAAGTACAACAAAAATGTTGTTCAAAAGCAGTTTAGCTTTTCAGAGGCATTCAGGTGTTTTTGTTAGCTGGAGTGATTTTGTAGTTCATGATTCTGAGCACTGTGTTTTTAATTTTGTGGCACACCCACGTGGCCGAACGAAGGCACATCACTCCGGGTTGGCAACGAGTTACCTGCAGCGAAACTGCCAACTCCCAAGATTTTATGGTTTGGATATAGTTGCCAGTAAACAAAAACTTAATGGTTAGGCAAGTGCTCTTCTGCCAAGCTCCAAAACACAGTCTTTTAAAGAAATGTGGTTTCATGTTTGGAACAGAAATCTGCAAGTCGGACAATCTGGATTCTATTTGCAGTTCTGCCACAGCCTTGCTTCATCCCTTTAGCCAGGTATCTTGAGATGTAGATTTCAGAGGTGCACTGGAAGTTCAGACAGCCTGTCCTCTCTCTTAGAATTGGTCTTATTTTAAAACAAGCCTAAAAGCTGCTACTTTTGCAAAGTCAGAGTTTTGAGCTATAACTTACTGTGACTCTTTCAGGAGTTCTGTGCTAAGCAATAGCACAGCCAATTGACTTAGAGCTATAAATAACAAATGTGCATTTTGATTCTTTTATAGGAAGCGTGACTATGAAGGGTTTCTGTGTTCTCTGCTGTTGCCTGTGGAATCTCGAACCTCTGCTTTTGCCTTGAGAGCCTTCAATGTGGAACTGGCTCAGGCAGGTATTAAAATACATTTGTGAACTCTGGAAATTTAAAATAACAATTTTGATATTCTAGATTACACTTGTAAGTACTCTTTCTGTAGTAGGTGGTGTTTTGCCAGATTAACTTTTATACAGTCAAGGGCCATGAATAAATAGTGCAGTACAAACCTCCAGTTTTGAATAGCCCATGGAAATGACAAAGATGTGGCAGTTTCAGTTCGAAACTGAGTGGAAACACCAATTTTGTATAGTGGTTTTGGTTCACCAAGTTAAGATTTCCCCAATTTTGAGATTTTCCAGCCAATGCCGTGATGAGAGTGGTGGGTTTTAGTGCTGGCCAATCACCCATGCACTCACTTCCAGCTATGATATAGGAGGATAGGATTAGAAGACAGGCAAAGCAGGCTCAAACCTTTAGAAGGGTATAAAGAAAATTTTATTAACAGCAACTAAAAGAAAAAAAGTAGTAAGAATCAAAACAAACCCTTCAGATCGCTTCTCCTCTCTCCCAAAACCTTTTCTTTTCCACTGACAATGTAAAGAAACAAAACCTAAAGTTTCCAGTCAGTTTACCACCTCTAAAATAGTCTTTCTTCAGTTCACCTAGGAAGGGAAGTCCCTCTTGTTAATGTTATGGAGACTTCTCCACAAGAGGAAAGACAGTTCTCTTGTGGCTCTCAATTTCATCGTGAATAACAGCCGCCTGGGGAAACATGCAACCCTGAAAGTCCCTCCCATTTTCCACAAGCCTTCCCTCAGCTTGCTTATGTTGACTTACAGGGTGTTGTTTTAAAGATGAGTTGTTCAAAGGCAAAAGTTCTCATTATCTATTTCTAAAATCATCTTTGTCCTTAGGAACAGAGATCATCTTCTCCTGGGGGCACAGGACTACTCTTCTCTCTTTCTCTGTTCAAACTTCTCATGGGATCACAGCTACTTTAACATCTGCTTACTCTAGCGTGGAGGCCTTTGCTCGATATCAATTTGAACCCTTCATCTCCCCATAGTTTCATGCGTTATAGGGAAAAAGAGTCTTTTTCTCCATAGCTTACAAGAGGATTTCAGCCCCAAGATCAAGGCATCTCCTCAGCCCTCCCATCTGGGACTTGACTTCTTCACTGACCTCAGTGTCTTCATGTTGTTCCTTTACATGCTTCCGTCTTGTTCCTTTCTCTCACTCAAGGGAGGACTGAAGCACTGAAAGGGTTGACATGTCACCTGGGCCCTGTAAATGGTTTCCTGACCTGCTGGTAAATTGTGGTGGGAGTTGCGGCTGTGTCAGGATCGGCTTCATGGTTGTCTTTAGTTTTCTCTGCGTTCAGTTCCTGCCGCAGAGCCGCTCTGCGTGGGCTGCAGGGCTCCCTCTGGTCTCAGCTGCATGATCCTCGTGTGGCGGCCGCGCTGGCAGGGGGGACCTGATGGCAAGATCTTAACAACCACGGCTGGCCCTGCTTCGGCCAGGGCTCCGCAGCCTCCCCTGCCTTCCTGCCTGGCAGCTGCTGGGGCTGCCTGGCCAAGATGGGGCTCGGAGTCCCCTGGCACCCCCAGAGAGGGGTCCAGCCCCACCGCCCTGCCCCCTGCAGGGCCACCCGGCCTGGCCGGGACAGGGGCCTGCAGGCCGTGTTATCTGGTTATCTGTCCCCAGGACGGAAGCAAAAGAGAGCTTTCCCGGGATTTTCATCTTTAACATGTGTTTTTCACAGAGGCGTGTTCAGCTTCCCAGTGGTTCCACAGACTGTCAGTTACACAAAAAGCTTTTGCATCACTTCCCTAAATTTCTCCCCTGCCAAACCATGACACCAGCCTGCACTATTATTTTGTGTATGTGTATAATTTTTATAACTTTTTTCTTTATGCATTTTAAAATTGAATTATAATAAAGAGGCAGTGGTTCTTGATACTGTTATGTGATTGCATCTAAATCCTGGCTTCACATGCAGTTAATGGGTAAAGTGCACCTAAATCCTGACGGTAGAAGGTTGGTCAAAAAATGGGATGCTATAATCAGGACCAAGTTTTGTTGGCAGAAGCAAGGTGATGAAAAGGCTGCAGGAGGGAAGTTTGTTGTTAGAGAGTTGTGGGAGAGGAGTGGCCGCAGTCTCTCCGATTTGCTAGGTGGCCAGAAACTGCCAGTGCAACCAGGAAAGTTGGCAGTGCTTGCCAGAAAGGAGTGATCCAGGAAATTAGCTGACCAGGCAAAACCCCTGACCAACTTCTGTAGGCTGTGCTTCTGGCAACCTGTGGTGTGCCCTCCCTCTCTGCTGTCATCACTGCTTTTTTTCCTTCAGGGAACAAAGCTAAAGTGAGGGTTCCTCAGCACTTAATCTCTGTGGGTTTTTAAATTGGGTTGTGGTGAAGATTTCGCATTTACTCTATGTAGTGTTCCTAAGCTTTACAAGGAATAAATGTCAGTTCGGAATTTAGCTCTTTCTTTGTTGAGTTTGACTATGTCCTGTGTCTGTCTTTTCAGCATAAATAGACCAAGTGTCTTAAAGACCCTGAATTTCACTCCACATGTGTCCTTTCCAGATTAAAGACTCCATAACTCAGAAGACGACAGGTTTGATGCGGATGCAGTTCTGGAGGGATGCTGTGGAGGCAATATACGGCGATAACCCACCACATCAGCCTGTTGCTACAGAACTGTGGAGGGTAAAGTATACCTTTCTTGTCCTAAAATTTGCTTTAATATTACTGTGGGAAATAATGTCAGTGTTTTGTATCTGCTGTGCTGCACCCGTTCCAACCAACAACACTGTTTACAGCACAAATCCAGAACACAGCGCTGTAAAAGTGCTGTGAAGAAAATTAACTCTATCCCAGCCAAAACCAGTAGAGTATTCAGATATAAGTAATTTGGATTCTGGGATACCAATTGCAACCCTCTCCAGTAGCTAAGACTACCAGTCGTACTCCTTTCTCAACAGAAAATGGATTTTGAAGTAGAAGAAGAAGAATGGTCTTTGGTGAGGTTTCACCTCAGGTATGATTCCTGTAAAGGAAGACTGATGTGATACAATCCAAACAGAACTGCTTGCAAAATAATATGATGAAAAATGATTCAGAAAGTATTTTTAGGAGCTCTGATAGCTCTGAGCACTGCAGAGCACTGGAGTGAACTAACAATTCAATGTGACTTGGTGACTTTTGTGGTCAAGGTGGGATTTTATTTCCATATTTCAGCAAATATCCCAAGAGTGACCTGTTTGAAGCCCATGACTTCACAAATGTCCAAGAATGTCATTGCACTTTTTAGAAAAAAGGATTTGGAAAGACACCTGAACTCGGAAGTATTGCAGGGCCGTTAATAGAATTAACGTGTCTTTGCACAGCATATTTTATGTATATTCCTTTGTTGCTATTGAGTTTATATGAGGACAATGTGATTTTCCAGAATTCGTAACTTAAGTTATGATACTTAAATGTGTTCCTGAAGTTTTGTATATCCCAGAATACTTGCATTTGGGTTCCAAATTTTTATGCACTAGTAAAGTAGATAAATAGCCTTTAATTGTATTTCTAGAATTATTAATAGCTCAGCTCTTGGTGACTTTAATATAAACTTAGGCAGCAACTGTATGATGCCTGGTCTTAGTTTTCTGTTTATTTTGAACGTATGAAAAGTGAGACCTAATTCTCTGTTAACTTCTGTGGAAGAAGCCAGTTTTTCAAACTTCGAAGAAATGAGGACCCATGTGTTTGAATAAAGTAATGGATGTAATGTACAAATTGGGTAATTTAGCATAGTTGAGTTTGGTCCTTTAAGCCTTGACCTGTTAGATTTCAAGGATTTCATTTACAAAATGGTACTTGAGGTGAACAAATGAGACTGAAAACTGATATTTGTAGTTATAACTTAAAATTTGCCTTTTCACGTACCAAGTACTGTCTCAAGCAGAATTTATAGAATCAACAAGATCTAGTCTTGTCAAACCTTGAAAAAATATTTACTAATATGATGGAAGTAAAGAAGAAGTTGAAAGCGAGCAATAAGAACTAAATCGTGAGAAATCCCCTCTGTAAATTTTGTTTATAGATGTTCTTATGTGTGATTGTAGCCTTTCTGACAATGTATTCTGAAAAATTCAAAGTGTGGAATTTAGAGGATTGAAGGTAAGTTGATAGAATGCAGTGGCACAGGAAGGAAGTCAAATATAAGACAAGAATCAAAAGAAGATTCCATGAATATGAGATGCTGTGAGATACTTTTTTAAACAAACCCATAATATTAATTGTATCGCTTTGTTAGCATTTTTTCTTTACATATTGGTATGTTGTGCTGATATTTTCTTGAGAATTTACAGGGGAAATACTTTTATGCTGAACTCTGGAGGAAATGGTTCTTTTTGGAAAGTGAACATAGTTGTCTGCAAATATTTTGTGGAAACATATGACTCCAAGAATAAATTAATTTCAAAAACGTTTTTAAAGAAATGCTTTTAATTAGCTGGTATGATGTCTGGTGTTTCATTTTCTGTGTGCAGCAACTTGCAGTAAATGCCAGTTGAAGATTTTTATATTTGAAGAAGATTCTCATTTTCCACTGGCATGCCACTTTGATTTAACCCAGTGAATACAATTTTTATATTAAATACCTAAAATGTATTTCAGCCTTCAGAATGCAGTACTACCATCACTTCGTATGCATTAACGTGGAGGTTTTATTTGATAATTTTCAGGCTGTCAAGAGGCATAACTTGACTAAAATGTGGTTCATGAAGATCATAGATGAAAGAGTAAGTTTACCCTTCAGAGTCTGATTCTGGCTTTAGTCATATTTGGTTTTTCTTTTCCATATTTTTTTATGTTTGTCTGTAAAACAAAAGCTTATGTAATTTTCCAGACAATATTATTTCTCTTTAAAAATGATACTGCTACATTTTTTTAAATTCTTCCTTGATGTTACTCTTCATAGTTTTGTTCTTTCTGCCAAAATGGCTAATAGAGTCCTTTGTTTATTTTTGTCTTAAATTGATGTAGTTTGTGAGTTCACATGGATATAAAATCTCAAAAATGAAATGACCTGTCTGAACCCTTCTGCCACACTTTCATGCTACTGCTAATCATGGCTGTGGAGTTTTTTCTAAGCAATGGTGTAAACTGGAGCATTCAAATCACTTGAAGTTTAAAATAGCCACCTTTTTTCCTGGGAAAAAAACAAGATTAAGAATATCACTGGTACAGTAATGTTGCTACAAACTGTGACACTAGGACAAGAATGAAAAGCAGAGTGCAGGAATTTTCTAAGATAATTTTGCTGCTAAAGTAAGTGTCTCGTGAAGCTATAATTTGAGTGAATTGATAGTCAGTTACTTGCAGAGGGTTATTGCTATGAAAGATTTCAGACTTTCTTAGTATTAAGACTATTTTAGTCTTAAGAATGGTATGTTTTAACCACAGAAACCACTAGGACAGGAGGAATGCTGGAGGATGTTACAGTTTTGGGTGTATTTTATTATTTTGGGTGTATTATTTCTTAGCACCACTAAGTTGTTCAGAGGGCTGGAGCATCTCTCCTGTGAAGACAGGTTGAGAGATTTGGGGCTGTTGATTCTGGGGAAAAGAATGCTCTGGGGAGACCTTAGAGCACCTTCTAGTACCTAGGAGGGGCTTGCAAGAGCTGGAGAGGGACTTTTGATAAGGGCATGTAGCAGTAGGACAAGGAAGAATGGCCTTGAGGTGAGGAAGGGTAGGTTTAGATTAGACCTGAGAAAGAAATTGTTTACTGTGGGGATGGTGAGGCACTGGAACAGGTTGCCCAAAGAGGTTGCAGGCTCTCTGTGAGGTGTTCAGAGGTTGGGTGGACCTCTGAGCAACCTGGTCTGGTGGAAGGTTTACATGTCCATGGCAGGGAACTTGGAGCTAGATGATCTTTAAAGTCCCTTCCAACCCAAACCACTCTATGATTCTTTGAATCTATTGCTTTTTACGTGACTTTAACACTTCTGTGCATTTCATAGTTTTGTTTTATGTTTTTAAAAACCACATTTATCTAAATTTCTCTCTGCTTCAGATGCAAATTAAATACTAAAATTGACAACCCTATAATGTAAAAATACCTTATAATGTTTTATTTTGACTGTTTCTTTTTTTATGGAGAATTCTGATTTCATATTACTGCAGAAAGTTGTATTTGCTCCTTGGCTGCAATTGAACATAGTTATTTGTTAGGCTTGCTATAAGCTTTAATGACTGCTTCAATCTGAGTTTATACTCTCTCTCTGTCTCTCAGTTTTGTCCTTTTCTGATTTTGGTGGTGCATTGGGTTGACGTGACTGTAGTAATAAGCCTGTACAAACAGCAGTTATATTTGCATTCTACTGAAGCAACCTGTTTATATTCCAGGAGAAGAATTTGGATGACAGGGCGTACCGTAACATCCAGGAGCTCGAAACATATGCTGAGAACACCCAGAGTGCTCTCTTGTACCTCACCTTGGAAACACTGGGTAGGTGTTCTCCCCTTTCTGGGTTTTGCTGATGACTCATTAGTACAAGTACAATATTAACTGATAATTCAAAAAGTCCTTTCTTTTCCTACTGGAGTTTAATTTCAGTAAGAGTTGTCCTAGGTGGAACTTCAGATATCTTTTGAATGCTGAACCATAAATGTGGAATTGTAATGCAGCTGTCCTAGATCTTGGTGCTTTCCTTCTAAGCTGCTCAGTGCAGAGCTCATTGAAGTGCAGTTTCCCAATGTTCTTTGTTGCTTTGTTGCTTTGTTTTCTCCCTTCTTGCTCCTTTTATAGAATGTGGTAAATTCAGTTCTTCACTGTATTTCGATTGTCCTAATTGTCAGAATACAAAGTGCTGTAGGTATCCTGCAGCTGTTGTTCTATATTGCAGTGATGGACACTGATTGTCTTGAAACAGCAACTTCCTAACCTGTAAACTTCCTTTGGTGATGTTGTAAATTTGCGTCTGAATCCTCTCCTCTTCCTAGAAGAAGGTTAACTATCAATAATTGAAGAGCTAGGAAAAAATGCAACAAAGACAATCCCTGTGACCAAGAGCTGCTGTCTGTGTCATGTCCAATGTAAGAGCCACAGACTGGGAAAGAACTGTTCATTTGTAGTGAAGAAAAGGGTAATTTTCATTTAGGTGTTTGTTGCATTATGGAAGTATTCCCAATATGAGCTAGGATGTAAAAAAAAGTGAAAATTATTATTATTATGTAGTGTTTAGTATTGTAGTAGCAATATTTTCCTCTTGCTTATCAGACTAATCTGATGAAAGGCAAATACTGATGTTAAAAGTTTAAAAAAAATAGAAAAAAGAGAAGTAAAAAGAGAGAAATGGTGAGTACATTGTTCTTTGGAAGAATTGAGGAACTTATTTCTTAACATCTGATGTTTGCTTCCTCAGTAGGAAATCAGTGAAATGTTGACAAATGTCTTTCTGAACTTCCTATTGAAGAAATGTAGGAATATGAGAAATGCCACTGTCTTCCATTCTGAGAAATCCTGCATAAGTTCAGTCATGCTTGGATCACTCACTCCTTGTACAAATCAGATAAAACTGTTTTTGAAAATCTGTATGGAGACTTTGGATATTTTAAGTGTTCTATTGTCATATTTAACTTCTGTTAAATATAAAAATGTAACAAAATACTTAAGCAAAAGTCTCCTTCACTGCATATTAAACAGTAAACTTTTGTTATTTTTGTCCCCCACAAATGGAGAAACGAATCAAATACAGCCCCTCTCTTGGTGTTGCCCATCAGCAGTGTTTTCTAGACTAGGTGGATCTGGTTTCATTCAGGTCATGCTTGCTAAATTTCTTGTGCTTTTTAGACTCCCTATTCCTGACCAGTCTCCTGTTCTATCTCTCCCAGTGTGTACTCCCAGTACTAGTGCTGTTTTATTCTTGCTGATTTCAGGTTATTTCTTTTATCGAGCTCATTTTGACTGCTAATCCTGTCGTCCAAAGTCCTGGTACTTCCTCTCAACTTCTGTCATTTAAAGATACTAATATTTGTGCTCTCTAACTAATTACCTAAGTAGTTAGTAAATTATATCCATTGATTCCTCCAAGCCACACTTTTCTTTCTGCTGCCATTGCCAAAATCAGTCCCTGTAGTGTGAGTATAGTCACTCTTTCACAGAGGATTCTGAGACCCACTGAAGACCCAGACAGGCTTCTGCAGTGAATCTGGTCCCCCCAGTGTTATTTCCAGATGTCGGTTAGGCTTGTTGATCTGTAATTGTTGTATCCTCATTTCTTTCTTTGTAGAATGCTTCTTCTGTTAAGAGTTTTTATAAATTTTAATTTACATTTTCATTTTATCCCAGCTCAGCTTTATAATCAGTCTAAGCCAAGCTTGTATGGTCTTGCCATGAAGAGCAATGATGCCGCTCTGCCTGACTCATCTCCCTCTTTCAGTTCTCACAGTTGTGTGACTGTGCAGTAACTAGCATTAGTTTTCTGTTGTTTTGGTGATCTGATTTGGCTTGCCTCATTGCTCCTGACAGCACAAGGGAGGGAGCAGAAATATGATGTTTGGGGGGTAAAGCATAGAATCAGTCTCTTTGACTTCACTACACTGATGAATCAGCTGCAGCTAATCATGAAACCACACTGTAAGCATTAATGCTTGTCAGGAATCTCACACTTATTGAAATGACTTTTTCTGGCAGGAAAAGCAGTTCTTGGAATACTGTTATCCTGGGAGAGGATATGCCAATGAAAATGAGTTTGTGTACCAGTGTGTTATATCTGGATAGGTCCTGCTCTGCTAAGTATATCATTTGCCGATACTGCAACAAGAGACATCTTGCTTCTGAATGTGGACATGAATGAATTTTCCTACTGTTTTGCACCTTTGAGATGAGATTTCAAGGCAGCTTATGCACATGGATAGTTCTATCATGGACCAATGCACGTAGCTTTCCTAAAGTATGACTGATACGCATCAGAGAAGACCAAACCCCTCAAAAGGCCTGACTGTATGTTTCTAAACATACTGTTTCTGCAATTTTAGGTGTGAGGGACATCCATGCTGACCATGCAGCCAGTCACATTGGGAAAGCACAAGGCATAGTTACCTGTTTAAGAGCAACTCCATATCATTGTACAAGACAAAAGGTCTTTCTTCCCATGGACATTTGTATGTTGGTAAGAGAACCAAATAGTCTGGAATTGAACAGTGTAGTTTTTCTAACGGTTTCTCAAGGCTAAATAGGAGATCCTAATTTATTATGCCAGAAAGAAATGGTATGTTTTTTCTTTATTTTTACTCATTCTGCTGTGGCCTGCTAATTGTCACGGTTTTATATCTTTTGGGAAGTGAGAGGAATGATCTTCAAGAAACTCTAGATTTCTCTTTGGGGTTTGTTTGTTTGTTATTATTAAATGTATTAATAGTTTAGGTTTCAGGAATTTTTCCAATAATGTTTAAAAAATGCATGTATGGAATGGGTCCTGGGGGTTTGTGTTTTGGGGTTGGGTGTGGGTTTTTTTCTTTATTTTCTTTTTCTAAGGAAAAGAAAACAAAAGGAAACACTGTGAGATATTTTACTTTGAACAATCTTCTTGTGCTTCTCTTTTTTACCTTTTTATAATGTGCTGGTGGTTTGTGGAATTTTTTCTGTTCCATATTTTACAGTTATAGGCCTATATTCTGTACATTTTGTAGGAGATGGTATAGCGCTCCAGTTTAAACTGTACATTAAATTTGCATTGGAATTTAGCAGATCTTGCAGTTTAGGTAAAATGAGATTAAAGCTCAGAATTTTTCATTAATGCTCCATGGGTTAATCTGTAGGCATCTCAGATATAGTCCTTCATTTCCACTCTTTATTAAATGCTGTCCTTTTTCAGCTTATCCAAATTTATGCAATTATGGTGATGCCTAAGGTGGTTGTGTTAGTATTTTATTAACATAATTTCAATACAGTTAAAAGTTTCTATTGGAAGTTTAGTAATGTAGGTAGCTGCAAAAAATGTAGATATTAATATAGGTCAGGGTTATAAGACTGCAGAAAGGAATTACACTCTCCTTTCACCCCTTCTGGGGGTCCCATGTTATGGGAGGCCTTCCAAGTTTTCAGCTTTTCAAACATAGCCTGAAAATTCAGTTATTCCTTGCCATGGAAGGTGTTCTGCAGTGAAACTGTAAAAACAGCTTGTATCCCTTCTGTGCAGACAATCTTGTAAGCATTTCAGCTGCTGGCAAGAACGGTGGAGTTCTCCTGAAGTCTGTACCTCCTGAGAAGCTTTTCTGCCCACCTTCATACAGCTCTCACATGCCTGAGTGTTGTTGAGAGGAGTGGGCAACTGGTGCAGTTCTGAATATGCCGTATTCTGTCTTAACATTGGTTGCTATAGTTGAAGAATAAGTTTGGAGTTACCTTTTTGGGGTTTGGAAGGGCTCTTTTCTGGTGCTTCTGGGTTTGGTTGGTTGGTTGGTTTTTGGAAATGGGCTTGTTGGTTGGTTTGTTGGTTGGTTGGTTTTTTTGCAAGCCTGGGATGTGCACACAAATCCCAAGATTCAAAAGCCAGCATGGCTTCTGTGGTAGCTGTTACTAGCTTTCTTCTGCTTAATATTGATTATTGGATTATGGTTTTAGAAATTGGGTATCTAAACTGATCTAAATCCCCCAAATGTTGAAATCTGACTTTATCTTACTGACCACAAAATTTTAGGAAACAAACTTGTGCAGAGAGTGTGTACCAACTGTTCTCTTTGTTCTCTTGATTTTTTTTTCCAAGTGTCTGACCACAAAAAGGGAATTAAAAAAATGAGAGAGCAGTGGTAGAACACTTAGGCTGTTTTAGTCTTTAGTCCTTAGCTTTGTTGCTGGGACAGGTTTTTGAGAAAGCAAAAATGAAACTTGATATTTTTAGAGGTTTTTTTCTCTTTTTTGATTTTGGTTTTTCCTTCCTATGTCTAGCATGGAGTTTCACAAGAGGATTTCATAAGAGGCAAGCAAGAGAAAAGTGTGAGAGATGTAATTTATGACATCGCCAGCCAGGCCCATATTCATCTAGAACATGTGAGATTCCTTTCCTTTTATTTATCTGAATAAACATAACCGATGCTAGTCTTCACAAAGCATTTGTTGTTAGAAAACTTAAAGTGCATACTTAATTTCAAATATTTTGCCTTTTATTATTTTGAGAGTTTACATTAAGAAAACCCCACCAAACTAAAGGTTCAGATATTACAACTACTTCTGATGATTATCATCTTTATGTACAGGAGGTAGTTTACTCACAGCCAGGTCCAATTTCATATATATAAATTCTGCCTAAAATAATTATTACTGCAAGAGAAACTTTAAGTAGACTTTTATAAATGCAGCTATGTGCCAGCATGGGATGAGCACCATAGAAAGAACATCTGCATGTGGTGTTTCACAGCACAGTGGAATGGCTGCCAGGAAAACAGAGTATGTTGCCATTAACTGCTGGTTAGTGTGTGTGGGAGGGGGGATTCATTCCCTAACATGACCAGCCATGCCCAAAGCTGTGTTGAGAAAGGTACTTTCTGTTTATTTCTTTTCTGGCATGCAGCCAAGTCAATTAGGAAAGACTGTTTGGTTAGAACAGTGGATGATGGGCCCTGAAGAACTGCAGAGTCTTACTCTTTATTTCTTCTTCCATGCTTTTATTCTAGCTACATTATGAAATGCTTGCCTAGTGCACAGTACAAAAGGAGAAGAATGTTTTATTGGCAATGCTTTATCTTTCTCTAGCTGGAAAGTAAAGTGCTACAAAGAGTTTCTTATGTCTACAAGTACATGTATACTTTGAGTATTGCACCCAATGATTCCAGTCAAGGTAGTCTGCAAAGATACCACTTCAGGGTAAAGAAATGCCAGATTTATCTCTGGATTTGCACCATTAATATAATCTTCAATTACAGCATTACCTGTGATCACAGTATCTTATGCAATTGAAATAGGAGAGCCCTTCATCTTTTCTCTGAAGGTCAAATGTGGCATCCCTGGTTTGTTCAGTCAGCTCCTACTGAGCTGATGAATGTTTTTATTTTATGTTAATAATGTTTATATGTTATAACAGCCCTCCAGTACCTAAAGGGAGACTACAAGAAAGCCAGAGAGGGACTTTTTACAAGGGCATTAAGGACAAGGGGAAATGGCTTTAAACTGAAAGAGAGCAGGTTTAGATTAGATGTTAGGAAGAAATTTTTTACTGTGAGGGTGGTAAAACACTGGCACAGGTTGCCCAGAGAAGCAGTGGGTGCCCCATCTCTGGAAGTGTCCAAGGACAGGTTGGATGGGGCTTTGAGCAACCTGGTCTAGTGGGAAGTGTCCCTGCTGATGACAGGGGGTTTGGAATCAGATGATCCCTCCCAACCCAAGCCATTCTATGATTCTTTGTACCCTTCGGCTTTATTTTTCATACATTAATTATAATTCACATTTAAGGCATTCCTGTTGATGTTGTTTAACTTGATGTCTCAGTTTTTGTGCCCACATGCCTAAGAAAACTGTTTATTCCATTTGGAAGCAGGGAACAGAGACAGAGTACAGCATCAAAGCTATCAATTATCTTTATAGTGTACAGTGTATAAAACCTATTGCTTTTAGTTGCAGTTTTGGCTTAGAAGAATGCCAAGTGCATGGCCTGAAATGCCTCTCATCAGGGATGGGAGGCATGGAAAATGAGTAATGTGTGTTTATCGTCCACATATTTAAAATTTGGTTGCTGGTATTGTATGGAAACTTTGGGACAGAAGCAGGAAGAGAATTTGGTTCTTCAGACCCTTTCAGGTATTCGATAACTCATCGTGCATTGGTCCTCTGGTTCCCAATGTGAGCCTACCAACTTCTGAAGAGAACAGGCCTCCTTTCTTCCCACTTCATTCCTAGAGCCCTGCCCATGTTATGCACTGGGAGGGCCCTGTGGAAAATATGCAATGTGATCATGTAATTGGAGATTAAAGAGAAAAGTATAAATACAAAGAAACCAGATTAGGGCAGCATTAGCATTTTATTCAACTGAATGTTGATCCTGGCACTCCTCCTGTTTTCTCTTTGTATGTTTTTAATGGGTGGGTTATACCATCTTAATTAAAATTTTAAAAATTCCTCTCTGAATATTTGCTTCTGGTCTCCCACCATCAGTGAATAGTTGACAGTGCAGGAACTGTAGAGTGTTCAAACCACTTGAACTGGCCATAACTGGCAGCAGTAACACAGTATTGGCCTCCTTCAGAATCAGATGATCTTTATTAATGCAAGGACAAGGATACTTTCTGCCTAATGGATGAAATGGGCTTTTGCTGGCAGCATTTGCTGGGTATTTCAGGACCTTAGGTAAATCTAATGGGCTGGTCCCTTTAAATGCATCTGTTCTTCTGTTTAAAATCACCATTTTGTTTTGCCTGAGGGTCTTCACAGCCACTTATCCTTTGTTTGTAATCCTTACTTGGGATTACAGGGTAGGGTAAAGTTCAACCTGCAGAGAATGCTATCAAATGCTATCTCAGCATTTGATACACAAACCATGTATTTTAGAGGATGAGGGTAACAATTACCACCCCCATTTCACAGACAGAAGACACATAAATCTGAAATGCTGAATGGAGTCTCAGCTATATTTATATGAAGCATATTGTAGTCGTGTGGCCCTTAATCTTGGGAAAAAAGTTTCTGGAGTATGGTCAGGTCTTCCTGACACTGCAACTGCTGACCAGCAGGTGGCAAAATATGATAATGAAGATTGCAGTTTTCCTTAGGAATTGTGTGTTTTATCAGCATAAAAGCATATGACGAAATGTTCTGTCAGTCCCCCAAAGTGTTCCGTTTGAAGGTCTATAAATACATTTACATGTTCTCCCTCTTTCTCTTCAGCACTCCTTCCCCAATTCCTCTTGTGAAAAAGGGTCTCCCTTCTGGCTTTTTGCATTTGTCTCTATTGTGCTACATCATTAAGGGACTCAGTTTATCATGGGAGATAAAATGCTTTCTGAATGACATGTGACCCATTCTGGGTTGAGAAGGTCAAACAAGACTAATTTATTTTTTCATCTTGCAGTTAATAATAGAAGGGCAGAGCATTAGACCAGGGAAGAACATTTTTCTATTTTAGAAATAGATGTACACACACGCACACACACACACACACACAGAGGTGTTACTATATCTCAAAATTTTAAAATAATTTGTTTTCTGAAAAGATTGATAATTTTTTCCTCCTAAAGTTTCAGGCTCATTTTTTCAGTTGTCTGGAAAGGTCTGTGAAAAACTAAACAAACTCACACATTCTTATCAGTATTTATAGAGAGTTAGTTTGTTTTAGCCTGTAAGAAAAGGCAAAACAAGGTGGGATTTTGTTTTTATAGACAGGCATTACAGGAAGACTTGTTTAGCTCTGTTAGATATACTGACTTGCATATGAGTTTAAATTGCAGATTTGATGCAGCTGTGCTTTAGATTTTTATATGTAGATACTGAGGAACTGAGATAATTCCAGTGTCTCAGATATGTAACCAAAGCATTTACAGCTGGACTCCTGGGACTGATGGCAATGTTGAACCAAAAAGATGCACTCAGAAAAGTGCATTTCTGATCTTCCATCATTTCTGTCTCTTGGGAAAAATAAAAGTTAAACTGTATTTACTAAACCAGATGCAACTTGGGACTTTGTTGGAACAAGGCATGCTAATTTACCTTGGTTTATTGTATGTAGTCTTGAGGTCTGTCAAATCATGTAAGTATTTTTGCAAGCCTCTCCCAGTAGTACATACTTTTGTGTAACTACTTCTGTACACAGCTTTCATGGAATGAAATGTTACAGTTTCAGGATGTCAAAATAAAAAGGGATAACTCTGGTAATACAGTTTGTTACCTCTAAGCATTATATATAGTACTTGATGTTTAATCAGAAATGTTAAATTCTTCTGATAAGTACTTCTTTTTGTGTTTTGTTTTTCCCTCCCCTCCCACCTTACCCCATTTACTTTTAGGCTAGATCTTTCAATAAGAAAGTTCCTGTGAAGGCGTATCCTGCTTTTTTCTGTACGGTGGGTGTGATATATGCACTCTTTAAGTGATGGACTTATTACTGTGCTGATACATTTCAGAAGAGTATTCAAATTAAGCATGATGAACTCCCACTTCACATGTTTTATTTTGGGAGGATGTAATACCTAAAACTCATAGAAATCATAATGTGTGCCTGACTGAGAACCTTATAGTTTTGATCAACACTTCCAGTCCTTCTCTTTTAACTACATCATTCCACCCAAGATGTCTTGTTTATTCATAGACTGCTGTTCTGATGCAAGAGCCCCAAATCCTGTCTATTTTCATAATTTGTTGTTTGGTCTACTAAAAGATAATGCTTCTCTTCACAAAACTTGACTTTTTTATATGCTTGGAATGTGATGATTATACTACCATTTAATAACACAGGCAAACTGTCAAGCCTTTTTTGCAGTTTCTCATTCGGTTTCTCGTATTGCTTTTTAAACTTAATGCCTAATTACTTGTGTGCACCATGTGTATTAAGCTTTTTTCTTCTTTTACAGGTTGCTTTAGATGATTATTTATATAACATGCGAAAAGTGGACTTCAATATATTTCATCCAAGATTACAAAAGAAGAGCACGTTATTACCATTGTATTTGTATATTAGATCTTGGAAAAAAACATACTAAAGTTTGTTTGGTTATTTTAATATGGATTCAGAGTGCTGAGTTTTTTTCTTTAATGTCTTAACTTGCTAGAATTGCGAAGTGTCTGACTTCACAGTTCTGCAAAATGCAGTTCCAGGGAAACAGCAGATGCACATGAACTGTAGCTGTCAGCTTGCTGGCAGTAGCTAAGTTTCTTCTTGGAATATTAGGCTGATATCTCTTTTTCACTTGTCTGCCAAGTCATATGTCCTTGTCTGAGATTGCTTTTCTTGTCTTTCCTGTAATAACAGCCAATAATAACAGCCAGTAACAGCCTTGTCTTTTCTGTAATGACAGAATTCTTGGACAAACACTGTGCTAATGGATACTTCTGACAGTTCTGATTCTTTGCTGAGGAAAGGAAAAAGAAAAAAGATTGCTTTGTTTGTGCCCAAAAGCAGTTACTGTAAATGCCCTGTAAGTCTGCTAAGTAGCTCTGTTTAGTGCAAGGAGCAGGCTTCCTGCAAGTAGTGGTGATGCTTCAAACTTGGAAGAATAAGCATGTATATTTGAATGCAAGGAAATGGTCAGGAAGAGCTTTAGCAGAAATTATTTAACTGTGTGTTGAGATTGAGCACTGAAGTGACTATAGGTAGTGGGAGGATAGCTTTGCAACCAAGGAAGAGAGCCCATAGGTTAATATGTATGGATTAGCATGGATAAAATACATTTTTTTTATCTCTGTCGTTTCCACTTTGCTCTTGGTTTGGCTGTATCTTCCGCCTGGCCTCGTCTGTTGTTGCTCACAGCTGTCATTGCAATGTGGGTTTGCCTGCCCCTTTGTTTAGTATTCAGCACGTCTCCCAGGACATACTCCTGCATAGCTTCTCTGAATTCCTTTTCTTTGGTACTGTGAAAACATTCCTGAATGTTTCAGGTAACTTTAGTCCTCTCTCTCTCTCTAAAGATACTGGTGTGGGGTTTTTTTGGTGGGAAATTACTAGTAGCTTTGTACTCAGCATCTCTTAGGATCAAGGTAAGTATTTCTGTTTGATTTGTTATATGGTAAAATAATGCTTCCTAACATTCAGCTTGCTACAATTGCACAAGTCCAGTAGTTTGTTCTGCCCTCATCCTTGTTCTAGTAAATAGCTGCTTTTCCAAGAGCTTTTTTTTTTCTTAAATTGGGTCTAATCACCCCAGATACTTGGCTGTATAACAACATCCTGTATTTTTGTGTTAAAATGCTACATAATGAATTTCTGCAAACAAGATTTGTGTCTCTTTTTATCACAAACTGTTAGCATGGTAGAAATCTTAGGAAACCAACATTAAGTTCTTCATTTGGTGATACTGCTTTACATGTTTGAAGTTTGTTTGTGATACAGATCCTGATTAATCTGCAGTTTTTCTTTCCTGAGTAAGACATTTCTCTTTGAATTTGTTCAGCTCGGGATCCTGGTTTCTGTATTACTAGAGGTGGAATAATTAAGGTGATACAAACCAAGAAGAATCAGTATGTACTGGACTGGCAGCATACTGGCTGTTTTCTTAATGTAAAATCTTTACAGGCTCTGTCCACTTTTCAGATCAGCTGCAGTATCATATCACCGATGTTTCTGAATGTGGCAGAGGTCTGGTGAAAAGAAAATGTTTTATTCCTATGCAGGCACTGCAGCTCTTTGTACCAAATGAAGAGCAAATGCTTAGGCTCTGTGGCTGCTACCAGCCCAGATGCACATTCGCTCTGTTTATTTTGTGATCTGGAGCAGGCATTACAAACGCCTCTTTCTGCACTTGGTCATGTTTCGTTCCACGTGTGCTGAGTCAGGACAGTTGAGGCAGACCTGTCTGTCCTCTCAAAAGGAATCACTCTCCTGTAAAGTCTTCTCCCAGGCAACTAGCAACAAGATAAAGAGGACACAGCCTCAAGCTGTGCCAGGGGAGGTTTAGGCTGGACATCAGGAGGAATTTCTTCATGGAAAGGGTTGTTAAACATTGGAACAGGCTGCCCAGGGAAGTGGTGGCATCACCATCCCTGGAAGTGTTCAAGAAATGACTCGATATGGCACTTAGTGCTATGTTTTAGTTCATAGGGTGGAGATCAGTCAAAGGTTTGACTCGATCTCAGAGGTCTTTTCCAACCTAAATGATTCTGTGATTCTGTAATATTTCTTTTCTCATCATGGCATGTAAACAGCAGCCTCCTCTGCCTTGACCATCCTCCAGCTCTTCAACATAGCAATTTCCCAAATTTTCCTCATAGCAATATCCTCTGAAGGGTAGGTCCTTCTCCAGCCTTCTCCAATCCATGCAAAGCTGTAGCTAGGCCCATTCTTGACCCTTTCCCCAACTGTAGCCTAGGATGGCAGCTTCTTTCCTACAGGGGACTGGGGTAACCTTACAACACTGCAACTCTATGTATGCACAATTCTAACACTGGATTTTGAAAGAATTTGAGAAAAGCAAGTATTAGTATTTTGTCCAGGATGAACTTCAGGTCACTAAACTTCAGCTTTAAAGTCATCACTGCTGAAATTCAGTCCTTTTCTGGTTCCTATTACATAAAAACATGCAAACAGCAAACCAAAACAACCCCACCCCAATCCATCATAAAAACTGCTAAGACATTAATAACCATTAATTACCATTAATAACCAACATTACTAGGAGGTTGTCAGTGGGCTATTTTAAAATGTAACAAGCCCTTTTACATTAAAAATTAGGAAGAGAAACCAGTCTCCTAAAATTTAGTTCACTAAAAGCAAGAGGAACAGTCTACACCAGCTGTGGAAACAAGTCATAGTCCATTACAGGTTGAATTATTTCACAAGCTAAATATCCATCTCATAATTGTTTGAATTGGCATCAGTTAACAACCAACTGAATTTGCAACTGTACAAGTATCAGGAAAATGTCCCAGTTTAGTATTAACAAAATTGAAATCAGACTTGCTCTGAGCTCAGGGTAATCCAAAAATGCTCCCCATGTGTAAATTTCCTTTGTTTTCCCATCACATACTCATGATTCTCCATCCACCTGAGAATATCTTGCACGAGCCATAGGGTGTACCTGCAAATCTGCAGTGACACAAATGTCTTAAGTCAGGATTTCTCTTTATTTGGAGTACAGTATCAGTGAAGTATCCCATACCTAGGACAGGTATGTCTCTGCAAAAACAGAGAGAACAGTTACCATTTTTTCACTAGGAAATGCTTTTACTTTATGGCAAAAGTCACAGCTCCATAAAAATGAGAAACTTGGATACAAAAAAAATGCACTAGGGAAAAATGTCATGTTGCCATTACAGCGCTGTACGGTAGAACTCAAAAGTAATTTAGGTTAGGAAAAACATCTTGCATTGCAAACTTTAGAATATAATTGTTGTATTTCACATGTGACTCTGGGTCCACACTGCTTGAAGTACAGCTTTTTTACCTTACACTGTTCATTACTGGGAAGCTACTCATAGAAGAAATGAAAGCCAAGAGATTATTTTTCAATTAGGTACTGTTTGAAAAGCAAACTACAGTATCAAAAAACCAGCAGCTGCTGAATAACATGAGTTTGGCCGGCATAACTAGAGAGGCAGCAGCATTATGCCAGAAACTCTGCTGATTTGGGAGAGACACAACAGAAGTAACAATGGATTCAAGAAAGCTAACACCTAATAAATACTGTAACCATCATCAGGAAGAAAAAAGGAGCTAAAGGTCCAGTTTGACTTTCACTTGCTATTTGAACCTGCATCTTCAGAACTTCGAGTTCTTTGGCAATTGGACATTTCACTCTCCTTACTTAGGTGTGATACTCTTATTTCTGGAAGGGACTTAGCCACAACGATCACTCTCTTTCATTTTTTGACCCATTTTTCAGTTGTCTTTGACATTTTAATGTTCTTCCACAGGGATATACTGGGAGGATGCAAACTGAACTTTCCTAGGAAAAGAAGGAACAAGATAGTTATCTGAACCACTTATGTTGAGCTAGGAAGGAAATTCAGACTCATTGAGGCAAGTTTACTCTCTAATTCTCCTGACTCAGCTAACAGCAGGTAATGAACTGTTTCTACACCAAGAAGTAGCTTTCAGGAAAACACCCCAAAAAACCAACAAACCAGCTTTCACAGCTAAAGCTCCCCTCCCACACTTTTCTGGACAATTTGAGCTCAATAGCCTTTGAAAAAATTATTGTGGCAAAGCCTTTCATAAAAACTTAGTGTTTCATGAAAAAAAAACAAATCCCTTAATTTCAAAATCAGTTCAGTGACCAGCCTCCAAAAGCCCATCTATAACTTGTGATGAGGAAAAAGCAGAGGTACTTAATGCCACAGTCTTTAACAGTAAGACCAGCAGCCCTCAGGGTACCTAGCCTACTGAGCTGGAAAAAGGGAACTATGTTCTTCCTTCTTTTGCAAGGAATTTTCCCCTAGCAACATACAGTGTTTCACTGGATGCTGTCTAAGATTGATGAGAAAACAGACTGAGTGTTTATTACAGGTACTGTAAAATTGTTTAATGTATCCTGATAGTGCTGATACCTCACACAAGTATTGTAGCAATCTGTTGAGAATCATCACTCTGTCACTTCTCTACATGCCTGAGGGCCCCAGGTCGGATTTGACACCTGAGGTGCAGAGAAACTTGCAATGGGGTGTGCAGGAAGTGGAGGGGTCGGTGATTAATCTGTTTTTGCATGCATTTGAGCATGTACTGCAGTCAGCTTTTGTTTCTCACAGGGAGTTGCCATCTATTTGCGTTCATAATATGCTACAGTACTGCCTGTTGCTGCAGAAAATAATTTTCTATAATTGCTTCCATGGATGATTCCATCATGGGAGTTGGTACCTAACTTTGGTATAGGCAAGGTAAGGTATATCTAAGGGAAAAGAGGGGGAAAATTTACTAGTATCATTAAGTTGTGAATGTGACTGTTATCTGGGCTTTGAGATGAGAAGTAAACTTGGTCATACTTGCACAAGACTTCACTGGAGTCATGCCCTTCTGATTTTCCTGGGATAGAAACCTCATTAAGCTGTATGAAATAATAAGAAAATCTTTGAAAGCAGTTCTTTTTTTCCTTCTCATGCCACCCATATCAAAGCACAGATATCTCTTCTGCCTTTTTTCCTTCCTCATTTATTTACTTTATTTTCTTCATCTCTCCTTTCTCCTCGGAAGACTCATTCAGGGCCAGTGTTAACCTGGACCTGCAGTCTTTCAGTTTAAATCTGCGTTTCTGGCACAGTAACATAAAATATTCATACTGATTCTCTCTAGAGAAAAAAAGCATGTCCATACTCTGTCTTCCTTTCTGCCCCACAGTGATTTTGCTTATGTTTCCCAGGTGCTTTCCAATGAACTCGCCAACTGCCCCATGTCAGGCACTCATCTCTTCCTATACCATTATGATACTCTTCTTACTAAGTCCTAAATGCCTTTCAGGAAATTGGCACCCAAGTAGAAATGGTGTTGATGTCTGGCAAGATCTGACAGTTGAGTCAGGGTGTTGGCACATGTCTGGCTCTCTGCTATCAGCAGACTATGCAAAATCATGGTCAAGGATGGAACAAAGTAATAATGAAAAAATCCACATTGTTCAGTTACACAAAATACTCTAATGGATTTTCTGCACTTGGCTAAGGTGTAATGGAAACACAGTGACAGTCCTGTTCAATTGAAGTTCGGAACCTCACCTTTAGACATAGATCCTAGAAATAAAGTAATTGGAAACAATTGGTCTCAGACCTGCAGAACAGTGTATCTTTTTGGACTTGTTAATCAGGAATTTTAGGGGTTTTTGGTGGTTTGTCTTTGCAGACAGACTAGTTTGATTTGTTCCTGAAAGCATTTTTGGCCTCTGATCATAACCTGAATTGTTATAATTTCTTGTATTAATAGCAAACAAATCAAACCCTCCTATTAAAAAGCCAGTGCAATTCAGGGGAAAACAAAACATCAGAAAAATAAAACAAAAATCCAAAACAAATGCTTGTTTAAGTCACAAGCCCTTGCTTTTGGCATGCTGTGGACTTTTCAAAGTTTTCAAATGGCTACGTGCAAAGAAAGGTTTGAGTTATGCTTCCTTTACTCACCTGAACTGCTAACTTTGTCCTTTCTTTCACAGTAACTGCTTTTTGATTACTTAGAATCACAGAAGATTGGCTGTTTGGTTTTTGTGTTTAGTTTTAGCTAATTCTTTATGCTTTGTATTGTTTTACCTTGTAGGGTCTACCTATTAGGCAAAAATCACAAGAGTAGTAAAAATCCCATGTTTGTTTCACAGTATTTCCTTCATGGAAATACTTTTTGGGATGGTCTTTGC